>JAVXUP010000559.1:0-419025 GCA_033070095.1 Escallonia herrerae
GGTGAAAACTTAATTAGACAGTTTTTTCACGAATTTATAAAAAATAGCTAGAGCGTGATTTTGCCAAAGTGCAAAATAGAGACCCTAGGTATTTTCAAAATCTGTATCAGGTAAAAATTTCAGATTTTTCCAAAGACTGTAAAGGGGCTAACTGATATGGGGAACCTTGTAACTTCGCAGTGTAATTTAAAATATCAAGCTAGCGCGATTTCGCGCGAAACTTTTATGAGAACCCTAGGATGTTGGGAAGTTCCATTCCCCAGGAATTCGGGCCATTCCGAAGCCGTTAGCTATTTTTTTGGCCGAACGGGCCTTTAAGCGCTCGATCCGGACACCGGTTCGCGATTTTTGGGCGAAAGATCCGTAAAATACTTTTTAGATCAAGAATTAATTCAGGAAGCGTAAAATAGCATTTTAAGGCACCTTTGATATTTTTCCTGATGCCAGGGGCATTTTGGTAATTTGCCACCTCGCGAGGGGTGTTTTGGTAATTTTCCCGCGCCAAGTTTTTCAAACGACTTTTTAGTCCAGAAATGTAAGTAAACCACCTGAAATGTTGTTTTGAAGCTGGTTCGGGGGCGTTGGGGTGATAGTGAACCCCCAGGGGCATTTCGGTAATTTGCCGCTCATCGGGGGCTATTTTGCTAGGAAGGATCCAGCTTAAAATTCATACCTTAAAATAACTTTTAGTTCAGGAAAGGGTGTGAGACACCCGAAAACTTATTTTGTTCCAGATGTTCTGAACCTTGTGACGCACCGGCGATGACTGCCAGGGGGTATTTTGCATAAGTAGCGGGTGTTTTGGTAACTTTCCCCCTTTAAAATTTTTCCTGATATATTTGGTATATAATTGACGTAATACATTTAAAAACTTGACTTTAAAGCGGTTTTGAGGTGTTGGGGGTGTAGGGGCCATCGGGGGGTATATTGCTATATAACCACGTTGGCGCTAAATTCAGTGGGAACTAGCGTAATTAAGCGTTCGGAGTGGTGGGAAGTGAGGATTTGTTTTAATACATTGAAATAATGACTATTGCTAATGTGTTGGTAAGCTAGGTTAAAGATCCAGTTATAGTTTTGGAATGTAAATATTATGGACGCTAAGTTGGTTTATAATTATATTTTGTTCTTAGAGGTATGAATTTCAGCCCTGGACCTCATGATACATCAATCCTATACGATGACGATGACCACGTCGCGAGGCACGTATTTGACGGTGTCGATAGGGGTGTTTTGGAAACAATTCAAAGCACAAGGCACCTTGAAGAGTGGGTACTAAACGAGGAACAAATACAGCTATTACACCGTCAAAATTTAACCCTGTTCACCGATTGCGGGAAATGGTCTCGACACGACGATTGCCTTATATCCGCTCTAGTTGAACGATGGAGGAGCGAGACGAACTCATTTCACTTCCGGTTTGGTGAAATGACTGTTACGTTAGAGGACGTCGGATTTATACTTGGAATCCCATGTCACGGCAGACCCGTTACTCTGAACGTGCCGTCTGCATCCATAGCGAATATGGCTATGCAGTATTTTCCGGGAATTCCAAGGGCAGCTCTTACAACAAACGGCGTCAAGCTTAAATGGCTGAGAGAGCAGTACGGCGTGCTACCGGATGAATACACTCCTCATGATTTCGTGACGTATACGAAGGCATTCCTTCTGTATATTATTGGAGCTATATTACTTCCGACGCATTCGAAAAACACGGTGCATCCGAAGTATATGGTGTTCTTGGAGGATCTTGAGGAGGTATACTCGTATTCGTGGGGTTCAGCTGTCCTTGCGCACCTATATCGAGCACTGCATAAGGCTACGAGAAACGGTGCCAAGTCCATTGCCGCCTGCCTGACTCTATTACAGGTATGAGCATTTATTTTCTTGGTAGGATCCTTAGTCAATATATTCGGGATTAATTACTAATTCCATATAATGTTTGCATTCACAGGTTTGGTCTTACGAGAGGCTACCCATGGGTCGTCCACAACCGTTGGTAGATTCCGATGAGACGTGGCCTAGGGTGTGGGCCTGGGGGCCTACGACCAACCGGAGGAGGAGACGGGTAGACCCTCACCACCATCTAAAGTTCTATCGGGGGGAACTAGAGATACTAGATGCATCCCAGGTGACGTGGCAGCCATATGGCAAGGTGATGCATCTGTTGGATGAGTGGTGTTGGCAACTTCCGGTGTCGTACGTGCTGGCAGGTTTGGTTCGGGTGCCGCTCATTCACTTCGAAGAATGTGAGTTTCAGATGCCCGATCGAGCTATGAAGCAAGCTGGCTGTCCACAAGGGATACCAAAACCCGCTGTAGACATGCGGCCATACAGGGGTGGTCGAGGGCCGAACTTCGAGGTGGCTGATGCCTTGATTTTGTTGGGTGACGAGGTGCAACAGTGGAATACCTGGCAGGAAACGTATGATAGCCTTGTATCGCTGAAGCACGACGGCATTAGTACTGAGGAATACTTACAGTGGTTTCTCAGGGTGACGCGCACGAGGGTGAATCGCCCTTCCCAGGTGAAGAAGACATCGTATGCGCCACGTGAGGTCTATGACCAGTTCTGGGCATTGGCCATTGTAAGTCATGCTAGTGTTGTTTGATAATTTATTTGCGCACCTTATCGACCATGCTTGAAATGATTAGCCATATTTTCTATGCATGTTTTTTAGGTTGACCAGGGCATTGAGGTGTTCAAGCAGCTGGAGTCGTTTGACTGGTTTGTCGCGCAGGCTCCTGACAATCTCAAGAGGTCCATTGAGAGGTACAAGACTGAAGTTCAAAACTTTAGTCTTGCGTACCGGGGTTACCAAGGGGAGCCGTCTAGTCGCCCTCCTCCTGACGCGTACGACTATCAGCCCCAGAGTCAGGTGTGGGAGCCGTCTAGTCGCTTGCCTCCTGACGCGTCTTCATCGCATAGCTATGAATTCTGGGAGCCGTATAGTCGCTTGCCTCCTGACGCATACGACTCTCAGTGCCAGAGTCAGGTTCCCCAAGTAGGAATCCAGGCCTCGCGCCCAAGCTTTCGGTCGGACAAAGGACAAGCGACGAAGCCATTGAGGCCGGACAAGATGGGTTGGATCGACCGGCACTACTTCGGGCATGAGCCTGTCAATTCAGCAGACTTTCCCCTTGCGACATTCCTAGGTCATGAGGATATCAGAACGTTGGCGCCGGAGACAGATCTTTCAAATTTTGTCATGAACGCTTACATAGAACTGCTCCGGATTAGAGAGCAACATTTTAACCGTTCTGAATATTTGAAGCTTAACATGTATCCCACTCATTTTGTGGAATTAACGGTGAGAGAATTCACAGAATGGAGGCGAGGGGGCGGCAGGAGTAAGTGGAAACCAGGTCGAAACGTGTTAGGCATGATGAACGCAGACTATCAATGTCCCGCTGCTGATGCGAACCTTATCATGATACCTTGTCATCATGCAAACCACTGGTTCCTATTAGTTCTCCATCCAGCGTTCAGAACAGTTCACATATACGATAGCCTAAGGGAGGACGAGCCTGGACAGCTGCTGGCACAGATGTACAACGAGTACATCACTTTAGTGGTTAGTTTTTATTTTTTGACCTTGGCTCATAGTATATTGTTCTTGTTTCATAGGCTTGATTCTCGTTTTTATTGTTGGATGCAGACTACTATCCTCTCGCTAGCGTGCAAACGGCCACAGGGGGACCCTTGGACGGTCGTGATGATAAAGGACCGACCAAAGCAATATAACGGTCACGATTGCGGGATTTACGTCCTCAAGTACATGGACTACATTGCTCGCTCGGAAGTGCTCAAACACTCCTCGTGGACTAGGAAGGATGCCTTGACGTTTAGGTATAGGATAGCCTGGGAGCTGAAAAAGAATGAAGCTAGACGCCTTCATTACCATTATCCTGACGTGCGTGGCTAGCTGCTGTGATGTTACAAAAAACTGTACCAAAAAGAAATGTACATAATTTTTCGCATGCTATGAATTTGGCGCTAAAATGTGCGCGAATATACCTTTCATATGACGCATTCGAAAAAATTACACGTCTCGCTTTTCGCCGAAATTTATAGAAATGGGCTAACTAGCGTGCATGAGGTGCAATGAGAGAAAAAAAAGTGACAAAAAAAATTATAACTTTTTTCGGAAGCTATCAATTGGGCCTTAAAGTGTGCCCGAATAGGCCCTTCCTAGGAAAACTCAAAAAATAATGTGTCTCGTTTTTCGCCGAAATTCTTACAAATGGGCTAACTAGCGTGCCTGAGGTGCAATGAGCGAAAAAAAGTGACAAAAAAATTACAACTTTTTTCGGAAGCTATCAATTGGGGCCTAAAGTGTGCCCGAATAGGCCCTTCCTAGGAAAATCCAAAAATTAATGTGTCTCGTTTTTTGCCGAAATTCTTACAAATGGGCTAACTAGCGTGCCTGAGGTGCAATGAGCGAAAAAAAGTGACAAAAAAAATTACAACTTTTTTCGGAAGCTATCAATTGGGGCCTAAAGTGTGCCCGAATAGGCCCTTCCTAGGAAAACCCAAAAATTAATGTGTCTCGTTTTTTGCCGAAATTCTTACAAATGGGCTAACTAGCGTGCCTGAGGTGCAATGAGCGAAAAAAAGTGACAAAAAAAATTACAACTTTTTTCGGAAGCTATCAATTGGGGCCTAAAGTGTGCCCGAAAACGGAGTTACCAAAAATATCAATAATCCACAAACCAAATCACAAATTAAAGATTCCACAAACCAAATCACAAATTTAAACATTATAAAAGTTCAATTTATACAACTGAAACATTAACCCTAACACTCTTCCTCATCATCGTCCTCCTCGACCATACTGCCAGGTTCGATACCTAACACTTTATAATGGTTTCTCTTGTCATGATCAGTCATCTTATTACACAACGCACACTTTCGTAATTTTTTTTGACCCGTTGCTTCTTCAATCGGATTCTTCATGCGTATTGCTCGTTTTCGCCCTTTTGTTTGAGAAATAATTGGATCAAAAATGTCGTCCTCCTCACCTTGTAGGTCAGTGCCGTCAATGACTGGCTGTTTGGCTCGATTGAATCTACCGGCTGGAGTCGTCCGAGTAGTCGGAGTGTCCACAGTTTCTGGTAATGCCATCCTAAACTGTGCATGCTTAGCCTTATCCCGTGCGGCTGCTTCAACTTGATACCTGTACCCATCAAATGTTGACGCTGCATCCATTGATAAACCGTGCATGATGTTACAAAGGTGATTATATCGCAGCGACTCAGATTGCTCGAAATCAACTGAAACATTGGGCACGTAAGGAATGTGACCGTGGACTCTATTGGCTTCCTTCGTCCACCGTTCCAAGATATACTGTGGAGGGATTTCACTAGCATTCTTGGCGCTCAAAACCCTCAACGCGTGTCGACAAAGTATACCTTTATGCTCAAACAGTTGACAGTTGCAATTAACCAACCCGGTGTCCTTACAAACTGCTACGGTAAAATGTCGTCTGTTCCTCGGAGCCGACGAAGAGCACGGATTGGCGAAATTCGTCACATTTGTCAAAGCATAAACCTTGATATCTCTGGTGGAATACTCGTGCAACTTTGTCATGCCATATTGATTCGACTTTAGTAGTTCCTCTTGAAACTGTCGAAACATTTCCTTGGTATAGACTTGAGCCGCATGAGCCTCTAAAGGTGAATAAAGTAGTATAGCTCTTTCTTTGCAAACTGTAGCCGCGTCGGCTTCTCTCTCACGGTACAATTGCCTGTCAACGGCTTTCTGCATCTCTAGTACGAACTCCGCTATACTTGAAGACTGGCCTACGTACCCATCAAAGAATGAATTCATAGCTTCGCTTCTCGAGGTCGTAGTCATTCCGGCTGCAAAAAACTTCTTGGTGTAGGCACCGACCCACTGTGTCTTGATCTCATACAACGATTGTAACCATTCATGATTGTGCAAATAGTAGTCATCCATTAACGTGGCCCACCTCTCCTCGAACACGTCTACCGTCAACGATTTCTTCACACATGTATTAAAGTCAGTCTTGAATGACGGATGGTTTGCATATACATTGTGAAGCCGTTCGGGATATTTGTTGCTTATGTGCCATGTGCACAGGCCATGGTGAGTATCTGGAAGGACCTTAGCGATTGCATTTTTCATTGCCAGATCTTGGTCGGTGATGATGGTCTTTGGAGGAATATGATACATTGCTTGAAGCCACGTTTCAAATAACCACGTAAATGACTCCTCCGTCTCATCCCTAAGCAGGGCAAAGCCAAACGAGATTGACTGATAGTGGTGGTTCACCCCGGTGAACGGAGCAAAAGGCATAGAGTACTTATTGGTGCGGTATGTGGTGTCAAACGTCACAACATCCCCAAAATTTTGGTAAGCAGCTCTAGAACGGGGGTCCGCCCAAAATATAGTACTAATGCGGTTCTCATCATCCAGTTGGAGACTGTAGAAAAATCCAGAATTCTCACTCTGAAGGCACCTGAAGAGATCAAGTGTAGTTTGAGAATCACTCTTACCGAAAGACTCTCTCCTCTGAGCACGAAGTTCATTTCGAAGGTCTACTTCGTTGAAACTCAACTTGTCAATCCCCCCAGCCTGGCTTGAGAAAACCCCCATCATCTTAGAAGGTGGAATTTTAGCCTCGGCCATTGTAAAAATCAGTTGTCTGTGTGCCGCGCTTATTTCTCGGTGTTGATGAATTTGACCAATCTTACTAGGGGTCATCAACTGATGATTATGGCTCAACTCCACTCCTGTCACAACCCAATGGTTTTCATTTTTTCGGTGTACTGCATACACATGGGCCTTGCAGCCGGTACCCGGAAATGTGTCCCGTTTTCTTTGTCTTGTTGTCCCTTCGTCACTGATCCGAACGACCGGGGTACATGCGGTGCTCCTCTATGACACTCAAATAGTCTTGCACAAATTTGATCTGTATTCGCCCGTTTTCTAGTCGTCTTAGTTCTAATACCGAAACCTATCGTTTTCGAATATGCTCTATAGTATGCTTCAACTTCGTCCAGTGTTTGAAAAACTTGACCAACGTAAGGTGGATCAGAACCTTCACAAAAATTATTTCCTCCAGTTGCATCCATATTTATACTGAAATCTAAAAAATAAAAATTATATCATTCTCAACAAGTCATAGAATTAAATAAAAGAAGAATAAAATTTATTTAAACGTAATTGTTAGAAATTTTGTATAATGTAAAATTAGCAAAGGCAAATTACCGAAATGCCCCCGGGGGTTCATTATCACCCTAACGCCCCAAATCAGCTTCAAAACAACCTTTCAGGTGCTTTGCTTACATTTCTCGACTAAGAAATCCTTTCAAAAACTTAACGCTGCAAAATTACGAAAATACCCCTATCGGGGATGCGAATTACCAAAATGCCCCCTAGCATCATAAAATCTGAAAAGTGCTTTGAAACGGGATTTAAAGCTTCCTGAATTCACTCTTTAAAATAACTTTTCAGGTGGACTGAAAAACTTTTTCGGAAAAATTACCAAAACACCCCTCGCGGGGTGGCAAATTACCAAAATGCCCCCTGGCATCAGAAAATATCAAAAGTGCTTTAAAAAGCTATTTTAAGCTTCCTGAGTTCATTCTTGATCTAAAAAGTATTTTACGGATTTTTCGCCTAAAAATCGCGAACCGGTGTCCGGATCGAGCGCTTAAAAGCCCGTTCGGCCAAAAAAATAGCTAACGGCTTCGGAATGGCCCGAATTCCTGGGGAATGGAACTTCCCAACACCCTAGGGTTCTCATAAAAGTTTCGCGCGAAATTGCGCTAGCTTGATATTTTAAATTACACTGCAAAGTTACAAGGTTGCGCGTATCAGTTAACCCCTTTCTAGTCTTTGGAAAAATCTGAAATTTTTACCTGATACAGATCTTTTGAAAATAACTAGGGTCTCTGTTTCGCACTTTGGCAAAATCTAGCTCTAGCTATTTTTTATAAATTCGTGAAAAACTGTCTAATTAAGTTTTCACCTTTAGCGACAATTACGCCCCGCAATCAGCTGCAAAACAACATTTCAGGTGTTTTACTTACATTTCTGGACTTAAAAGTCCGTTGGAAAACTTTTTTGGGAAAATTACCAAAATACCCCTCGCGGGGTGGCAAATTACCAAAATGCCCCCTGGCATCAGAAAATATCAAAAGTGCTTTAAAATGCTATTTTAAGCTTCCTGAGTTCATTCTTGATCTAAAAAGTATTTTACGGATTTTTCGCCTAAATATCGCGAACCGGTGTCCGGATCGAGCGCTTAAAAGCCCGTTCGGCCAAAAAAATAGCTAACGGCTTCGGAATGGCCCGAATTCCTGGGGAATGGAACTTCCCAACACCCTAGGGTTCTCATAAAAGTTTCGCGCGAAATCGCGCTGGCTTGATATTTTAAATTACACTGCAAAGTTACAAGGTTGCGCGTATCAGTTAACCCCTTTCCAGTCTTTGGAAAAATCTGAAATTTTTACCTGATACAGATCTTTTGAAAATAACTAGGGTCTCTGTTTCGTACTTTGGCAAAATCTAGCTCTAGCTATTTTTTATAAATTTGTGAAAAATTCTATTTTTGACGCCCTAAAAAATCGCTATTTTGGAATCTTTCGAATGTAATACCCCGATTTGTCAAAACGTAATTTTGACGCCCTAAACACGAATTTTAGACTATTGTAAGAACAATTTAAGCGTAACACAATTTAAACAATCAATTGGTAAGAACAAATTGAAAAATACTTACTTGTTTTAACTTGATATATTTAAAGAAAAATCCACCGATCTTCTAGCGGTTATCCACCGATCTTCTAGCGTCAATTTTTTTTGTTTGTATGTAGGTGAGATAGGGAGAATGAGGAGAGTGGAAGAAATGATTCGGGGAGGAGGGATTTTATAGAGAGAAAAGTGAGAGAGGAAGAGAAGAAAGAAGATGGTCCGTGAGTGAGCAGCAGGGAGGGGAGGGGGGAATGACACGTGGGGGAAGGGGGGGTTCACGGGTGGGGAAAGGACATAGGGTGGGGGCCACGGGGTGGGGGGCAAAGGGGTGGGGGGCAGGGGGTGGGGGTCACGGAAGGCATAATGCCAACCGCATTTAGGAGACGCGGTTGGGCATTAATGCCAACCGCTTGTATGAGTTGCGGTTGGGCATTAATGCCCATTATCTCACGATATTTTCATTTTCTCGCGATATTTTGGTGAATATCTCGTGCCATTTTGGTCCTTTTCGTCCTTTTTTCGTCCACGTGGCCCAACCGCTGCTCTTACCTGCGGTTCGGTGGAAAAATTGTTATTTTTTCGCCGGTGGGTGTGGATCGGCCCCATATATATATATATATATATATGGGAGCTGATCCATTGATAGCGCTAGCAAGTTGCTAGCGCTGTTTGGCCGTCTGCTACATAATGTAGCGGATGATAATTTACCGTCCGCTACATTATGTAGCGGACGGGTGAAAAAATGCTAGTCGTTGCGCGCGATCTGGCCGTCCATTCTCACCCGTGGACCGCCAGATCGCGCTAGTAACTTGGGTTAAGTTGCTAGCGCTATCATTTTATCATCTCCCTATATATATATATATATATAGGGAGCTGATCCATTGATAGCGCTAACAAAATGGGGTATTTTGCAAGCGCAATCTGACCGTCCATCTTGAAAGATGGACGGCCCAGATCGCGCCTTTTTCTAAAACTGTCAGTCGTCCGCGACACTATGTCGCGAACATACTTTTTTACCTTTTTGCCCCTCTGCCCGTCCGCTACATTGTTTCCCGGACAGCATTTTATTTAAATCCCAGCCCCCAACCGCAACAAAGTGTTGCGGTTGGTCATTTTTCCTTTTTTCCTCTTTCTAGGTGGCCCACCTTTTCTCTCTTTCTGGCCACCTTTTCTCTTTTTCTCTCTTTGTGTGCATGGCCCACCTTTTCTCTCTTTCTTTCTGGCCACCTTTTCTCTCTTTCTCTCTTTGTTTTCTCTCTTTCCCTCTTTTTGCTTTTCTCTCTTTCTCCGTGCGTGGTCCACTGTTTCCCTCTTTCTTTCTTTCTAGCTACCTTTTCTCTGTTTCTCTCTTTGTGCACAGGAGATGCCCAACCGCATAAAAGTGTTGCGGTTGGGCTATTTTTTTCATGGAGTGTTTTGTGGTAATGATGACCAACCGCAACAAAGTGTAGCGGTTGGTCAAAAAAAAATATGATGACCAACCGCTACACTTAGTAGCGGTTGGGTCTTTAGTAAAATTTTGCAACCACAAGAAAAGAAAGAGCAGCGGTTGCCACTTCAAGAAAAAAAAACACATATATGAGCCGTCCACGAGTACAAGTGGACGGCTAGATTTATGGTGGAGAAATTGTTATTTCTCCACCGTAGACAGGGATGGGCTCCCTTCAAGTTTTACGTTTTTGTTTTTTTAAAATACGTCCGCTACATTATGTAGCGGACTATTTTTTTGACAAAAATATCATCTAGCTTCCGTCCGCTACATTATGTAGCGGACTAATCTTCTGACTTTTTCCTCTTTCTCTCTCCTTCTCCTCATTTAATGTTCTGACATTTTTCCTTTCTCTCTCCTCTCTCTAATCATTTTTTTCTCTTTCTCTCCTTTCTCTAATTAACTCTCTGACTCTCTCTCTCTAAGTACGTCCGCTACATTATGTAGCGGACGAGAACTGAAGGGTATATTTGTGAAAAAATTGTCCGCTACATAATGTAGCGGACGTACTTTAAAAAAACGTAAAAAAAAAGATCTAGGGGACAGGACCTGACAGGTGTCAGCCTAGGGGACGTCCGCTACACTGTATAGCGGATGCCTTTTTGCTGATTCAGTGTAGCGGAGGGGCAAAAAGGTAAAAGTCTGTCCGCGACATAGTGTTGCGGACGACTGACAATATTCGAAAAGGGTGCGATCTGGGCCGTCCATCTTTCAGGATGGACGGTCAGATCGCGCTTGCAAAATACCCCATTTTGCTAGCGCTATCAATGGATCAGCTCCCATATATATATATGGTTATTATTAATGATGACAGTTGAGTTATGTTCGATTCCTTTCTCCCATCTTAAAATTACATTGGACGTGGACTATTGCGTTCTATATTTGAGGTATGCTTGTAACTCTAAATCCTTTTGGTTTGTTCTAGGCCATGGTGACCAGATATCCATCCATTTCAACAAGAAAATTGTCAAAAGCATTAAAGATTCTCAGTTCTGATAAGACCATGGTTGCAATGAGTGATTATGACGAGTTCCACAAGACAGTCAAACGACATATACTCGCAAACGTTTAGGGATCCAATGCTCAGGTTGGTGCTGAAAAAAATGTCTCCCATCTCTATCTCTCATCCTCTTTCACTATTTTTGTTGTTACGATGCTGAATTTGCTAACTCTCTCAGTTCAATATATCAGAAGCGACATCGATGCCACAGGGACACCATGATAAAAAAATATTTCAAACCAATTCCATGCTTACTTGAAGGAGAATCCTCGTGAAGCTGTAAATTTCAGGAATATATTCGAGCCTGAACTTTTCGGATTAGCAATGAAACAAGTGAGTATCTTCATTACAGTTAGAGACATCTTGCTAGGTCCCTAGAAACTTTCAAATGCCACAATAACTGTCAACGGACTTTGCAGGCTTTGGGAAAGGACGTGGAAAATCTATATGTTGACGAACTTGGAACCACCTTGTCAAGAGCAGAAAATTTTAAGGTCCTAGTGCACGATCCATTGCACGGTGCAATTGAGGTGGATTGGCGAGATTTTTTCCCATATCTGAAATGGATTCCAAATAGAGAGTTTGAGAAGAGACTTGAGCAGATGCATACTCGTATGATGGCAGTGATGAATGCCCTGATTCGAGAGCAGAAAAAACGTATTGCTTCAGGCGAGGTACCTGGTCTGGCCTTCTAAGTTTCTATGCCATTGTATTTTCAAGCATGTTACGGCTTAGTAGCTATATTAACTTGCTTGGAATCCAAAACAGGAAATAAACTGCTATCTTGACTACTTGTTAACTGAAGCAAAAACATTGTCACACAATGAAATAACGATGTTGCTCTGGGAGGCCATTATTGAAACATCAGACACTACTTTGGTCACCACAGAATGGGCTATGTTTGAACTTGCTAAAGATCAAAAGCGACAGGTTGTTAACTTCCCCACTCCTCTAGAAACACATTTGTCTCCTGGATTTACAGGATTGAAAATATATTACACTACTTGGCTGTCAATCCAACAGGGTCGTCTCCTTCTTGAAATTGAAAGTGTTTGTGGGTCTGGCAAGATTACGGAGGAAAATTTGTGTCAGCTTCCATACTTGTCAGCTGTTTTTCATGAGACACTGAGATACCATAGTCCTGTGCCAATAATTCCTCTGCTATATGCACATGAAGAAACACAGCTAGGAGGAAATCTGATACCTGCTGGAACTGAGGTCGTTACTATTTTTGTTCTCTATTGCCTTCTAGCTATTGATCCCAGTCACTCTAAAGATGTGTTTCTTTTTTCTTGTAGATTGCTATAAACTTGTATGGATGTAACATGGAGAAGGAAGTATGGGAGAATCCAGAGGAGTGGAACCCAGAGAGGTTTCTTTCTGAGAATAATGATCCCGTGGATTTGTACAAGACAATGGCCTTTGGTGGGGGGAAGAGGGTCTGCGCAGGTGCTCTTCAGGCAATGCTAATATCTTGCGTGGCAATTGCCAGACTTGTACAAGAGTTTGAGTGGAAACTGAAGGATGGGGAGGAAGACGATGCTGATACTCTTGGGTTTACAGGTCACAAACGCCATCCCATGCATGCATTCCTGAACTCAAGGAAATGATGAAGCCTGAACTTCTTGTTCATCATATTTTATTGCTAAAGCACTTTTATCAGCCCTTCGACCCTCCCCTTTCGTTATATTTGTAAGGCATGAATGTGATGCGTCCAAACCCATTTGGACGTGTTCAAGGATGTATGCAAGTTTTAAACGGTTAGAGTTGACTGAAAATACTCTCATTTGGACCCGATCGACTTTCGTCGAGTTCATGTTTGTTTTGAGAAATTGGAATGAGAATGTCGCCTTAGCATCAAACAACTATATCCTTGGCTTGAAATTAAAAAGGAAAGTGATTTCAAATGTGTTGGTGACAGTACATAGTGGTGGTGGTGTGCGAGTAGCAATGTAAGTACGGTTGTAGTGACATTGATGACAAAAGTACGGTGACATAGTTTTAAGTGATGGTAATGATTATGGTGGTGGTGGTGGTAAAGATGGTGACCGTAGTGATGGTGGTGAGTGTGATGGTGATTCTAGTAAAGACGGTGATGGTAGTGGTGTTGTGACGTTGTCGGCAGTGGTGGTGTGGCTGAACGTTGGTGGTAGTGGCATTAATGTCTAGTGATTAAACGATAATAGTGGTGGTAGTGGTGGTATCTAGTGGTCACTTGTGACATGTTGGTAATAATAGTCATGGTGGTGGAACCATTGACGATAGTGCTGGTGGGTAATGATGACAGGCATGTTAATCACGTGAAGGTTGATATAGTGGCACCAATGTTAATTGTAGTGACAATGACAGTGGTGGAAACATTGATGATGCCAGTGGTATCGCGCAAGTAGCATCGATGGTGATCTATTGATGATAATAGTGGTATTAGTGGTGATGTAACACACTTGATAGTGATGGTGTCGTGTCATGTGGCGATGATGTGGCAGTTATGGTGGGTGTAATGATCTAGTGATGATGGGTACAACAGTTTCAGTAGTGGTGGTAGTGACAGTAACAATATCAGTGGCAATAGCGGTGGAAGGGTGATGGTGGCAGCAAAGGTGATGTGGCCGGCAGCAGTAATGAACATAATGTTGATAGATTCATTTATCGTAGAGATACAAGAAAGGATAAGGCCGAATGAGTAATTGTTGTAGTTTAGTTAAATTCAAATCTCATGTACCCTATCGTTTTTCATTTGATTTCACGCTATAAAAATTTGAATTCAGTCAAATTCCGTAAAATTTAATCCTACTTATCTTTTTTGAATTATTCCAAACAACTAAATTTCAGTTTTGTGAATTTAAAGTAGATTAGAGGGTGTAGATTTGGGCCGATTTAAAACTAGTTTAAGGTTTATAATTATAGATTTAGAGCCTCAGCAACAACGGCACAATCTTGAGATGGCCAGGGGCGAGGAGGGCCTGACAACTTCTCGTACTAACGACAATGATCGTTGCTTCAACTATAGGGTTTGGGTGGTGTGACGTTGGTGTTGATGGAGATCTAGATTAGGAGATAGAGGGAGAAACAGGGTTGAAAGGTTCTTATCGGAGCAAACCATCCATCAACCACAAAGTCAACCCCATGTGCTGATAATCCAATTCAAAATCACAACAAATTAGAATAGTTTTGAGTTTGATCACTTTCTTATCTAGTTGGTTAGGTGCTTACTTTATCATTTTACATGAATGTATAAAATGCTACAAAGTGTACCCAACACATTCAATGAAATGATTACACATTTCTTCCGATCTTATATGGTACCAATGCATCTTTTGTCAAACGACATTTTTTTCATGGCCTTTTCTTCCGACACCAATCCCACCACACCTACTACACATCTCTTCTCTTCCCACTTAACCAAATTCAACACCTTATTTCTATCAAACTTATTACTAACAATTACCTTATGCGGAAAAGCCAATTCCTCCTTCTTCTTCGTAGCCATGACCTCCTAGGACTTGTTGATGAAACCCACCCACCCATGCCTTCTAAAATTTCTTGCTCACTCCGCACCCTTACACCCACCTCAAACATTATTGTTGTCTCTTTTGGCGATGGTTCTCTCGTTGAGAATCTGGCTTATACGTTCTGGAAAAAACAAGATCAATTCCTTCTGAGTTAATTATTGTCACAACTCATAAAACTTGTTTTAGCATAGGTCATTGGCTTGCACACCTCGGCGGCAGTATAGCTCTCCCTTGAATGTGTATTCGTCTGTCAATCCAGAGCCAAGATTTTCAGTTTATGCTACAATCTTCATCATCTCAACAAAGACAATCACAACATGACTGAATACTTTTAAAAGGCAAAACCATTCGAGATACCCTAGCCCCTATTGGCCTGCCTATTCCTGATGAAGATTTTGTCAACGCACTCCTTGTTTGCCTTCAGTCTAACTATCAACCGTTTGTCACCTCCATCACCACCGGTGTCGATGTAATCTCTCTGGACAACCTCTAAGCTCTTTTGGTGAAACATCAGCAAGCCCGCAAAGCCATGTTTCTGCAAGCCCGTGTTATCATCCACACCCATACCTTTACCCAAACTCCCAAAATTCCCTCCTCACAGCTCCCAAAGTCCAGTACCCGTATGCTCTTCCCTCCTCACATAGAGGCAAGTATAAATGTTGTATGAATCAACGTGCCCGCTGCCAGCGATCGTTCCACAGCTAGCCTTTTCTATCCTCTTAGTCCTCACCTATCAGCGTCTTCCATTGTCTACCACCACAACAATTAACCGGGCAACATTCTCCCTTACTACCTAAATCACCAAACCCAACCCTCTAATGACCACTCACCTCGCTTTCTCACTCTATGATCCTGCTTGGTGCCCCGATTCCGAAGCTGCAAATCACATCACCAATGACGTCACCAACATTTGTCACCGTGCTTCGTATACGAGCACTGATCAAGTTCGTATTGGTAATGGCATATGTTGATCTCTCATACTTGTCACTCTTTGTTAAGTTCTCCACTAGGAATTTTAAATGAACTAACATGCGTCATGTTTCGTCTATTTTGAAAATCTTCTCTATGTTTGCCAATTTATCGCTAAAAATAACGTGTATTTTGAACTTCATTTTGATGCAATCTTTGTCAAGGACCGCAATTCCGGAATGCCCTTTTTAAGGTCGCTCAAAAATGGCCTCTCCCAATTCCTGCTCTCTGATGTGCCTTTAATACCACTATCCGCCAACCATGCTCCATCAGCTCTACTTGGTGTTGGATGCCCCCTATCTCTCTGGCATCACCACCTCGGTCACCCCTCTAATTGCATTTTGTCTCAAGAAGTTCATCGTTTTCTCTACCTAATAACTGCAATAATTGTTGACTTGTGAGGCTTATTATTTTGGTAAATTAAAGTCATAAGCTTCCCTATGAATTTTCTCATGTAATTTTTTCCACACCTTTGAAATTAATTCATAATGATCTTTGGGGTCCCTCCCCAATTGTCTCTCATCGGGTTATTGTTATTATGTTCACTTTATTGATGATTATAGCCGTTACTTGTGGATTTTTCCTATCAAACTAAAAGCGGATGTTGTGAACATATTTCTTCAACTTAAAAAACTAGTGGAGAACTTAACTGGCCACACCATCAAAACCTTCCAATTCAATTGGGGTGGTGAATATGACCCACTCCGAATATTTTGTCACCAAAAAAACATTGTTAATTGGGTTACGTGTTCCCATGCACATGAATTGAACGCTGCTGCGAAACCAGGCATCGTTGTATTTTTGAAAAAAGGCTCTCTATGCTCACCATGCTCGACTACCTCAATAGTTTTGGAATGAAGGGTGCACTGCTACCATTTTTTTTATTAATCAACTTTCATCCCTCGTCATCCACAATATATACCCCTTTCAAAAATTATTTAAAGGTCTACACGATTATATCCTTAAAGCTTTTGGGTATTACCCCCACCAACACCCATATGTCAACACAAACTTGATTTTCGTTCTACCCCGCATTTGTTTTTGGCTGTAGCTCCATTCACAGGGGATATCGGTGGCTTGCAGCATTTAGATCACCTCTCATGCAATTTTTGATGAAAATAATTTTTCGTCTCAAATCACCCCACTCGTGGCCACCCTAGCTGCCTTGCTACCCATACCATCCATTATTCCATGCTCTAGCATCCCACCGCTTAATTCAGTTTCTCGCAATCCATCCCTACTCATTCCTTCCTCTTAGCCATCATCTGCCCACATGCCGCGGCCCAACTCCCCATTTCTCTCTAACTCCCACACTCCTATCATATCTCACTGCAGAAATCCTCTTACATCAGATAAAAAAATCTCACATATCCTCCCACGTCTTCTCCCACCTCATCACATCGTATACCCTCCACAACATATTGGTCCACTTCCCAGATTCTCTCTCATGCTTCATATTCTTCCTTATCCCATAAAAAAAATCCCCTAAAATCCTATAACTTCCCACCTAACCATATCACCCCCATGTCACCCCTTCATTTCCTCTCTTCCTCCACATCACCCCTCCTTGCCCCTTCCCTCATGCAATCCTCCTCTTCTGACTCTTTTTCCTTACCCGGCCCATGTTCTTATTTACCTCCTACACCCTTACGTCCCCACGGCCCCACGTTTCTACCTCTTCTCCCCTTAATAACCATCATTCCTCCGTGCCACCAAGACCCCACAATTATCCCAGCACCCTATGGTCAGTCGTTCACATGACGACACTCATAAACCTAAAATTCTTCTTTCCTCGAAATATCCTCTCATTGTCTTTGTCACTAACCTTGAACCCACTTGCCACTTCTAAGCTCCTCTCACTGTCTTTGTCACTGACCTTGAACCCATTTGCCACTTCTAAGCTGCCTTACATGTCCATTAGCGCCATTATATGGGATACATATAATGCCCTATTACAAAATCACATGTGGGACTTGACTCTTCCACCACTCAATGCCAACCACATTGACTACAAATTATTATTTGTGTTAAACACATTGCTGATGGTTCAGTTGATCGCTTCAAAGCTCAGCTTATTGCATGGGCTAATCAGCAAGAAAGTAATGACTATGTGAGACTTTCAGTCCAATGGTCAACCCTACCACCATTCATCTATTCCTTTCTCTGGCCGTGTTCTCTGGATGGACTTTTCCTTAGATTGATGTGAACAATGCATTCCTGAACAGCTATATTGACGAATATGTATTTATAACGTAAACTCCCAGTTTTTCAACATCCATAGTTCCGTCATCATGTCTGCAAATTATGTAAGTCTCTTTATGGTCTCAAGCAAGCCCTACATGCATGGTATTCATGTCTATCTCAACAGCTCCTAAATCTTGGATTTAATGCCTATCTCTCTAATGCGTCTATGTTCATCCTCAGCAGCGATACAATTTTTCTCTGTTTTCTCATCTATGTCAAAGACATCATTCTCACTGGCAATCTCGTGCTAGCTGTTAATCATATTGTGAGCACCCTTAATACCGAATTTTCTATCAAAGATCTTGGTCCCTTCAATACTTCCTTGGCATCGAAGTCATTCACACTGATCGTGACCTCCTCCTCGTTCAACACAAATACATCATGGATCTTCCCAACCCATCTTGATGCGACTATACACACCCCCATGGCTACCTTAACTCCACCCACTATGTGTCGTAGCATCGTTGGAGTACTTCAGTGTCTCTCCTTTACTCGATCTGACATTTCTTGTGTATCCTATGTTACCTTAAAGATACCATTCACTTTGGCTTATGCCTCTCCAAATATTCGGATCGCTCCTTATTTGCGTACTCCAATTCGGATTGGGCAGGGTGTCCGAATGATCGTCGGTCCGGCAGTGGCTTTGTATTTACCTTGGTTCTAATCTCATCTCTTAAAGTTCCCGCAAGCAACCAATTTTCGTTCGGTGGAGTATGGAAGAAGAATAAGTCCCTATTGTTCGAACTTCACCTCATGCCACCCCTTCACCCCCAAGCTTTGGTGTGACAACATTGGGTCGGTCTATCTCTTCCTTAATCATGTCTTTCATGCCTGCACTAAGTAGGGGTGAGCACGGTTCGGTTCGGTTTGGGGGGCAAATGCAAACCGAACCGTTACCCCTCGGTTTGAAAATTTGTGAACCGAACTAAACCAAACACTATCGGTTTGGACGGTTCGGTTTAAACGGTTTGGCTTAATCTGTTTGGATCGATTTACCCACTTAATGTCATTATTCCTTGGCACACTACTAAATGAAGTTATATTTTTTCTAGATTACATATAATCTTGTTTCATTCAATATATAAGTTCTCATTGATGAATGAGAAAGAATGAGTAAATATAAACTAGATATTTGTCACAAATTTTTTGTATTCTAAGTGTTGTTAATATTTTCCTTTATTTTAACTTTCAAGATTTGTTTATTTTGGAGTTGCTTAGTATCTTATATATGTAATTATCAATGGAATGTTACTAAAAATACATTAACATATTATAAGTCGGTTTGGTTCGGTTTAGTTTGGAATCGGCTTAAAAAACGTAAACCGTGAACCGAACCGAACCAAGGTCGGTTTGAAAAATGTGAAACCAAACCGTTAAGATCTTTGAACGGTTCGATTTGATCAGTTCGAATCGATTTGAACGGTTTGATACTCACCCTAGCACTAAGCATATTGAAATTCACTACCATTTCGTCTGAGAACGCGTGGCTCGAAAGCTTGTATGTTCGCGTCATTCAATTGTTGACTAACCTGCAGAAAATCTTCACTAAACCGGTATTCTTACCTCGGTCCCATCTCATTCGGTCCAAGCTCAACGTCTATGATACAGTGACCTTACGGGAGGGTATTAGAGCATGCCATCTGTCCACAACAAAGTAAACCCAATGTGGTTATATAATAATAATAATAATAATAATAATCTGATTAAAAGTCTCAGAAGGATAGAATAGGTTTGAATTTGATAACTTCCTTACCAAGTTGATTAGGTGCATACTTCATCTTTTTACACGTATGTATAAAAAAGCAATACAGAGTGTACACAACAAATTCAATTAGTGAATACAAAAAAAATTTCTCATTTATAGCTTTGAAGGGACATTGACATAAGATTTGATTTTAAAAAAAAAAAAAGAGGAATATTGATATCATTCGTTGAGTTCGAATCTATATGATGCATGGTATTTTATTAACAATAAGTGAGTTTAATACTATCAACAATTTTTGACACCTAGAAAACGATTATAATGTTGGCGTTATCTTGCTTTCCATTACCAATCTTGAGAAGTCCCTCTCGTCTTCTTCTACAACAACTACCAGGGTATTAAAGAACTTAGGATCTTTTCTCCCATGTCGCTCCACCTCTCCACGTCCTCAGTTGGTCTAGTACGGTGCTTCTAAATAAGCGTATCCATTCCTTGCATTGACTCACTGAAGCAGCAGCAAGAGCTACCCACTCTTGGAATCACTAAAAAATGGATGCAGTTCTGAACATTCAGCAACTTTGCCTGTGGGAGCTGCGATTGCTGTGGGAGGTCCGGCCATTGCTCTTGGGGGGGGGGGGGGGCTTTCTTTGTGGTTCCTCAAAGGATATGTTTCTGATCATATCAGGGGACCTTCCAGTCGCCCACCTTTACCTGGTACTTCTCTTGACTGATCTTGATCAGTTTTGAAAAGGGTCAACTTGATAGTGATGCTAGAGCACTGTTCTTAGTGCCCGAGCAGATGCAACTTATGTACAATCTTGAGTTGCATTACTTTACTCTGGCACCGAGCTGTGCTGTCACTAATAATCCCTCTGTTCTAAAATAATATTTATAAACATATTTTTTAATTGTTCTAGAAAATATTACGCTCTTTCTATATTAACAAATTGTTCAAGAAAATGATTCTGTTTTTTTTTTCAGTGTTTACCTTTTAATATTTTTAATTCTATTTTCCACTTCTCATTTAATACTCCAACAATCCATTTTCTCTTCGGTAGCCTAATTATTTCTTGTATCAAAAAAAAACAGCCTAATTAAAAGAAAAATATTATTAAAGCGGTAATTTTAGCCAATGCGAACGTACAAATTAGGCACGACCTTTGAGTAGCAGAACTTCGCTTCAAGCTGTGTTATGGGTCTAATTTGCAAATATATATCTGTAATGGTTGTGGGTATATATGGGTTTGTGTTTATCAGTATTAAGGTCAACCTTATTGCAAGAGTTCTAATTTTTAGTGCCGGCAAATGTACAAATCTTACTGCTCTAGTTACAACCTTCAGCGGCAGTAATTTGCTCTGGGACCAAGCCAATATAAGAACTCTAATGTCACTTTCCATTTATATTGGGTGTGAGTGTGAGTGTGAGTGTGAGTGTGTGTGTGTGTGTGTGTGTGTGTGTGTGATGGTGTTATAATGGATTGGCTGCAGAGGTACCTGGGGTGCCTTTGTTAGGGAATCTACTGCAAATGAAGGAGAAGAAACCCCACAATTCTTGAAGTGGGCGGAGATTTATGGACTTATATAATCCATCAAAGCGGGCTAAAACTCTATGGTCGTCCTCAATTCCAACGAGGTTGCCAAGGAGGTAACCCCTTCCCCCTATCTTTATGCATATTCTCTGTGCGCACGACAACCAATTTCAGTCCTGATTTGATTATTGGGGTATTAGTTGTTTCTAGTGTATAACGAGGTCCAATCAAGGGTAAAAATGAGGAACAGAGCTAATGAAAGATGAGATTTGAGATAAGCCACCTTGTTGCGCTGAAGTTGGTTCGTTCTTGAAGTCTGTTCTTGCTACCCAATTTGGCGCCTTACTGGAGAAAGATGCCATGAATGTCCGAAAACCTTGAAAACATTGGTACCTTGAAAGTATATTATCGTTGAACTCCACTGTTACCTTACATGCAATTTTGCACTTAATTTTAAGAAGGTTGTAAACAACAGCCAGCAAGCACTAGAAGAGTGAGGAGGACAAGCGTCCCAACAAAAGTTGCCAATTCAATTGTTTATTTGCTAGGTATGGAGATTTGAACTCGGAACGTTGAAGTTATTCCTCAATCAATACCTTTGTCGCTTCACCCACCCACCCCACCCCTTAGGATTGAAAAAAAAAAATAGCTTGTTTTCCTAAAGACTTAAACATCCTTGTAATGTCATCTTATTGCAGGTGTTGTGCTATAAGGGAAGGATGGAGAACGTAGTAAACCCCATACCCTAGAATGCGTAGGGTGGGCGAGGATAGGCTTGTTTCAATTATGTTAATAGGTAAAAGTTGAGGTACTTCGCAATACGAGTCCTAGGAAAAAACTGAAAATTCTGTGATCTTGAAGGGGAAGAGATTGCACCATATCAAACACTGAATTGATTATATATGCTTTTTCAATGTTATGACACGAGCCATTCCCTTGTGTCGAATCCAACAATAGCCGTATTTCCAGGATTGGACTTCGTATTTGGCTAAACCTTGCAATTCTGAGAAAGTGGATCTTTTGGCTCACAGGTCTAGCAAAAGAAAATTCAGGATAGGATCCTCTTGATACGTTATTTGACTGCAGCACTTTCATAATAACAAACTATGCCCCTATATTATTTCCCCAAAGGTAAATGAGAAAAATGAATTGGCTCATCGATACGGTTATTATTGCTGATGTATACCATATTTTGCAACCTCGGTTACGCACATAAAAAATGCTTATCCTAGTCAAACGGAAATAGTTATTGTTTCAGATAGTATTACCTTGCATTAGAACCATGATACATCTAACTGCTTGAAAAACAAATATGTCGTTCACCCAACTCTCTTTTAGCCTCCACATCTTTGTCTTGCACTGAGCATGTACCCTATCTCAGAAAAGAATGTATAAACTGGTGTAGAGTGATATCTTTACAGTTGAATTATGTTAGATTGTCTACCTCTATGATTATGTGATGAGTACTTTCTCTATCTGCTTTCTCCTATCTTAGATTACACTGAACTTAGGCTATTGTGGTTGCATATTTAAGGCTACCTTTTTGGTTTGTTCTAGGCCATGGTGACCAGATATCCATCCATTTCAACAAGAAAGTTGCCAAAAACTTTAAAGATTCTCACTTGTGATAAAACCATGGTTGCAATGAGTGATTATGACGAGTTCCACAAGACAGCCAAACGTCATTTACTTTCAAACGTTTTGGGACCCAATGCTCAGGTTGGTTTTGAAAAAAAGTCTTCCATCTGTCTCTCTTCCTCTATCTCTGTTTGTTTTATCATAAGACTGAATTTGATAAATCTCTCTGTTGAATATATCAGAAGCGACATCGTTGCCTCGGGGACAGCATGGTAGAAAACATTTTAAATCGATTCCATACTTGAAGAACTATCCCCATGCAGCTGTAATTTCAGGAAAATATTTGAGTCTGAACTTTTCGGATTAGCAATGAAACAAGTGAGTATCTTAGTTATGGTTAAAGACGTCTTCCCAGGTCTAGAAACGTTTAAATGCCACAATGAGTCAATGACTGCCATGGATTTTGCTGCGAAAATCTACATGTTGAGGAACTTGGAACCACATTTTCAAGAGAGGAAATTTTTAGGGTCCTGGTGCTCGATCTAATGCAGGGTGCAATTGAGTTGGACTGGCGAGATTTTTTCCCATATCTGAAATGGATTCCAAATAGAGGGTTTGAGAAGGGACTTGAGCAGATCATACCCGTACGCCCTGATTCGAGAGCAGAAAAAACGTATTGCTTCGGGGTAGGTACCTGGTCTGGCCTTTTAAGCTTCTATGCCATTGTGTTTTCACGCCTGTTATGGCTTAATAGCTATAATAACTTGGTTGAAATCCAAAACAGGAAATAAACTGTTATCTTGACTACTTGTTATCTGAAGCAAAAACATCATCACACAATGAAATGATGATGTTGCTCTGGGAGGTCATTGCCGAAACGTCAGACACTACTTTGGTCACCACGGAATGGGCTATGTATGAACTTGCTAAAGATCAAAAGCGTTGTTTACTCTCTCTTTCTCCTCTAGACAAACACATTCTCTCTTGGATTTACAGGATTAGAAATATATAACACTACTTCGCTCACAATCCAACAGGATCGTCTGCTTCTGGAAATTGAAAGTGTCAGTGGGTCTGACAAAATAACTGAGGAAAAATTGTCAGACCCTCTGCGATAAACACATGAAGAAACGCAGCTAGGAGGATATCGGGTACCTGCTGGATGTGAGGTTGTTACTCTTTCTATTCTCTAATGCCTTCTAGCTATTGATCCTAAAGATGTGTTTCTTTTTTCTTGTAGATTGCTATCAACTTGTATGGATGTAACATGGAGAAGGAAGTTTGGGAGAATCCAGAGGAGTGGAACCCCGAAAGGTTTCTTTATCCCGTGGATTTGTACAAGACAATGGCCTTTGGTGGGGGGAAGAGGGTATGCGCCCGTGCTCTCGAGGCAATGCTAATATCTTGCGTGGCAATTGCCAGATTTGTACAAGAGTTTGAGTGGAAACTGGAGGGGGAGGAAGACGATGTTGATACTCTTGGGCTTACGGGTCACAAACGCAACCCCATTAACGCATTCTTGAAGTCCAGGAAATGATGAGGCCTGAATATCCTCTCTTCATATCTTAATTGCTAAAAGGGCCCTTTGACGGTATCTTTTAATATCTATTTAGTAAAGATCACGTGCATAATAGCTCGAATAAAGATGTTATAGAGGTTAGTGAGAAAATTTAATTAAACTTAATTAGTATGATTATTTAAATAAATTAAAAGAAGCAAATCAGTTGTGAACTGTTAATCAAATACCCGAAGAAATAAAAGGTTCATTGCAGAAAACACAGTCATACTTCTAAATTTGAATTTCTAATGCCAATTACCAATATATTTGTTAATATTTTTTTGTCACATCGAGTTGTCAGTATAGAGAATTATGATTATTTCATATTACATCATGTTACACAAGGTACGCTAACATTATCATTAATTTCAAACATCTTTTTTAAATTTTTAGTTCTCACAAAACATCACAAGTTTGGTGTTGCAATAATTAAGACGAAGAAAGTGTTTAAGAGACAATTCGACTCACATAAAATGTAATGTGAAGTGCATATATATATATTGGAGTTGTCCAATCATTTGTAGTATAATTTTATGCAATGTATATAAGTTTAGGAAGTGTGAGAACTGAGAAAAGTTTGTTTATAATTAAGTGAAACTAACAAAAGTTCCAATTTTTAAAAACAAGAGAACTTGAAAGATCGGATTAATATATGCATAACAAATTTTGTAGAATGGAAGGATGTAAAAGTTTTAATCTTATATCTTTAAAATCAAATAAACTCAAGAGACCTAGAAGGACGCATAAAAAAACTCAATTATTTAGGTAACAAATATAATAGTCGTAACTTTTAATGATCTTCTTAAATTTTCTACGATTATCTTTTAAAGTTTTGTCTTTTTTTTGGCAAGTATATTTATTAAACTTCAAAATATCATCCTATAGAATATTTTATCCATTATTTGTCATGTTTCTTTCTGTAAAGTGATAGACATCTCTTGTAGTAATGATCGTTAGGAGGTCAAATCGCCTCTTCTTTTATTTTCTTTTCGTATGTAATCATTTTTTTTCTGGTCTACTTTAAAGCTTTTTTGATAACGTGCTCTAAGCTCATTTTGTTTTAACCTAGCATATGATTTTGTTAACTTTAATAATATATTAGGCTATCAATTCTCTTGTACAGGTAATTCAACATATATTAGTCACAAAATTTTTATTTTTAGCACGTATCCTTTTTTATGATTTTACTACACCTACTTATCTAAAAAGTTAATACGGTCCTATATCAATAAATTTAAGTTTGCAACCGCATACAAAAGTTAGTATATGCAACGGTCAATCCACCTTGAGTAAAAGATTAAAAAGAAGAACATAATAATACTCGAACTTAGGAATGGTTTTCTAAGGAGTACCAGAAATATAAGTGTTCTTTTTGTCGATCTTGATCTGGGTAAGTTTTAAAGTTAGTTTTGACATGAATGTTTTAAAGGTGGGTAGAGACTCATACGGTTAGACTTGTTTGTATCAAAGGCATGCCCAGGTGAAGGTGGTACTTCTCGCCTAGGACTAGACACAGGGCTTTCAAGGAGGCAGGCAAGGCCAGCCGCAAGGCACACCACAGCGGGGAAGGCGCCAACAAAGGCTTAAGAAGTTGATACTCTTGTAGTGTCATCTAGACAGTCCATTTTTTAGTAACTTTCAGTTTGTTTCCTTTTAGACTTGAAACGTAAATCCATCTTATACTCTCACTCTCGTCGTGCACCTGTCTCCACTGTGTACCTCGTTGTTGCTGTTCCCCTCGCCATCGCCTGTTGCTCTACCTTCCAATGACACTGCTCCAGTCAGCCCCGTTGTTACAACACCCTTATTTTTTTTGTAACGCTCTAATTCAAAAAGTACATTTTATGAAGAAGAAAAAAATCAATAAGGGTATTTTAAAGAAAAAAAAATCTTAATATCATCAAAAAAAACACCTTACTTTTTAATTGCAATCTAATTCAAAAAATGCATTTCGAGAGAAAAAAGATTAGTCATTTAACTGCATCTATGCTTTTATATAAGTATAGATAAGGCAGGATTGCGATGTTATCAAATCGATTTGGACATGTATGCGAGTTTTAAATGGTTAAAGTTGTCTAAAAGTACTATACCATTTGGCTCTACAATATGTTCCCGAATTTACCCGGCTTCTACGTCAAGTTCATGTTTGCTTTGAATAAATTAGAATAAACTAGTTTAGAGAGTAAATGTTACACGGTGTTCATTATGCAGGACATTTGGATAAGAAGTCTGACGTCACAGAAGTAGAAGCACAGAGAAGCACAACGTTATTTTATAATATATCTGACAGTCTTAAATAGCCGGAATAAATAGCTTGAAATCATAAAATATTAGCGGCCTAAATAGATCTAAGATTTTTTATTTTTTTTTAACAGAAAGTGAGAATAGCATGGATATAAAAATGCTTTTGAAGCAGTAACAGGAAGTTAGATTATCATGACATCATCATCATGATTTGACGACCAAAATTACACAGAAGTGGCAAGGGGGTCATATTTATGGACAGGCTTATATACATCAAAATATTTTACAAAAGTGAGAATAGGTTGTGAGTGCATAGATCACAGTGACAAACATCATCACAGTTATGGCGGCCTGGCCCTGTTAATAATATAATATATATATATATATATATATATTAACGGAAACATGTAGTAGTATAACAGATGTCATGCATACTATCTACTACCGTGTCTCTTATGTTTTCAGTACCCGACAATTGAAAAAATTAAAGGAAGACAAGTGAACAGTTTTTTTGGCCTAGTCATATTAAGAGGGTGAGTGATGATAATAGACCCCTTATTCTCCGTAATCACTAAATGCTCATGCACCTTTTCACACTAATTTTCTCTAATCATTAAGATATAAACTTTTGCAACGATTTTAATAGTATTTTTTAACCATAAAAAATTAAAAAGTCACCAAACAATTGTAACAAAATTATCAATTTGGCGTCATATAGAAACTTTAAACTATGTGGAAACATAGGTTATCATCTCCTTACAACGTCACGTGAATCAGAAGGCTTCTAATATATGGATCAAGGCCAAGACAAGACCAAAGCATGTAAAACCAAAGTATGGTCAAGGGTAGGAGCAGGGACAGCCAGAACCGGTCGGAGAAGTTAGCGGAGAGCTCGAAAGCGACGTGAAGGATGGACACTCTGGTGAGCGATGACTCTGCGGTATACATGCGCGTGCCTGCCCGGTCAAATTTTGCTTACAAAAGGCCAACACGCGTCCCATCTGCTGCACCATTTCATCTCCCTGCCGCCCATAGTATCCGTGTCTATGCACTCGTACTCCATGAGGTACTGCCCCCGTTTTGGGTTGTTCTTGGCACATAGGACAGGCTCGAAAATTGGATTTGGATTACCTTTTTTTTTTTTTTTTGAAAACATAAAAATATATACCATATAGTGTAAGAAAGAGTAAAAATATTATTACAGGCCAAAGAAAAAAGGGGGAAATTAAACAGACTGGTCTGGGTGCAGTAAACATCCAGGAGAATCTGAATCTAAAACCCCCTTTTACAAGACCTGTTAAAACCAAGCATAAACAAAAGTACAATATCATATAAGATCTTAGGTAGCTACAGGAGCCAAAATACCATAGAGGGAACACGGCATGAATAAGCAATGTGAACAAGTCCCGTCAAACATCACCACTTGATCGAGACGCAAAAATAGCTAATGGAGATGATATATAGAGTCAAAATACTGACTTGTTCTCGGGCAATATGTACATAATGAAACCTTCTGTAAGAATCAAGGATGCGTGATGGGGTACCTAGAACAAGATGGAGATGATATATAGAGTCAAAATATTGTCTTGTTCTCGGACAATAAGTACAAAATGAAACCTTCTGTAAGAATTAAGAATGCATGATGGAGTACTTAGAACAAGGGACATCAGTTTAAGTATGTGATGTACGCTTTAACAAGTGAAATGCTCCAAAGACTTCGAACGCAGGGACATTCTTAGAAAAGATGCAGGTGGTTTTAGAGTCAAGAAAGTGCACAAATTTGGACTACCTTGAAGGTGGGTAATTGTTAAATTTGGAGAAAGACATCAAGAAAACCTTTTATAGCGACACTAAAAATCCTAATTTTTCTGATTCATTAAAACCCTGCTGGACAATTGTACTTGGCAGCAATTTATACCAAAATGGCGTGAACGAAATGCTCCAAACTTTTTTAAAGCTTGTATAAGGGTGATATAAAACTACTAATATCCGTATAGCTGTGCGATACAAGCTCAATGCTTGTCTTGATCCCGTAAGGTGATGTTAAGGGGTATCTCTCGTATATTATTTGTGTTTCATTTTCATGTTATGGTTTAGTAGAAGTTATCTCGACCAATTACGGTTCTTGTTACTGTGCTTTATAAAATGTATTGATCAAGATGATTAGGCAACGTCTAAGAGATCATAATATGAATTGGCTTAAAGTTAAGTTGAGGTTTTATGGATTCAACAACCCAACCCAAGAGAATGTGAGTTTTTGCCTAACCCCAACCCACACCGGTTACAAAATAGGTTATGATGGGTTGAACAATAGTGTGCTGGGTTATTTTAAAACCCCTTTATGTAAAAATTTATATTTTTCTGGTAACTTTCATAAAAAAGAACCATCATCGACCGTTGCCACCAATCGCTTGGCATAGCCAAGACCTCCAGTCGCCATCGGAACACTGCCTCCGCTTAGACACCCTGTTGGTTGCGCCGCCGCCACCGTCAGACGATGTTTCCACTGCAGCCTCATTGCCACCGCCAACTGCCACCCTGACCTCTTATTGCCAACACTATTGTCGACGACGTGGCGGCTGGCATCCCACTGCCACAGTCACCGTCGGCCGCCACCCCTTTGTAATTTATGTTATTTTGATCAAGTTTTATCCTAAGGTGAAGTTCCTTGGAGTTAAAAGCTCATGAATTTTCTTAAATTGGGCACAGACCCAATCCTACCAACCTACACTACATCCATAAATATATATTATTTGATCCAACAAAAAGTAACTATAAAGTGCAAATATTCCGCTAGTAACCGAAAACAGAAACATATGCCTTGGAGTCGTCTTCGAAACCAATATTGAAATTGAATACAAGCCAACACTCGAGTACGAATATATATATATATATATATATATATATATATATATATATATATATATATATATATATATATATATATTACACTAATGTTATTTTACATTTCATTGTTGTAATAGCAGGGAAAGAAGAATCAAAGAATGCAGAGATCACGGCCACCGAGAAATCCGGCAGAGGCAGTACGTATTAAGCGCACTGAACGAGGCAAGTGGGATTGGCCCAATAATTGTTCCCCCGCCCGTGCTGCCCAACACCAATGATACATGCTGTCGCTTCTCTTCTCATCCATGAACCTCTCTCCGTCTCCGTCTCTGTCTCTGTGTGACTGTGTGCTTGGTTCCGTATTCAAACTAGACTAGAACACTGATGGTACAGATCAGAAACTAGTAAACTACTTGAACTTGGAATTAACTAACGTTTGAACTCGGAAGTCTCAAAGTCGCAATTGGCCAAGAATACAGATTCGGTGCATGCATTGTATCTCAGGGATAGTAATGTGTGGAACAAAGAGGCAATAATCCATCTAAAGGATGCAGCTGGGTTTATGGTTAGAGACGTGGAAAGTCAAGATTTCTGCAACTATTAGAGAGGCAATCTTTTGCTCTGCGGCATTATCTGCTGTCACAGTTTAATAACAAAAAATTATTCTTTAAAAATGTTTCATCATTATTTATGTGAATAATCTTTAACCAAAAAATTATTTAATGATATTTTTTTTTAGTTTTAGTACAAGTGTTATATATACAGCACATCAAAGGACCGTAGTCTAGTTGATGCATATAATACCACGTAATAGAAAATGTATTTAGTATTGTTTGACTACTGTGATGGACCATTTAATCGAGGAAAGACTCCAAGGGAGCAGTAAATATTGATGTCATGGTCCAATGCCACACGAATATCATATGAATATCTCGTTTTGTAACTGCATAGAAATTGCTAAAAGGTGTGTTCTATTTTCTTCCCCCTTACGTTCTTGTTGCGTGTATACATGTACTGCTAAATGGTCCAATACGTTGTTTTTCATTTTAGTCCATGTACTGTTAAATCCTTAAACTGTGTCTTGTCATCACTTTCGTCCCTCCATTAGTATTTCTTGGAAAAACTTGAGGGTTTGTTCGTCCTTGGAAAATGTATTTTCTTTTGTCCACTTCATCTTCGGTCAATACACCACCACCACCGTTTGCCTAATTACCTAACAACTCGAGATCTTGTTGCGTGTAGACATATTGTAAACTGTAAAAGAATCCTAGCCCGACTTCAAGACTCCTGAGCTCAACTGTTCAAAAAAGGAAAGACACTTCCAACACACCGAGACGACGGACACGAAGGCCGAGACCACAAGGAGGGACACCGACATGAGAAACTCTAACGAGATCCTTGCCTTGTGATAGAGTTCAAGGGTCGAGGCGTCGTGATGATGGGTCAGGTCGTTGGACGCGACTGTGAACTGGGCAATGGCGACAACGAGTTCGAGGTCAAAAAGGGAGGTAGATGGGTTGGGGTGAAGGGCATGCCGCAAAGGGAAAAGGGGTCAAAGGTTAGGTGAACAGGGCGACGACGAAGTGACGTGAATGCGAGGTTAAGAGGGGAGGTAAAGGGATTGAAAAGGAGGACGAGGTCATAGGCAAAGAAGAGAGGAGAGTCATTCTTTGAGTAGGCAAACAAGAGAGAAGAGTCCTTCTTTGGATAGGCCAAGAGAGAAGAGTCCTTCTTTAAGTAAGTCAAGAGATGAGAGTCCTTCTATGGCCTTTCCAAAGAAGAGTTCTTCTTTGGGAAGGGCAAGATAGAAGAGTCATTCTCTGAGTAGGAAAACAGTTGAGAGATACAAGTGAGGGAGCACTGTAAATCCGACTTGTGCATAATAAATTTGAGTTTTCTCATGTTTTTTATATTTTTTTATTTAATTATCGTATTTTATACATATTTATTTAGAACGATTTCGTAACAAATATGATGTCGAGAAGGGATGCAGGAAGGGTTGAGGTTAAGGGCTATTTGACGGTGCCACATAGGGAGCGTAGGTTAGAGGGCGAAACTGAACTGGGTGATGATACAGTTAATCGTGCAAGGCTGTGCTACGAAAGGAGGGGGTCAGACCCGGGTGTGAGGAGTAAGGTGGCTGATTGGATGGATCACCAGATTAGGAAGTCTAAGAGCTGTATCACGTGCATGACATGACCTTTTTTGGCTTAAAAGAATGAAATGAAAATTTTAGCCCTTAACAGGAAAAACTAATAGAGTGACTAAATTAATGACGAGACAGAGTAGACCGATTATCTTCAAGTATTTAAAAATACAGAAACTAATTTAAGAAATAGGCAAAATTGAACGGAGAAAACTGGTAAACCCATTGCGCAGCAAGTCCGTACGTTTATCATATTCGTTTTTTTTATTTTTACAATGATGTTAAAAAAGAATTATTTTTTTATACTTTTATTATTTTTTATTTTCGTTTTGGATAAAATTTATCAAATAGTGATAAAAAAACTGAAAACATATGCGAAGTGTTTTCAACTTTCTCACCTAAACTCAATCTAATGTAAGAAAAAAATAGCTGAAATTTTTTGATAAAAATAATAAAAATACAAGAATATGTTTTATACAAAAATTATGAAAACAAAAATATAAAATAGAAATAGAAATAAAAAAATGAATACGGTAAACATATTAAACTAATTTATTTGAAGGCACAAAAAGGTTCCCCTACCCTGGGATCAGTAGGAGACAAGTACCACACCCCTCTGACGCTGCTAATGCCTGCCTTCTCAGTTCTCACTCTCCCCACTCAGCAACTTCTAAGCATATCAGATTTTTTGGACTTCCCCCCCCCCCCCCCCACTCATTCCCTCTGCCCCAGAAACTAGAAACCACCCGTCTTCGCTCCTTCCAAAACAGCCCACCTTTTCTATATCCCAATAACAACCCACTCCGTATCCTCGTCCCTCTCCTAACCCATTTGTAGCCAGTTTGAACCAGAGGAAAATGGCATTGGAAGCCGGCGAGCGGCGAGCGGCCAGAACCCAAGTTATGGGCACTCGGCCTGCGGAGTCGGAGCTGAAGCAGCCGTGCCCGAGGTGCGAGTCCACTAACACCAAGTTCTGCTACTACAACAACTACAACCTGTCTCAGCCCCGCCACTTCTGCAAGGCCTGCCGCCGCTACTGGACCCTCGGCGGCACCCTCCGCAACGTCCCCGTCGGCGGCGCCACCCGCAAGTCCTCCTCCAAGCGCCCCCGCACCGCCGCCGCCACTGCCAGTGCTACTTCGTCGTCGTCCTCATCCACCGTGACCAAGGACCCGGCTTCGGTTGGACCCGCAATAATACACGAAGTGGGTAAGGTGGGTCTCAACGACACCGTGGCTGGGGATGGGGGTTTAACTTTCACCGAATGGCTGAGCACGCCGCGGGTGTCTGGGTTCGGGCCTTTGAGCGGGTTCGGTCATGGCCTTGTTTCGGGGCTCCAAGGAGTTGGGTTCGGGCTGAATGCGTGGGACTGGCCGACGGAACGAGCCAGCGAAGGTAATGGGGGTGATAGTGGTGGAAGCGGCGGAGGGAGTGCATATGCTGGGCCTTCATCTGGTTGCAACACATCGCGCAGTGGTGGCGTTGATATTGAAGGCGGGTTGGCGGCAGATGGAGATTGCTTAGCGTGGCCGGAACTTGCTATCTCCACTCCAGGCCAGGGGGCAGTGAAGTAATTAGCACCCTCTCTTGTTAGTTATTGACTGAAAATGAAGGCTACTGTTTATGGTTTTGGGTCAATTATTGCTCTATAGAACTATATGTTATGGTCTTGAAGGTGTTAATTTAGTTTGGCAAATTGGGTCCTCTGTTTGGTGACGGTGGGTGGGTATAGATCTGTAGGCTACATATATATGCTTAGAAAGCTAGTATTAATTGGAGGTTTTGTTGTTCAAAAGGGTTATGTGAATGTTTTTGGTGTCCTGGTTGAATGAACTACTAGTGGAAGAAAATGAGTGGTATTTCATGGAATTTTGATTGTTGGGAAGAATTATTATTATGAAGTTTGGCCTCGGCAATAAAAGATTAAATTTCGGCCGTTATTTGAGTTGTAGAAATCATTTTTCAATCTCGTATATAGTGACGATTTATAAGTGAAAAATATTTCTACTGATTTTTCGGTTAAGACTTTTAATAATAATTCTTATCAGTATTTTTTTAACGTCTATAAATAAAAATCATTAAAAATATATAGTGATCATTAATTTTTACTACGTGAGGTTAGGAAAAAAAATCTTTCAATTTGGATTAATCAGGAAAATATTTATAATAATAAGTTTGTCACTAAGATTATTAATTACTAATTACATGTGCTGTAGAGCCACAATGAGGGTTGGTTTGTAATTTGTAGTATCTTGTTATCTTTTGGCTTTATTAAGACTCTATTTTAAATCGTTTATTTTTTCAATTTTTTTTATAATTTTGTAAACTAGAAAAAATAAACGCGTTTGACATATATATATATTTTTTCTTTCAGTTTTGAAAACTAATTTTTAAAACAAGACTGTTTTGAAAACTTCCATTGGGAGTTTTGGGTTTTCAGTTTTGATTTTTATTTTGAGACTACTGCCACTACAGCCACCGTCGCAGGCCACGGCTACCGGCAGCCACCGTCGGCAACCACCATCGGCCGCTGGTAGCCACTGTCAACAAAGGCCGGCAGTCAACGGCCAGCCACCAACCTTACCACTGCCACGCTTTACCACTGTCACCGCAAACTACAATCAAAGAAAAAATTTTAAATAAAAATTGAGTAATTAAACATAAAAAAAAACTCAGAATTAAAATTGGGCAATTAAACACCAATTTAATTTTATATAAAAAAAACTGAATTAAATTTTAGTTTTATTTTTTAACAAAATAAAAAATCAAAATTAAAAATATTTTTAAACGCTATCTAAGTAGGGTAATTTTTCCGTTGAAAATGGCTAACCTTTGAGGTTTTTGTCAAAGCGTCCAAGAGGACAATGGGGGAAACATGAGAAGAGTTTTAGAGAACTTGTTTCCCCTCTCGTGGACAAGTTTGGTTGTCACAGCTGCAGCCATTCGTTTGTTGTAGAAAATAGCGAAAGAAATCCTCTGTTAGGCACCATTGTGTTTGGTCTGGTGTGCATGCTAGCTGGTCACTGACTAATAAAACCATATGTGACTGGTCAAGGTTTAAAAAGGGGAGATCGGAATATTTATTTGGTGTCTGAATGGAATGAGATCTGCAAGTTTATGTTATCATAGTTTTTAAACAGCGTCAGAAGCTGGAACGGGGAGAAATCACGGAGTAACAAAACACCAATCTCCCTCAAACTTATATTCAAAGCCTTTGGTTTTGCCGACGAAATATATGGATTAATGAATCGTATTGAAAAAGGAAAACCAAAGGATCTTAATTTGTTGAAAACACATTTTGGACGCAACGATAGAATTGATTGATAATGGGTCTTTTTTGGGTCAGTGATCAATACCCAATCTCAAGTACGACAAATGCAACATAACCTTCACAAGTAAATCTAATAAATGATATCACGTCCGATCAAATTTCTAGATAGTAATTAAAGAATAAAAACTTCTTGCAACCGGTAAGAACAAGAGGCATCAAATAGTTTTCACCTCCATTGCTTCGATTTGGGACACAGGGGCGTACCATAAATTCATCAAATTTAACCTGAGAATATGATGAGATGACTCGATCTCCGATACAACTTCATACAACAAGTGAAACTGCTGAGCCAAAGTTGGGGACTTTTTAGAGCTTGTCAATGTAGTTAGCTCGCCTAAAATTTGAGTTTTTGCCCTTAATAATTTATTTTTAATACTTAATTACTTCTTTATCCTATTTTGAACGTTATTTACCTATTTACCCTACTTTTGAAGATTGTGGTTCCAAACAGAGATTTCAAGAGAAAAAAAAATATGATTTGACGTTTTCAATATTTTTAGTTTTATTTGTCTAATTTAAATAAAATTGAAAGAAAATTTGGTTTTTAACAGAGATTTCATAGTAAGGTTTGCCTGAAAACATGGTTAGGAATCACGTTTTTTTGCTTGAAATCTCTGTTTGGAACTACGATTTCTAATAGTGGTATAGATAGGTAAATAAAGTTCAAATAGGGTAAAAAAAGTAATTAAGTGTTAAAAAATTGATTATTAAGAGCAAAAAACTCCCTAAAATTTGTTATATAAGGTTTTTATATTGCGAATACTCCGAGATCCGCTTGATAAAAATCATAAAAGTTCGTTATATGTGCTCTTCGCGTTGGTATAACAACTAATATTGTTGCTGAATTACTAGCTATTTGACATGCCCTTCTGCTTGTGCTACAACTTCAGCTTCGGTGTATTGTTATTTTTTCTATTTTTGGTAATAAAAAAATTGTATTGATAATAAAAGTTACATAGTTGTCCAAAGGTGAAAACACTAAACAGTAGGTTACCGACATTTTCGTAACTCTAATTTGAGAAATGACCGCAACGGTCAAACTTACAACAAGCTTATCTATTACGTCTCAGACACATTATAATTAAGTTAAAGTAAAGCATATCTTATTGACTTATTAAGTATATTGTTATTGAATCTAATCAATTACTTGCTTTATTTTATTTGCGTGGGTACATGCAAGTAACCAATGGATCCTCCTCTCGTGTCACGACTGCATGACGCTCCTTAGCTATTGCTTACATGCGCAGCTCTCCCGTTGTTACCACAAGAAGTTTGTTATGGATTAGTTAGCTAAATTTACTAGTCTCAACGCTCATGTATCTACTACTTTGTACATTCTCTGGATGGCCATTATTTTTTTTTTCTTAAGATTCTTTCGCTTTTTCTATTCTTATTTGAAGCATTGCGCTATTTCTCGTTCACTTTCATTTGTCTTCAGTCTTATTATGATTAATCGTATTAAGAAGTGTGCATTAAATTTTCTCGAGTAAGTAGGGAAATATATAGTAACACTCCTTCAACTCGTGACTGAAATCGGACTACGATTTATTTGTGTTTCGGAAAGATGAGGAAAAGAACCAAATTTCACAAACGAGATGAGTAGATGAATACTACGAAAGCCCCCAAACCGAACTCACCATCAGACTACGTATAATAAACATGACATGCATTACGCATATATCGGGTTTTAAGGCAAGATCAAAATCACAACATAATGGCCATACGGGTACAGCAAAACCCTGTCTCGCTCTCAGCTGGGTTTGAAGAACTTCAGCTTAAGTCCGCTGTTGACCATACTCCAAATACCACCAAGCGAAAAGGCCAAGCTAAAAGCGATGCCCAACCAACCAAGGGTCCAGTTAAAGTACCAATTGAAGCTGAACTTGGCTGGCCTTTTTATGAGAACCCACATGAAGCAAGGGTAAGCAAATGTGACCGGAAGAGTGAGTCCTCCTAACAAGCCAGCAAGACTGGCCAAGAAAGGTAGTGCCACCCCAATGAAGAAGTTGACAAATCCATAAAACACTCGGAAGCCAGACCGGACCCAAATGGAGCAGGGGCGGTTGGTACGGCTGGTGTAACCAGCTTCAAAACTGTCAAAAACAGGCATCGAGTATATCTGGAAACTACTCAAACAGTTGAAAACAACCAGAAGGAATGTCACTGCAAGAAGTCCTCTAGGAATGTCATGGCTATGAAAACCAAACAATGCATTCAGAATTCCTCCCGATGGCATCTACAAGACGAAATTTAGCAACCGATTTCAGTAAGGAGATGAATCAGATGAGTGAAGCAACTACAGATTGGCAGGATAGAAGAACATAAAATCTGGTGCACTTACAAGGTTTCCATAGGCCCAAAAACCTCCGATGGCAACTGGGAAGAGGCACATGGCAATGAAAATGTAGGCAACCTTGGCTCCTCTCCACATTGGCACGTGAGCTGGGTGCTTAAAGGTTGATGGCATTGTTGCCTGAAAAGGTTTATAGTGATTAAAAAGTTAAGTCTTCGAGTTAATTCTAGATGACGTTAGAGTTCTTTTCACAGACAATAGGAAGAGCGTGAGGATCATTATCAAACCAAGAGTATCAGAATGCATACCTGAATCTCTAGGGCTAGATTGTGGCCCCTAAATGCAAATGCTATGATACCAAGTGCATTCAAGACGGAAAAGATAGAAGCAGAGAAGGAAGGTAAGGACAGTGGTTGGTATGATATTGAGGGTGGCCTCTGTTGGCTCACAGAGAGAACCCACACCATGGTGCAGTAAGTGATGGCAGTCACCGCCCCAATGAGTGAGAGTCCTGCAATTGAGTTGAGGTTTGGCAGCTGGGATAGTACAATGCACAAGGAAGTGAACACCAGATACCACTCCACTGTTGTTAGAGGATTTGATGAACATAGAGGCCCACAAACAGTCTCGAAGAATAGTTTCATGGTTTCCCCTCCAATAAGAATCAAAGCTGTTGCAGTTCCTGCCGATAAGTAAACAGTAGGAAAAAGAGCAAGCCAGACACCTAATCTTTCCCCTGAAATAGCAAGATAATTTTATTATAAGATTGGCAAGAATAAAATTACGTGAAGACCTGAAGTATTGAGCACCATGTTATTGTTTGTCGTTCTGTCAAAGGAAATCGGCTATGTGAAAAAGTTGTTAAGGTAGCACTCTCAGGGGAATCATATATATAGAAAGAAATGCCCAGTTCGTCTGCAGTTTTACTTGACTAAAACAACATCGCAGCATGCAGTAACTGACACCTTATGACATGAGGAAATATGTCATGTATAGGTGATATCTTTCATCCTAAACCATTGCGAAAGATGCTTTAGAGACTTCACAAACTCAAATCAAAACATCATGAACCTGAGTTACACAAGTAGAAAATCACGTTCCTGCGCATGCATGCGCTTTGACCTTTTGAGCAACTGGACTGTTGCCAGTTTATGACACCAATTAGGTTTTGAAATATTCCTCAACCAAAAGGATGTAGGACAGGAATCTCACCAAATGCTGCCTGTGCAAGCTCCACATATCTGTTGTACCTCTTTCCAGGAACTGCTTCATGTAGCTGAACTAGAATCCACAATGTGTAAAGTTGCCAGATGTAGGCTATGGTTAAGGAAATTATTCCCCAACTCCTGCAGGCAGTAACTTAGAAGAATAAGTAAAAGGAGAACATTGTTTTGAACCATGCGGGAGTAAAGCAAAACTTTCCGCAAAGGACTGGCAATACATAGAAGACATGGAGGATGCAGACTTTTTTTCTCTCTGTCAGAATTATTCAGCAAATTACAAACAAAAATAGGAAAAAGCTCTTTTTATTTTCACTTAAATTTTTTTTTTGAGACCTCCACCACAACGCACCCGCCGCTGCCTGGCAGCCACCACCAAAGGCCACCTCCCACCACCACTTCCGGCAGCCACCGACCACCGCCGCCCAACAGCCACCTCCGGCCGCCGGCAACCACCACAGGGCGGCAGCCAGCTCCGATCACCACCCCAGCAGCCGCCGCCGCCGCCCGACAGCCACCTCCTGCGGCCAGCAACCACCACAGGGCGGCAGCCAGCTCCGGTCACCACCGCCAGCCGGCAGCCACCGCCCACTGCCGGCGACTGCCGCGACAACCGTTGGCCGCCTGCCGGCGACCACCGCCGGCCACCTCTATGCCTCACCATCGCCAACGCAAACCACAAAAAAAAAAGTCAAAATAAAAAGGGTTACCAAACACAAAAAAAAAAACTAAAAAAAAAAAGGTTATCAAACACCCACTTGTTTTTGTAAAAAAAAAAAATTAAGTTGCTCTTTAAAAATTGAAAACCAAAAAAAAAAATTTATCAAACAAATTCATATCCTATAAAGCAGCAAATGTTACTTTTAAAAGGTTAAAAAGAACGAAACCGCTGCAAATTCTAGATAGATCCCTTGCCAAGCTTTTCCTGTGTGACGTTCTTATGCAGGCAGACTAAAGTAGCACACAGTAAAAATCAGATGCTTCCGAGTTTATGGGACAAGGATGACCCTTGCCTCAATTCCCTACTTGGCAATTCTGTTTGACAAGTCTACTTTACTAAATTCCCTCCTCTATTGATAGGTTTGGGCTGGATTCCTGTTTCTTACAGAAGCTAGCAATAATACAACGGGAGATATAAGAAAAATTACCAACTTGACTCTTAGTCCAAGGATTATATCTAATGGCTTACTGAAATTGCCCTTTGGTAGGGAAGGATGGATTGTTGTAAACTTGATGGAATTTGGTGTACCTTAACAAAACCCCTTCACATGGGCTCGACAGTAATATTTATATAGAGAAATAGAATGGGGGAAATTCGCTTTCATTTCTAAATTTTCAAAAGGAAAAAGAATGTAAAGAGTACATTCTAGGAGTGCAGGCGGCTCTGCACAATTTCCTCAATTTAATTAAGTAAGATGAAGATAAAGTAAGCTAAAGCAAAGCAAGTTCAAATCCCAATTCTCAAAGCATATAAAGCAAGGGCCAACGGGCCTAATAATCCCCTTTGAATTACTTACTAGAAGATAAACAGAGTATGATTATGAGAGGTCCCATTCCAAGTGGCATTTCGCAAGCAAAAAGTTAAAGTAAACAAAATGACTTGCCTCGAGCATTTTTATTCCTTCCATTCAGTCAAATCAATGATGAAAGTTCAAAAGCACGGGGGAAAAGAATAAAAGAGAAAATCAGGTTAATTAAGAACAATCATCTGGTAGACCCAAAAGCATCAGCTTTACTCAATGAAGTCTTGATATTAAAAATGCTTCAACATAGATACTACAACACAACTGCTTGGAAATATGTCTATATTTACGCTCAATGTACACGCTCTCATTTATTACTTAAAGATTAAGATTTGTCTATTATTCACCTTCTGGACGACAAATTAAAAAGGGTTTTTGTATATCGAGTTACGCTCTTATTTGTCAATAAATGGGGTCTGTAAAATCACAAGAAACTATGAACTGAGACTTCTATTATCCTCCTATTGATCACCATCGATGTTATAAATTCAAGAGACGTTGTAGTATGGTGCTTCATGGAAAAATATAGCAACTTGAAGTTCAAATCTCGGTAGACAACACAGACAAAATGAACATATGAAAAAAGCAAGAAAAAGAGAGGCATACTAACCAGCCAAGGAAAGAGAAGGCAACAGGCAGAACCAACGCCTGAAACCCAATACCAGCATTGAGATTATGAAAAGCAGCATAATGGGCATTCCCGTTACGAGACTCAGTAATGGGCAGCCAAGCGTCCTGAGGGTTGAGCTTGGTGAGGTGACCCACTTCCTCCAAGTAACCCTTCATGTTAACCAGCACCCTCTTCATCGGCGTACCGATCGGGCTCAAGAACCTCGGCGAGATAAACGACGTCGGCGTCCACGTGGACGACTTCCCTTCCTTAGACCCCGCCAGCCTCGGCGACCTCTGGCCGGAGGGAGTCAGTATCTCCGGCGTGGAGGCCCTCGGAGTTGCCGGAATGGATATCAGCTCCGTCTCCGGCCGCTCCTCCATCGTCTAAATTACTGTGTTTTGTTGTTTCTTCGTGTTCTATAGCGAAGTAGCTTTTCTGCGCCTGCCTGCTGGAAATGTGGCAGAGTGCGGTGGGGCAAGCTCAGTGAGCTGGTGCAGGAATGTGAAAGTGTGACTGTTGGTGTGTTTTGATGTAATGAATGTGATGCTCTACTTTTTGGGTACGGGGAGAAAGGGATGGGGGAATGGGCGGTGTGGGAGTTTGGGGAGGTGTAATCGTGGACGTTGGTCGGGTGTTTTCTGGCACGAATCTCGATGGCTTTCCGACGGTGATGGTGGGGGTAGAGTTCAAGAGAGAAGTGGGGATGTGGGATTGATGTGTTAGTGTGTCTGTGTGTGTTGTGCGAGTGTGCCTGCAGGGATACTTATATGCGGTAAAGGCAGAAAGGGACCGCCTTGAGAAAGAGTGTACGACAGTACTGGGAGGTAAAGGTGCAACGGCGGCCATGGCGAGTTGAACTCACGGTCTAAGTAAAAGTATAACGGCTACTTCACTCACGTTGATAAATATTGTTGACCCAATCAGGAATTGTATAATACTAAAACAAGGCCGCTAAATATTTTTTAACAATAATCATTCTAAATTTAAGTAATAACGACAAAACACTTGACAATCATTTTATCGTTAAATCAACAGAAAATTTTGATCTTTATTCACCTTAAGCGTCTCGTTACGTGTTTAGATGAGGTTATCTTGACGTAGATTTGTCTTTTGCGTAAATTAATCAAGTTAAATATAATTTCTATCGCTTTGTTAAAAAGTTAAGTATGAAACTTCATACATTTTAAAGTTCACAAGACGAAAATAAATTGCTTTGAGGTTTTTATATTTATTACGCCTAGTATTGTATAGGCTGAGCATTCATCTTACAATTCACTTAATAAACTTATTAGTTGATGAAATCATAAGACTATGCTCTGGTTGTTTAAAAGATGATGGATGTTACAATCTTCTTCTACAAATTACTTGTGCCCGAAATGATGAGAACTTTTGAGTAATCTTACCGCTTCAATTAAAATATAGTGTTGTATCACGTGAATGTCTAAATTGTAATATACAATAGACAAAGACCAGAATTACTTGAAATTTTTACAATAACAGTTTTTGTTGGATCATCGTCGGATGCACTCGAGTTTAGATGGAAGGAGCCTATAGTTACATATGATGTTAGTCTCCAGACTAAATGCATGCTAATATTGCTTTAGCAGTAAACCAACAATGCATGATTGCAAGGATTAGAGAGATGGAGGAGGGTGGGGACGTGAATGAATAGCCGTGCGTTGCTACTAATTTGGAGGTGGAATGTTTGAGACACTGGGGGCGAACGGCGTGCGCGTGAAGGATGCAAGTTGCGGGGGTGGTGGTGGTGGTCATCTGCAGATTACGATGATGGCGAGCGAATCAATGTCCCACGTCTTTGAGAGCTGCTTCAGTGTTGACCGGTCGCTGGATGATGTGGCATCATCAGCCCAGGGTTATTCCATCACCGCCCTTTTACCTTTTCTTTAAACAGATGCCGTAGATACTTTGAGCCTGTGCTCTCGGTAGGACTCTATACTGCGAACCGACTTTATCCTGATTTAAGGACTTCTAGATTTAAATTTAATTTATACTATAATGAAGTTACGTGACTTTGAGATTTTGGACATATTATAATTAAGTTATTGTCCATATGAGCCGTTCGCGAACAGATTCGTGAACAGTTTGATATGTTCATACTCGACTCTTTTGATAAACGAATTCTAAAAATTTATTCACGTTGAGTTCATATATTATAAAAAACGAATTTGAACAAGTTTTTGAGGAATGAACCACAAGCAATTCATAAACAGCTCAATTCATTTATTACAACCTTAGCTCTTAGTAACTAATGATGCTAGAAAGGGAATTATCGTCTGAAAATATATTTTGAAACAACTAGCGCACGAAATTTAGATGTCAAAAGCTCGAGTTTGAGCTTTTTTGTTTTGTCGAACGCTAGCATGAACAGGTAACACTGTACTCGTGAGCTCGACTCCGACCATAACTCTCAATCACAAACAAACGAGCCAAGACCTTTGTTCATTTACAACACTACTGTTATTTCTAAAATTACAACCCCAACCAATATATAACATGTGTCAGCGGTCAAATTTGGTAATAGATTACCTTGTCGAGAGAATTATGGTCGTGAAAAAAACGCTAATGTGATCCTCAACGATCAGGCCCAGGACTCACATTCCCAAACCCTGGGCTGCGAGGTGGGGGGCAGAAACCTGGGCATGATGGCAATTGAGTAGTCGTTGGGGGCCTCAAATTAACAGTGGAAAGGTGGGGAAGACCAACTTACAGGGCAGAAACACTAATAATGTAGTGAGTGGCCTGCCTGACACAACCCACATGCAGCTGGTCTCGCGTGAGAGCTGCTTAGTCCCACCGCAGCGACCAATTCTCGAGCCCATTCATTGCACATCAATGGCCCCTCTGAAACTTGCCCACGAAGCAATGGCCGACTGCTCCGACGTATTTCCGGCACGCGGTGGGACTCTCTCTCTCTCGTAAGCGTGAAAGAGGAAGAGAACATAATATAAGGTTGATAATGATGACATGCAGTGATTTAACTAGCAGATGAGATTACTAATTAAATTTCACTAATTTGTTATAGCATGTCATCTTTATCATTATTACATTAAAGTGTTTAGACAATAAAATTTTGGTTTTATATGGGTTGTAATAAAAAAATCATTACTACAGTTAGTGACATTTTGACAGCTTTGTATTAACAAATCCGGAACTTAACGTATATAGCTACAATTTTGTAGCATTAAAATGCGCAGACTATAGTCTGCTCCTACGATACCCAATAGTAAAAGAGCTATTATCTAAAACCAATTTTTTTATTTAGATTTTGTTTCAACTTTTTTATGTGGGTATGATGAATTTTTGGGTTAATTATACTAAACTTGCATGAGGTTTAAAACTATTGCGCTTAACCACATGCACTTAAAAGTTCGGCACTTCACCGATTGAGATTTGATCTCTTGTAGCACTTTGGCCCAAAAAGTTAAGATGGTATACCATACAACACTTAACCATTCAAATTACCCTTGATAATGAGTGAACAAGAACTAGTAAAATATACACCATTAAAGTTTGCCTTTATTACAGATAGCTACATGTAGTTTTTTAAGGGAAAATTGCATAAAATACCCCTATGGTTTGTGGTAGTTGCAAAAAGACTCCTCCCGTTACAAAAAATTGTAAGAAGACACCTAAGATTTAAAAAGTGTTACACCGTCAATAAAACTGTCTGTTTTAACGGCGCTTTGTGATAAACGCGCCTGGAGAGCAAGTGTCACTGCTAAATAATTATTGAAAATCCGTTTTTGCCCCTAGATACCTCTCTTGCAGCCAAGCCCTAATTTGGGTCGGCGCAAGAAAACAACGGGAAAGCGGGGAAAGCGAGGAGAAGGGAAGGGGGAAAGGCAGGGGACCAGGGGAAGGGGAGAGGAGGGGAGGAGGAGCTGTGGTTGTCACCGGCGACGATCGTGACAGCGCCGGGGAGAAGAACTGAAGGCCAAACCCCCACCTGGCCCAACTACCACCGTCGCAGCCCATTTCGGCCACCACCCAACCCTGCCACTGCCGCCGCCACTAGTGCCTTCTTCAACTGGAGCCAAGTTCGCCGCCACCACCAGTCCTTTCCACCCACCGTGAACTCTGTCGCCATCCCTATCATCTCGCCCACCTCTTACATCCCCATCATCTCGCCCACTTTTTACATCCCCGTCATCTCCCCCACCGAACCATGTGCACCGTTGCCAACCCCGTAATCAGGCCCAACCACCTGCACCACACCCAAATGTAACCCTAATCGCACGAACTCACCATTTGCACCGTCGCCAACCCCGTAATCAAGCCCACCCACCTGCGCCGCACCCAAACGCACCCTTAATCGCACGGACTCAGATCTGGGTTTTAATCGCACATTGCGATTAAAACCCTAGATCTGAGTTTCTGTAATTTGGATAAATCAACCACACTCTGCAAGAATGGAGGGGCGACGAAAGGAAGAAGAAGGGTTTGACGGCGTTGTGGCGGCGACAAGAGCAGGGGGCTTGGGCATGTGCTGCAACAGGCATGGCTGGGTGGTGGTGGTAGGGGCTGGATGGTCGTGGTGAGAGAGAGGGCTTGGGTTGTGGCGATAAAGGGCGGGGCTTGGGTTCTGGTCAAGACTTATTTCTACAGGTGTATTTTGGACAATTTTTATTTAAATCATTACAGAAACCATCGGATGCAACACTTTTACGATCACATGTGTTCTTTTGCAATTTTTGTAACACGAGGGGTATTTTTGCAACTATCCCAAACTACAGGGGTATTTTATGTAATTTTTCCTTTTTTAAAATACAACAAATATCATTTTATATTTTTTCTATTGTTATCCTACCTAGCCTCTGAGAAATCTAGAGGCGAATTCTGCTACAATAAGATTCCTCAAACCCTCATCTTTCTGTCTTATGTTTCTGTCACCACCACCGGTTTTCCTGGCAGGTGGTGATGTGGTAGTGTAGGTGATGTTGGTTAGTGTTTTGTGTGAGATCTTGGAAGGCTACGGTGAGCTGAATGGCTTCGCATCATGACGGTGAGCCTTGATCTGGCATGGAAGATGGTGTTATATGTCGACTCTATTCCAATGCAGTCAACTCTATTACCCTATTGCCTTTTGACTGCCTCACGGAACTCCCTTTCCTATTTTGGGCATAACTTTCTCTAAAAAAATCGGATTGAGGTGTCGTTTTTTTGCGTTAGAAAGCTAATGAAATGTTTTATCAAAATATGAAAAGATTAGCACCAAAAATATTTTTGAGAAAATCTGAGTGAGCTTCAAAGTTCACTCATTTTCAAGAACCACACTTGTGTGAAAGAATATGAACTTGTATGCAATGCACAAGGGGTCCTAAGATCTTTTTAGGTCATAATCATCAATTCAAGCATCAAACAAAGACCAGTTACATAAAAGTAAAGATCAATCATGATTGATAGTAACTTAGCCTATGCATTATTTCTTACTCTTAGACATTGGACTTGATGAAACTTCTAAAACATGTCAACTATAACTTTAAGCTTCTTTGGCTTCAAATGGCTCCAACTTCTCAAATGTGTCTTCATGAGTTTCATGTATATATCTACTAAGAATCCACTCAAAACACACATTAGAACATAATCAATGTGTAGTTATTATCAAAACAAGATGTAAGCCTAGGTTATCCAACCATAGGGCTAATAATACATATAATTATATCTCATATTGCATTTTCTATGATGTTGCAAAAAAATTTATACTGTTTTAGGTGAGTTTTATTAATAAAAGCCTCAACACATGGCTTATTAATATTGTTACTAAAAATGGTAGAAAACTTATAAAAAAGTGAAAATAGGATTATTTGTTATTATTAATCAACATATATGTATGAACTTTTAATTAGCCGTTGTTGGTCCTGTGTGCAACGCACGTGATTAATACTAGTATGGGTTAAGGTTGACTGTCTGCTGGTGGAGTATTTTGATTGTTTGCTTTTTGTGTAATTATTTTGTTTTAGTTCTTAGTCATCTTCATGTTTTGTAGGTTTACATCTGTTTGTAGGTTTATTTGTTGGTATGTAGGCCTAGATGTTTATTGTTTTTTCCCCAGAAAAAAAAGTTGTTCTTATATTTAGTCTACTTTAATTTAATTTTGTGGTATATCTTCTTTCTTTTTGGTACTTCTTATTGGATGGGTTGTCATTCATTATTAGTATTTTATACTTATGTAATCTCAGAAAGTTAGGAACGTAGTCTCATTTGTTTTTCGATAGTATATATTTTTTATCATTCTAAAAAAAGGGATTTTTTCTACTTACTTTGTCAATAGAACATGCAAAAAGACGGTATTACCTTATAAGATTCTTGTTGGCGTCAAACTATTACCCAGTATCAAGGCAGCCACCGCCATTAACTACTATCAGAACAGTCTTTCACCACCACTAATCAGCCTACCATTGTGTTCAATCAGCCCACCAGCTATCCAATTCACCCACCGCCACCAAACAGCACACATCGCCTCAAATTAACCCTCCACAAAGCACAATCGCCATCAATAAGCCTTCCATAACCCACCTTTTAAAATCTAGGTTATTTTGATGTTAATAATTTTTAAGGTTATGTGTTGATAGAATTTTCTTTAAAAGTAAACAGAGTCTTAGCATCGTATTTATAAGATTGGGTTAGATTCACTCACATATTTTTGTCACTTAAAGATGCATTAGTGAATTTTAACCTCTTTAACAGTAAATTTTTTATATTTAGCCCAAAATATTGTAGTTTAGTATCACCTTTTTAAAAGTAAAAAATTCGCTTAATTTTTGTAAACCTTCTATTTCTAAAAAGGATATTTTAATGGGAAAATATTTAGCCATTTTAATCTCTTGAGATTATTTTATATGTTGGGACCAGATTCTTATCATTTTTTGTTATATTCATTCTTTTATCACTAAAAGATGTATTAATGAACTTCTTTAACTTTAAAATGTTTAAAGTTAGTCAAAAAAATAGTAATTTAGCCTCATCTTCTAAAAAGTCAAGATATTTAGAGAAATTTAAAACTTAAAAAGAATAGTTTAAAAAAATAAGTTATTTAACCATTTTGCGTATCAAAACTTGAGAGTTTTCAAACTCAAAAAAAATTATTAATCATTTGAGCTGAAATAAATTGGAGTCTTTATCAGGAAATTTACGAAGGCAATATCTATATGAAAAATATATTATCATATAAAAATATGATATCTCGGGATACAATGGATCATAGAAAGATAATAAACATATGAAGGATATCTTGTCATGCAAATAAAAGTATTCCAATAACTCTAATACGAATATAGGATTATGTACTTGTCACAAACTCAAGTTATAATCAAGAGCAGAGTTGGCATTTAAAAATTTCTAAAGGTCTAGTTTTACGATAACTTTCTTACACCAATATGTCCGTAATTAAAATCTAAAATTAAATTTTAATTATATGATAGTTTCAACGTACATTTGCATTGAAATATATATACATGTAGTACAAAATTAAAAAAAGATTGAATTTCTGATAAAATTTTTAATTTAGTTTAAGTAGATTATGTTTATTCTTAAAGGTTATAAAAAAACATTGTTCTCTATAATTTGTTTTCATGAATCGAAATTGATAGAAAAGATGTAGTTACTCTGAGGTATTTAACTTTAACGTGAATGGAAGCGATATGTTTTGATAAAAAAATTTCGGTAATGAAGAACATGCAAAAGTTCAAAGGTGGATTTTATAAGTTCTCATATGATTTTTTATTTTTCTTTTTTTTTTAACGAAAAGGCAAAACAACTCTTAGCTCAAAGTAAAGCATAGATTCCTATACGGGTGTTTTAAGGAAAGATTTTTTATATCTTAAGAGAAGCCAAATACACTTTCTTTTTTTTAAAACAACACTCTAATTCAAAATGGGTATTTAATGTGAAAAAAAGTTTCAAGTAAAGAAAACCCCTAATCAACACTAATTTTATATGAAGATTTCTGTTTAAAAAGGGCATCTTACGAAGAAAAAAGAGAGGATTAGTCATTTAACTCTAATCAAGATTATATATGCATATAAAAAAAATCCTAAAATTTCAGTTTTACAATAGTTTCCTTATATCAATATGTTCATATTCAAATCTAGAATTAGACTTCATGTTTACGATATTTTTAATGTACTAATATATTTGTATTGAAATTTATATACATGCAGAATAATTCTAATATGTAGCATATGCATCGGCATACAAATGTGAAACACTATAAAATTAAAAAAAGATTGAGTTTTTGACAAAATATTCAATTTAGTTTAAGTATATTACATTTCTCACAAGGGGCTACAGAGAACTTCTGTAAGTTATTTCCTTTAATCAAATATGATGGAGAAGATCTAATAACTCTAAGATAGTTTAGTTTTTAACGTGAAAGGAGATAGTAGAGTTTGATAGAAAAATTTTCAATAATTAGAGAGCATGCTGAAGTTTAAGATGATTTTATAGAATTCTCATAGGATTTCTTCTCTTTTTTATATATAAAAAAATAAAAGTCGCAATAACATATATTCTAATAAAGATATTTTAACAAAAGAGACTTGATATCATATGAGAAGTCAAATTTTCTTATTTTTTTAATCACACTCTTATTAAAAATGGGTATTTAATGAAAAAAATTTTAAATCAAAAGTTAAAACATTCCTTAACTCTATTCAAAATATATATTCCAATAAGGGTATTTTAAGAAAGTGGCTTGATATCCTATGAGAAGCCAAAAATATTCTCATTTTTAAATAGCATTCTAATTTAAGAAGTGTATTTTAGTGAGAAAAAATGTTATAAGTCAAAAATACTCTTATTCACAGTTAACCTTTTATGAAAAAATCAATTAAAAAGGATAATTTAATGAAAGAAAAGATTAATCATTTAACTCCATCCGTACTTTTATATATGCATAGATATTAGTAGTTTTGCTAGGAAAAAAAAAAAGGTAGCACAGTTAAAGATCAGAATAACATAGAAGCATAATCTGCAACGAATCCCCCGGGAGAAGCTGTTTGTATTACAACGACAACATATGAAGATGCAGGAAGCTAAGGCTTCGTTTGACAAATTTTTTTTTTTGGTTTTCAGTTTTTAAAGAGCAGCTTAATTTTTTTTTTTTATAAAAACAAGTGGGTGTTTGATAACCCCTTTTTTTTTTTAGGTTTTTTTTTTTGTGTTTGGTAACCCTTTTTATTTTGACTTTTTTTTTTGGTGGTTTGCGGTGGCGGTGGTGGGGCGTAGCGGTGGTCGACGGTGGTGGTGGTGGTGGCCGACGGTGGTGGTGGTGGTGGCTGACGGCCAGAGGTGGCTGCTGGCAGTCACCGGCGGTGGTGGCCGGCGGCCGGAGGTAGCTGCCGGCAGTCTCCGGCGGTGGTCGCCGGCGGCCGGAGGTGGCTGCCGGCAGTCACCGGCGGTGGTGGCCGGCGGCCGGAGGTAGCTGCCGGCCGTCTCCGGCGGTGGTCGCCGGCGGCCGGAGGTGGCTGCCGGCAGTCTCCGGCGGTGGTCGCCGGCGGCCGGAAATGGCTGCCGACAGTCTCCGGCGGTGGCTGCCGGTGGTCGCCGGCGGCCGGAGGTGGTTGTCGGTAGTCTCCGGCTGCCGGAGGTGGCTACCGGCGGCCGGCAGTCTCCGGCGGTGGTCGCCTGAGGTGGCTGCCGGCGGTGGGAGGGTGGTGGTGGTGGTCGGAAAAAAAAAAACCAAAAGTGAAAAAAAAAACCAGTTTTTGGAGTTTTTTTTTTTACTCTGCAGTTTAAAAACTGGTTTTTTAAATTGAAAAAAAAATGGTTACCAAACGCTCCTTTTTTTCAGTTTTTAAAACTGAAAAAAAAAGAGGGAAAAAAAGAGTGTCAAACGGGGCCTAAGAAAGAGAATGCAGCAGCTGGAATTGGAATTAGAACAAGAATTGGAGCTCTATTTTTAAAAGCAGGACACGCTAGGCAACCTTCACCACATGGGACAGAAAGAACATGTGAAGGGAGGCTTTCTACCAAGTAATGGATAGGTAGCTAATTTGTTTTTTTTTTTTTTTTGCTAGTTAATGAAACCGGTGCAAAATGCACGAAATGGAATTATTAGAAGTCTTTCTTATATATAATTAGATAAGGCAAAACTAATTAAAGCAAGCCAGAAAGGTAAGTTAGTTTATACGCTCAACTACCAATTTTAAAACAGTCGTAAAAAAGAAATTGACTGATAATTCTTCAACTCTAATTAATCTTGGAAAAAAAACTGATTATTTTACGTACCGTTAACTCTCTTCCTCCTTTTATCATTTTCTAGAATTTTGGCATTGAGGGTGCTTAATATAACATCTTTGTCGTCATCATGTTAAGGCTTTTTAGGTTTGAAGTTCTTCCATGCGCTGAACTTGAGCTGCCATCGTTGTTTCCACTAACCTGATGCAAACCAATGTAGGTGAATATGCAAATTTTGGATAGTATACTATGTGCTAAGCATTATTTGCATACCACCTTATTGTTTGAATGTATTCTCATCTTCAAATAAATAGTGATACTCTTCAAAGCCTTTCTCAATCCACATACAAAAATATTTATACTAACCAACAACATCTTTAATAGGACTGGGCATGGCATGAATTGTACTCACTTGGAACAATTTGTTAAAAATTAACGCTACAAAGAATGTAATCCTAAGAAAAAGGGTGGACGAAGGTTAGAAATTTTTTTGTTTTTTTGTTTTTTATCATTATGTACCTCAATTTTTCATTACGTACACAATGGGTCGTGTTTTATTTTCCTAATTCCTATCTTTCAGCTAAAAATGAAGCTTCTCGTAACACATATTGATAGGTTTTAATAGCAATATGATCAAGAGTTCCGTTGACGATTATAAAAAGTAGACTAATGGAATCGGACCTCCAAAACATTTGGTTGACCATTCATGCTTAGTGGTCTTCGATCGGACCAAAAGATGAAGTGCACCCCAGCTCTTATACTAACAACGTTATTTCTTTTTGGCCTCGGGCTTACCGTCGACCATCATCATTCTCCCCCCACTTGCTGGTTCATTAGCATCAATGTGGCGTCTCTTCTTTCACGATTCAACATACCTCACCTCCACCTCCCCCTCCCGACTTTTACTCCTCTTATGTGATACAAAGAGTACAAAAGACGACTATCATCATTGCCCTGTATCTTGTTGGTTCTTGGCATCGTTGCCACACCATACTGTAAACAATTATAGCCAACATCAAAGGCATTTGGACATTCATAGCCAACATGAGAATTCCTCTATGTCCGATCACCAACCGCGCCAAGCATTACCAGGCCATTAACCACCATTGCATTCAGTATTCAATTAGCTTTCTAAGACAATGACTACCATCATTATGAAACTTCAACCCCCACACCATCTCTTAAAGACCCAGCCAACCACAACCTTTTGGGACGTTAACTGCTTCAATCCTCAACCTCGATCATGCCTTCATTTCTCAGCCGATTGTTGTATTTCAGAGATTTGAAACACTCTGGTGCAGATAATCTTTCATCGTGGAATATGAATCCATGCTTAAGTTCGCAAAAGTTACTCTCAGATCATCGGGTCCTCAACTCTCTTGAACATACTATCACCAGGTGCCATTCATTCACTTCAATCCTCGTGTACAAGAAAGCTAAATTAGAAAGTCACTGTAAAGCTATTATGCAATCACAGCCAGCCAAAAAGGCAGTATCCAAGTGATTAAGCCTCATACAGCTTCAAGAACCAACTGCAAACCACCTTAAGTAAATAATCCAAAAGAAAGATACACTATAAAAGAAACTGGGCTAATGTTCACAAAGAAATGCATTGCTCTCCAATCATTATATCACATTCAGAACATATGAAGTAACCTTTTTCAATATATAAATGAGAAAGTGTTTTTACAAAGCATATGTATACACATGATACAGAACTAATAACCAAACATATGAATAGACGTGCTACACTGCATTGTGTGGTCGATAAACATCCCCAACAAAACCCATGTTAACTCTCCTACCATTTGACATCCAGTGTTAGAGCCTCCGGAGGGAGAAGGACTGGGGGTATCTTTGTGAAGGAAATGTTGGACATCAAATTACTCCAAGCTGATGAATCATCTACGAGAAAAGGTCTGACCTTCTTAATAACCAGTGGCTTTAAACGATTTGCTTCGAAACTGGCAACTACACCAAACCATTCACGTTCAACAGCGGGTTTTGTTCTCCACTCGGCCATTGTGGCCCAGGGTGCGTCATTGCTCGTAATATTTCTTTCTACTTCCACCTGGAAGCGAAATATTATTGACGCTCGCACTTTTGCCTTGACAAGACCCGAGGCGGCATTCTGACTGGTTCTGTTACCAAAAAGACTTGCCAATACTTCTTCCAGGAAAGCTATCCTCAGGCTTAAGGAATCAATGGGACATTCCTGTTTCCTGTATGTGTGCCTATCATAGCACTTCTCTGGCAGCAACTCGATCGTCTCCTTAGAGATGAAAGCAGATTCCAAAAATCCATCAGGATTTTGAGTCCTGTAGGCAACCACTGATGCAGACCCCAAAATGTTGATTGGACGGAAGGACATACACGAGGAATGCCCAAAGGACCAAAATTCACTTCTCTCCCCGTTACCCATGAGACTTCTATTCACTTGTAGACCATAATCAGATCTGTGAAATAGAGAGACTTCTTGAGCACTTGTCACTCCCACAGTGATGCCTTCAGCAACAAGGATTCGTTTCAAACCAGTATGTGACGTGTTTAGCTGATACAAATGGTTCAACACTGTAAAATGTTAGCAAGAGGTTGGAGCACTGATACATGTCATTAGTATACTACTTTTGGGGAGGGAAAAAAGTATAGATGTTTAACAATAAAAAATCAAATACGTATGTTATAATCCGGAAACGTATCGAAATTTTCTTTTGACAGTATAGTGATAAATGCAAAAGAAAACACAAAAATGAGGTGCAGCCCGTGCACCCAGATACATATACAAACAGCAAAGAAATTGAGAACTCGTACTATATAGGAGACCAAGGAAATATATACAATCAGATCACTGTAGAGTGTAATACTTTTTACATCTTCAGATATAGTTTCCCTCTCTTTCTTCAGTAATCTGGTATGAGGTAGATGTTTAAAAGAAAAAAGTGCAGTGAGCAACTAGGAAGCACAGACTCTGGTGCGGGTGTGGATATGTTATTCTGAACGGGGAAAAAAAAAAAAAAAGAGGATACCGGTGCAGCGGAGATATGACATATTTTATACAAATGAATACGTATAGGGGCTGATCCACAGCTAGAGCTGGGAAAGAGCCCATTTTTTCCCAATCTGGGACCATCCACATTGCAAGTTGGGCGGTCTAGATAGTTTCGTTTAAAAAAGTGCAACGCCCAACCGTCACTTTTATGAGCGGTTAATCCAGATTACTAACGCATCCCTGGACTTTTCAAACATTACCCGCCTTGTCCCCCTTACCAACCGCCTAGAAAAGGAGCAGTTTGTCAGGGATGTTATACCTGTTCGCTAGATCTAATGGGAGAGAGAGAGGGACAAGAAAAAGAAGAGAAGATGATAATCCTGCTGTTTACAAAAAAATTAAAGTGCCGATTTTGGAATATATGCTATTTCATTTAAACAAGATTTTCTGATCCATTCATTTTGCAACGTGGACGGCTCTAGTTAGGCTGAAATAGATAGGGCTTTCTCGATACGAGCTGTGAATCAGCCCCCATATATATGTGTGACTGTGTAACAAAAAGTTCTCTAGCCAATCTTTTATATTATCTAATTGTGCCGTATGGCTAGGGGAGGCGCCAATTGTTTTATGTCTGCTATCCTAAAAAATGTACCCGATTATTTATAAAATCCTCCCGTTGTCATCACAATAAAAATATTAATTCTTCAACCAAATTAGTGAGGAATTTTGTTAAATTGGTCAGTTGTTTTTAAATTGTTGAAATTTTATAGCTGAATATAGTAATTTGTGTACGAATTAGGGTACTACTATAATTCTACAAACTTTTGGGGCTGGTTTAGATAATAAGCTAACAGATGGGTAGTACCAAAATTAAGTAACAAAAATTTGAAGAGTCACGTAGTTATATAGCGATAAAAACCCACATTGACAACATCAATAAGAGAGCTAGCTGCTCCTCATTCTTCGACAACAGAACTCATGCAGGTACGTCACTCGCCACCAACTTCCAGTCACCCATTACCATTCGCCGCAACAGCCTACGGTCATCATCTTCTTTTTTCTCTCTCCCCTCCAGTCCGGATTGTCAAAAACCCTAGGTCACTAAACATGTTTTGACCATAGAAAGTTCTTCCTGAATTCGACTTTGAGCCCTCAAGCACCCCGTGCATGTCCCTGCCATGTCGGCGCCGCACCCGAAATTCAGCAAATTAATAGAAAAATATGGACACGCACCCCACCCAACCGCACCCAATCCGCAGCTGGTGCTGGTGGGTCAGCCAAAATGCTGCACCCGTGCTTCATAGTTTAGCAATCTAAAGAACAAGGAATGTTGTAGTAATTCAGATATAGGTAAAGCATATTGGCGAATATCTTGGGCTGTACTTAGAAGGGGATCTAGCATATTAGCTTTAAGTATTTGGAAGGTCCCAAACGAGGAGGAGGAAGTAAGGTCTTTTTTTCTCTTTTTGGAGGGGTGGTTTTTTTTCTTTTTGTGTGTGTGTGTGTTTGTTTTGGGGTTTGGGGGGTGGGGGAGCTCTATGTTCACTAGAACTATATGAACTCATATAAGAGAAAAGAAGAAGGATCGAGATGTTTGGAGTTTAGCATTGTTTGTATTGCTGGAGAATGTGATTCTTGTCCTGGAAGGACAGAACTGTTTATCAAGCCGCGGGTTAATAATCCTTTCCATTTTTTAAAAAGGGAAGTAAAACATTTGGAAGAAGAATATTTCCGGAGTTCGTACTTTCTACTTTTTACTGGAATGAGCATATATTTGGTCTCACCTAGATGACTATCAACTAGAAACACATGTCGCCATAAAAAAAGGAAGATAATCTGCATGTTTGTAATTTCGTTCCACACCTTAATTTTATACCAATTCAAGTATTTCTTTTTTCTTTTTTCCCCCTTCGAACAAAGATCAATCGAAAGGCTGGTTTCCCTATCTCCTTGAAGGTCACACAATTTTCCCTTTCCATTTAAAAGTAAATATGACAGAGGTTTCTTTTTTCGTTTTCACAAAATGGTACCAGTATTCTTGTTTTTCTCCAAAAAGTATGCATATAGTATCACCATCTCTGTGTGACTTACTGCCATTATTATATAAACTGTCAATTACAATCTCAACAGCAGATAACATACACCACCGGACCTCATCTGGAATATGTCACGTTGTCCTTATGTAAGTATAGAGATAAGATTTAAAGGTCCATTAGCCTACAATAAAAAGGAATCTATAGATTACCAAACAGATGCTTCCTTCTGACCCACCTTATTAAATCACTAGGGATTCAACCACATGCATTTTCAACCAATCCCAAAATCATACTCACTCCTTTCTGTTGGATTTTCCCCTTTGACTTATTTGCACCCAAAATAGCAATCATTGATAGAAGGTGTCATTTGGAAAGCAAGCTACGACAAAACTAATGAGTTACATGTACCAAGCCATCCCTAAGAATTCGTGCAGAGTCGAAGCGCAGAAATCCAACGGAACATAGGGAGTATCTTTCTTCTCCTCAATACCTCTCCAGCTGTCTAATTGATGCGTATCACACCATTGACCGCCAAGCATAGGCCTAAGCCCTTAGTTGCAGGAAACTCCTAATAAGGTGACGTTTCTCTCTCGGAAACTCGCTTTTGCGATTCCAAGTTAGGAGTTCCATAAGAACTCGTCCCAAGCTAATATGGGAACTCGATCCCGTTAGCTGGATAGAGATGCATGAAACAAGTGAGAGAATACCTGAAAATCAAACCATTTTCAACTCAATTCCTTGTTTCTCTCCTCCTTCAAGTCCTTAAAGCCTCATGGTCTGTTGTTTTTGGCTATGTAAACTATACTAAACAAATGATAATACTCTTTACGAATTTATTTATTCAAGCCGCTCCCAACCTCAGATTCTTCTCGGTGCTTACGCTCCCCCGCCCCCGCCCCTCTTTGTGCAACTAAGCTAAGCCTAACATATTGTTCTTTCAAACTTTCCAAAAATTCTAAGCACAAGTCATTTATTTCATCCCATAATATTTTTCACAAATCTGAGACTGGTATATATTCCACCATACAATTTCAACATCCTGAAAACTAATTGGTGTAGGAGTCACAATTGGAATACACTTGGAAGCATGAGGAAAAAGGGTATTGAAATTCCCACTAAAAATTTAGAGGTACTCAATTTCGTCAGTTGATAGAGCAAGATCTAGAAGTGCCACTGAAAGGGATTTTGGAGTTTTTTTTTTTAGCTTCCATTAATTCTAGTAGAAAGTCCCCCACTAAGACACATGTAACTAAGGAACCTTTTTTTTTTCTTTTTCTAACTTGTTGATCAGAAGGTAACTATCGATAAGGAAACACATGAAAACGCATACACTCTGTTTCATAACATTTGCCCCTTTTATTAATTGCAACTTCCCACAACAGGTTATTTGGACATCTAAACATTGAAGCGAACTAAGTGTTACCTTCAGATCAAACAGGTATTGTTTGTTACGTCAAATCACGCAAAAAGATGTCAAAGCAGATAAAAATAAAATCGCACACAGAGTACTAAACAAGAAATAAGTGGCGCTATGGAAGAATAAAAGCATACCGGCAACTTAAGAGAGAGCTCATGACCGCCGCCCACACGCAGTTCAACAGGCCCTCTGATCTCAAAGCTGTCGAGCACTGCCCTCGGACTCACCCGACCGACCAAAGCCTCAAGATCGCCTCCTTCCTTAAATCTCTTCCAATTCGACACCTCGTCCCACAACTCAAAAACCAATTCAATCTTCCCAAATGGAACCCTAATCTCGTACCTCTGCAAGTTCCCATACTTAACCTTCCCTACACCCACTTCCGAAACCCTAATTTGCTCCAAATTCCACTTCTCCCTCTCCGAAATCGCCTCCAACACATCCTGATTCAAGAAAAAAGAACACACCAACAGACAATTTCATATAAATCAGGTTCATAAAGTCGGAAGAGAGTAAAAACTACGAAATGGAAGGGATAACAGTGGGGACAATAACTGTGAAATACAAACCTTTAGGAAAAGGGAGGGTTGAGGGCGAAATTCGTCGCTAATCTTGGGGTAAAGGTATTGAGAGATGTTAAAGGGACGGGCTGAAGTAGTAATTGCGACAGTTATTGTCGTTAGGGTTTGGGGAAGTAGCAGGAGGAAGAGGAGAGAGAAAGTGAAGCGTGTGATCATTGCGGACGGCTCTCTTCGTCAACGGGGCTGAATCCGACCGACACCGATGATGGCAAACGATATTAACAGCCATGCAGTTTATGTAAAGTCGGAGCCCCTGTCATCCTCACCGTCCAAGTGGAACGAGGTCGCTGTAATTGACGGTTCTCAGTTGATCTGGCTTAATTAAGCTCCTTTGGATCACCGATGTTAAGAAATTGTCACTAATACTATTCAGTGCCACTTTGTTGCGCTTTCGGAACTCTTTGGTGGCGTTTCTGCATAGGGCGAATTTTGCAGTTTTTCAATGCAACGCATTGCGTGACTTTCCCCAGCAAACGATAAAAGAAACCAATTTCAGTTAAACCTCTGGGTTGTCGCTAAAGAGCGTCGCAGAGGCCTTGTTGCTGCTACAGACCAGGCCTTGTTGATGCTACAGACATGGTCGTATAACATCGACGCGGTGACATGGGAAGTCAGCCAAGGATCAAGGCTGTAGGGGCCGAATCGATGCAACAAATCTGGCAGTGTCCAGGTATTCTACGACTGGGTTTCTGGTCCTTGAAGGACAGAAATGGCCACCATGAACAGATGACAGTGGAAATTAAGCCCTTTGGGATTGCAAGATCCATCCTCGGTGTCCAAATTCACAAGCCCCGAGGATTGAATCATCATAATCGACACCATTTGGAGGCCGATAACACTTTTTATCATTCACAGAGACCATTAACTGTTTCTTCATTGGGAGACCAACGAGCAAATACTTCCCAACTTGTACAGAGCAAAAATGAACAAGTTTTCATGTTTAGTCCATCCAAGAACAACTTAGATCTGGGGCTACGAAATGGAGGATGCACATGCCAAGAATCAATGACATGTTTCTCGATACAATATTAATAGCGTTTATCAGTTGAAATTTGCAATATCACACAAAAAATCGAGAGGTTGATTCATCCAAAGCACATGCTCAGCTAAAGAAATAGGCGTATACAAAAACAGTCCCTGCCATGAAAGTTTAGGCAGGACGCATTTCCTTCATTCGGGCCTTGCGGTACCAGCCGTGCATCAACTAAGGAGACAAGAATCACAAGCGCAGATGCCTTCTTCCGTGTACACTATTTCAGTAGCGCCACATTCAACACCATCATCTCTCAGCCATTGTCCCATCAAGAACTCGATGTTCTTCACAAACCTATAAGTAAATATCATGACTGAGAACAGTGGTTACAATTTGTTCAGAGAGATCATTTCATTTCTTTCCACCTTTCCATCCTTTATGATTTTGAATGTCATTACAAATACGAATGCAAAAACCAGCCCCAGTTCGGCCATCAACACTGATTATAACACTGATGGATGTCATAATCCAGCAGGAGTAACTTCAAATATGCAGGGACACGCCTGCCAAATAAAAGAACCCAAGGTAAAGATATCCACAGCAGCTCAATAACGAGCCAAAAGCGCAGATTGGTTGGTGAAATATTTATCTGGATGTAAAGTGTTAACTGAATCCATCCCTCTGGAAGCAGAGATCTAAGGGAATCAGGAAACTGCAAAGTTTTTGTTCCCTGAATTCTGATCATATATGGTGTCGGATACTTTGGATGGAGGCCAATACCGAAATACCGATCTACCAACTATGCTATTGATAGGAAGTGGACCCCTGAAAAGAGCAAGAGAGAAACGTGTCAGAACGTTTATCTCGGAATAATATTGCCGTTTCATGACCCAAGAAGGTTTGCAAGTGAAACATTAGAAAAGACTCAAACTTCAACATACCAGTTATGGGAGTCAAAACTGTTATTGCGGTTGTCCCCCATTACGAATACATAACCTTCAGGCACAACCTGCAAATAAAAGGAAAAAACAACCAACCAAAGTTTCTAAGGCCAGCGAGGTCCAAGTCTTAGCAATGATGACAGCTAAAAAAATCAGTGAGGAGTAAGACAATTGGCGATAATGCATCAAATATTACCATAGGATCCATTTCATATGCAAGTGGCTCTAAAATGAACTCCTCATCTTGAACAACACCATTCACCAGTAATTTACCATCACGAACCTATCAGAAAAGTTTGATTGAAGAATTAGTCAACATTGACTCATGTGATGTATTACCTAAAACCCATTCAAAAGAGCTGCAGAGCTTACTTCCACATGGTCCCCAGCCTTTGCAACAATTCGTTTTATAAAGACGTCACCAGAACTATAACCAATTTCCTAAACAGCAGAACAGTTATCAGAAAAAAAAAACTTAGTTCCCATATATGACACATGTAGAAATTCCGAAACATAAGCACATGAGGCACTTTATAAATCAAATAATACCTGAAGAACTGGAGGCGCCTTGAAGATCACTATGTCTGAAACTTCAGGGTTTCTGAAAACATATGAAACCTGAAACAAAATATGTGCGCATAATTGAATCAGCTCACTCTGTTACAAGAATAAGAAGTCGTGTGCCTGAAACCCAGAGATTATTACTTCTATAGTTCCTTATACTTATGGCCATGCTATATACAGGTGTTTTGTGAAACAGAAAAAATCAGTCAGACCCATACTTGAAGCCGATCTAACTATCGAGTATCATAGGTGACAGCAGAAAAAAAACTCAGTAAATACTATTGGCAAAGCAGAGCTTATCAAAATTTTCACTGAAAATGCAGCATTAACATAAGTGGAGTATAACATCCGCTTAGACCAGGAGCAACTATCTAGCAATACCTATCATACGATAAAGTAATACGGTAGCCAATATTTAGAAGAGCACTGTCAAAAGTGTGATACAACTTGGATTTCAACTACACAATAACAATGTGAAAAATCAAGGATATGAGGTGCTTCTTCAATGACGATTTCCCTTATTAAAAATTGGACTTCACTTAAAATTCAAGCCGCTTGTTTCCTCAAATCTGCCCACATGCTGCTCTCACATTAATCCATGGGACCATGCCCAATTCACCCTCGTTCGGTTACGTCTGTGTGTCATGTTAAGCAACTTGGACATCAGGATTTGATACCTTGATCAGATATTATCAAGGTACATAACTTGATTTATTAACTGATTCAAGTGGTTATATGTATCAAGGAAACTTCAACTACAATGTCAACCCCCAAACCCAATATGCTTCTCATTTCACATAATAATCAAATCACTGAGCCTCCAACACAGAATTTAACCACAAAGTATATATTCAACTTCAAAATGGACTCCTATTTAAAGCCATATAGCCAATAGAAATGTACAATCTATAAAAAAGATGGTAATCAAGTAACAATTCATTGGCGATGTATATACCTTCTCAGCCAAAATCCGGTCACCCACATCCAAGGTCGGGTACATAGAAGCTGTGGGAATGGACCTCGGCTCTGCCAACGATGATCTAAACAGTATACTAACACTCAGAGCCGTAAAGACTGCCTTGGCATCCTCCGAACAAAACCCCAACACTCTTGAAAGCCAATTCCTCCTCTCAAACCCCTTCCCACTAAACTCCTTCACCGCATTCGCCACATCCTCCACTCTGCTACCGCTAATCACGCTCTCACTTGGGCGCGTCCCTCCTTTGTCCACCACAGTACTCTTCGAACCCACAATCACTTGGTTGGACGGCAGCCACTTCGACCCTTGTAGAAACGGAACAATCGAAGATGGCTTAAACGACGAGATTGCCATGGTCCCCGTCAACGGAGCCCCGGCGGCTGACGCCAGCAGTGACGTCAGCCCCACAGCGATGCCTAATTTACAATCGTCGCCGAGGATTTCAGAGGCGAGGGTTGCGTAGGTGGACATCGGGCGCTTCGACCAGCAGTTTGACTTCTGCCGCCTGAAATGGGGCTGGTAACGGTGGTTGACGGCGGCGGCGGCGGTGTCGGGCGGGCAGAAGAGGCGGGAGAGGACCGTGCATTCCTGGATCAGCCTGCAGGTCCCAACTTTTCCGGAGGCGGTGGAGGCCAGGTTTTGGGCCAGGTAGCCGGAGTAGGTGACGGTGAATCGGATCGCCATAATCACTAATTGGATTAGACTGATCAAGATCTGGTACAGGTTGGTGTGTAAGGTCGACGGTGAGGGTAGTAAGGCAAACTCTACAAGTCGAGATATGCCATTGAAGGTCAAAAGTTGGAAGAGTTGGAGGAGGAGGGGATGAATTGGAGAGTTGAGCTAAACCGGGGTGAAATGAAAGGCGAGTTCTGTGGAATGAACGGCCGGAATATTGGGTGAACTCGTGAGGGATTGCAAAACCCTAGATGATGGCCTGAGCTTTTGGCTCAGGAAGAAATTTTGCAATTTGAGACTGCAACGGAATTGGGAAGGGGCTATGGGAGTTTGGAGGTTATTGGTTGGCGGCTTCACTTTGGATACCGCATATGCCCATGTTTTTTTGGATAATTTACAACAATATCACAACGTAGAATATTCCAAGAGATCACGACCCGTGGGCCTTCTACCTCCACGCGGCATTGCTCCGCTTTTGCCAATTGCGGAAAATTCCCCGCTGCTGCCTCCCGTAGGAGTCTGGGTCGTGTCTCAGTCCCAGTGTGGCTTATCATCCGCTCGGACCAGCTTCTGATCATCGCCTTGGTAAGTTATTGCCTCACCAACTATCTAATCAGACGCAAGCCCCTCCTCAGGCAGATTCCTCCTTTTGCTCCTCAGCCTACGGGGTATTAACAGCCGTTTCCAGCCGTTGTTCCCCTCCCAATGGCAGGTTCTTACGCGTTACTCCACTAAATAACATTAAAAAGGGTCAAAAGTTCAGCGTTTACACGAAAAATATATATTTATTTGGCCATTAATTTCCTCTTTCAACCCTCACTGGTTTTTAATTTTTTTTCTTTTTTTTATTGACCTTTTATTTTTATGACGGTGCATTTGAAATTAAACTATTTTTATAATTTTTTTAAAATTTAATATTCAAGATATATCTGAATGGGTGCGTATATAGTTTTTCACTTATATAATGCTGCTAAATAAAGAGAGGCATTATTTACATATTTTCTTTTTTGGCAACCAAGTGATGTGCAAATGCATTTCGATGTGTGAATTTAAACTTTTCTAGTTATATGAGGTATTCAACATAAGGGTATCTATCTTCTTCCTTTTTATGTATAATTTTTAGGCCAATAATTTATAAAGTCCAAAACTTTCTATTCTAAGAAAACTTCAAGGAGTCTCAACCTATCATGAATTTCATCGCTTCAAGTAAAATTTAGATGTGTTTTCATTGTTTGAAAAGTTTAAATTCACAAGTCATTATTCTTCTCAGTTGTCACGTCTCATTTTTATTGCCGATACTTAAACTACTAGCAAAAACTTTCGGCAACAAGTATGCAGTGACATAAAGACATAAATTAAGATCGTGATGGTATTAGTTGATGACACTTTTATTTATAACTAAAAGTATAACTTGGCATCATACAGAGTTTGCGTACTAACTCTTCTCATAATTGAATTTAGCAAACGAACCGCGTGAATTTTATTTTTTATTTAGATTTAATAACAGGAAGAAGACACCATAAATAAATTTGTCATCAGAGCAAATCCAGAAATAGTTGCAACAAAGAAGAAACAAATTTGAACACAGGCTGGGATAGACAGTGGAGGTGCATTATCGCAATATTGTTCAAAAGTTTGGGCATTGGTCACTTCCACTTTCAGTTACTTCTGTTGACTTTGACCAGGAGCATAATAATTAATAATTTTAATTGTTAATTGTGAATTGGGATTTGTTTCCTTCTCTCTCTCTCTATTTGTTTGTCAAAATACAAATAATATATTGTCATTGTCATATCTTAAATCTGCTTTTTGGTGAGTTTGGGGGTATATATATATATATATATATATATATATATATATATATATAAGGGGCCGATCCACATCTACCGGTGGGAAAATAACAATTTTCCCACCGAACCGCAGGTAAGAGCAGCGGTTGGCCACGTGGACGGAAAAAGGACGAAAAAGACCAAAAAGGACCAAAATGGCACCAGAAATTTACCAAAATATCACGAGAAAATGAAAATCTCGCGAGAAAATGGGCATAATGCCCAACCGCGTGTGGGAGTTGCGGTTGGCATTAATGCCCAACCGCAACCCCTACATGCGGTTGGGAATTATTTGCCAAGTTGCATTTTTTTTAAAAAAAGGACACATATATATTATAATAATAATAAAAAGGACATTTAAAGGACACATATATATTATTATAATAATAAAAAGGACATGAAGGACAATGGAGAAAACCCCAACCGCCACACTTAGTGGCGGTTGGTATCATTGCAATTTTTTTTTTCTGTGGCTAAAAGTGAAAACTTAATTAGACAGTTTTTCATGAATTTATAAAAAATAGCTAGAGCTAGATCTTGCCAAATTGCAAAAAAAGAGACCGTAATTATTTTTAAAAGATCTATATTAGGGAAAATTTTCAGATTTTTCCAAAAACTGGAAAGGGGTTAACTGAAATGGGGAACCTTGTAACTTTGCAGTATAATTTAAAATATCAAGCTAGCGCGATTTCGTGCGAAACTTTTATGAGAACCCTAGGATGTTAGGAAGTTCTATTTTCCAGGACTTCGGGCCATTCCGAAGTCGTTAGCTAATTGTTTGGCCGAACGGGCTAATTTTTTTAGGTCCATTTCCCAAAAAATTGCACCGTTAGGCCAAAAAATTAGCTAACAATTTCAGAATGGCCCAAAATCCTGGAAAATGAAACTTCCCAACATCCTAGGGTTCTCATAAAAGTTTCGCACGAAATCGCGCTAGCTTGATATTTTAAATTATACTGCAAAGTTACAAGGTTCCCGTTTCAGTTAACCCATTTCCAGTTTTTGGAAAAATCTGAAATTTTTTCTTGATATAGATCTTTTAAAAATAACTATGGTCTCTTTTTTGCAATTTGGCAAAATCTAGCTCTAGCTATTTTTTATAAATTTGTTAAAAATTGTCTAATTAAGTTTTCACATTTAGCGATAGAAAAAAAAAATTTGCAATGATACCAACCGCCACTAAGTGTGGCGGTTGGCTTTTCTCCATTTTCCTTCATGTCCTTTTTATTATTATTATAATATCCTTTCATGTCCTTTTTATTATTATTATAGAATTTTTCATGAATTTATAAAAAATAGCTAGAGCTAGATTTTGCCAAAGTACGAAACAGAGACCCTAGTTATTTTCAAAAGATCTGTATCAGGTAAAAATTTCAGATTTTTTCAAAGACTGGAAAGGGGTTAACTGATACACGCAACCTTGTAACTTTGCAGTGTAATTTAAAATATCAGGCCAGCGCGATTTCGCGCGAAACTTTTATGAGAACCCTAAGATGTTGGGAAGTTCCATTCCCAAGGAATTCGGGCCATTCCGAACCCGTTAGCTAATTTTTTGGCCGATCGGGCTTTTAAGCGCTCGATCCGGACACCGGTTCGGGATTTTTATGCGAAAAATCCGTAAAATACTTTTTAGATCAAGAATGAACTCAGGAAGCTTTAAAATAGCTTTTTAAAGCACTTTTGATATTTTCTCATGCCAGGGGGCATTTTGGTAATTTGCCACCCCTCGAGGGGTGTTTTGGTAATTTTACCGTGTCAAGTTTTTTAGTCCAGAAATGTAAGTAAAACATCTGAAAAGGTTGTTTTGAAACTGGTTTGATGGGCGTTAGGGTGACAATGAACCCCCGGGGGCATTTCGGTAATTTACCGCTCATCGGGGGCTATTTTGCTAACTGAACCAGCTTGAAAAATTTCCCGAATGATTTTTAGTTATAGGATAGGGGTGTAAGACACCCGGAAAGTTATTTTGTTCCAGTTGTTCTGAGATGTTTGTTGGGGCGATGGCTGTCAGGGGGTGTTTTGCATACGTAGCGGGGCAAAGGGGTTAACTGATACGGGGATCCTTATAACTTTGCAGTGTAATTTAAAATATCAAGCCAGCGCGATTTCGCGCGAAACTTTTATGAGAACCCTAGGGTGTTGGGAAGTTCCATTCCCAAGGAATTCGGGCCATTCCGAAGCCGTTAGCTAATTTTTTGGCCGAACGGGCTTTTAAGCGCTCGATTCGGACACCGGTTCGGGATTTTTGGGCGAAAAGTCCGTAGAATACTTTTTAGATCAAGAATGAATTCGGGAAGCTTAAAATAACATTTCAATGCACTTTTGAGATCGTTCTGATGCCAGGGGCATTTTGGTAATTTGCCACCCCGCGAGGGGTGTTTTGGTAATTTACGGTGTCAAGTTTTTCAGTCCAGAAATGTAAGTAAAACATCTGAAAGGTTATTTTGAAGCTGGTTTGATGGGCGTTAGGGTGACAATGAACCCCCGGGGGCATTTCGGTAATTTGCCCGCAATGACGGGGGCTATTTTGCTAACTGAACCAGCTTGAAAAATTTCCCAAATGATTTTTAGTTATAGGATAGGGGTGTAAGACACCCGGAAAGTTATTTTGTTCCAGTTGTTCTGAGATGTTTGTTGGGGCGATGGCTGCCAGGGGGTGTTTTGCATACGTAGCGGGGTAATTTTTGTTAATGCATTCCCTTTTAAATCTTCGGAGGAAATATTTGGTATATAATTGATGTGATACATTTAAAAAGTAGTAAGCAAAGCGGTTTTGAGACTGCCGGTGGTGTAGCCGCCATATGGGGCGTTGGGGTGATAATGCACCCCCGGGGGAATTTCGATAATTTGCCGCTCATCGGGGGCTATTTTGCTAATTTTACATTACACAAATTTGTGCTTAAAATAACTTTTAGTTCATGAAAGGGTGTGAGACACCTGAAAAGTTATTTTAAAGAGTGAATTCAGGAAGCTTAAAATCCCGTTTCAAAGCTTAAAATCCCATTTCCGAAAAAAGTTGTAATTTTTTTTGTCACGTTTTTTTCGCTCATTGCACCTCAGGCACGCTAGTTAGCCCATTTGTAAGAATTTCGGCGAAAAACGAGACACATTATTTTTTGGGTTTTCCTAGGAAGGGCCTATTCGGGCACACTTTAGGCCCCAATTGATAGCTTTCGAAAAAAGTTGTAATTTTTTTTGTCACTTTTTTTTCGCTCATTGCACCTCAGGCACGCTAGTTAGCCCATTTGTAAGAATTTCGGCGAAAAACGGGACACATTATTTTTTGGGTTTTCCTAGGAAGGGCCTATTCGGGCACACTTTAGGCCCCAATTGATAGCTTCCGAAAAAAGTTGTAATCTTTTTTGTCACTTTTTTTTCGCTCATTGCACCTCAGGCACGCTAGTTAGCGTGCCTAGGAAGGGCCTATTCGGACCTTATCAATTGGGCTTTAAATTTAATAAGCTCATTTAAAAACCCGCAACCACTGCCCCGTGTACGTATTAGTTTTTGGGTTTTCCTAGGAAGGGCCTATTCGGCCACACTTTAAGGCCCAATTGATAGCTTCCGAAAAAAGTTACAATTTTTTTTGTCACTTTTTTTTCTCTCATTGAACCTCATGCACGCTAGTTAGCCCATTTCTATGAATTTCGGCGAAAAGCGAGACGCGTAATTTTTTCGAATGCGTCATATGAAAGGTATATTCGCGCACATTTTAGCGCCAAATTCATAGCATGCGAAAAATTATGTACATTTCTTTTTGGTACAGTTTTTTGTAACATCACAGCAGCTAGCCACGCACGTTAGGATAATGGTAATGAAGGCGTCTAGCTTCATTCTTTTTCAGCTCCCAGGCTATCCTATACCTAAACGTCAAGGCATCCTTCCTAGTCCACGAGGAGTGTTTGAGCACTTCCGAGCGAGCAATGTAGTCCATGTACTTGAGGACGTAAATCCCGTAATCGTGACCGTTATATTGCTTTGGTCGGTCCTTTATCATCACGACCGTCCAAGGGTCCCCCTGTGGCCGTTCGCATGCTAGCGAGAGGACAGTAGTCTGCATCCAACAATAAAAACGAGAATCAAGCCTATGAAACAAGAACAATATACTATGAGCCAAGGTCAAAAAATAAAAACTAACCACTAAAGTGATGTACTCGTTGTACATCTGTGCCAGCAGCTGTCCATGCTCGTCCTCCCTTAGGCTATCGTATATGTGCACTGTTCTGAACGCTGGATGGAAAACTAGGAACCAGTGGTTTGCATGATGACAAGGTATCATGATAAGGTTCGCATCAGCAGCGGGACATTGATAGTCTGCGTTCATCATGCGGTAAATTACCGAAATGCCCCTGGGGGTTCACTATCACCCCAACGCCCCCGAACCAGCTTCAAAACAACATTTCAGGTGGTTTACTTACATTTCTGGACTAAAAAGTCGTTTGAAAAACTTGGCGCGGGAAAATTACCAAAACACCCCTCGCGGGGTGGCAAATTACCAAAATGCCCCTGGCATCAGGAAAAATATCAAATAGCCTTAAAATGCTATTTTACGCCTCCTGAGTTAATTCTTGATCTAAAAAGTATTTTACGGATCTTTCGCGCAAAAATCGCGAACCGGTGTCCGGATCGTGAAAAAACTGTCTAATTAAGTTTTCACCCCTAGCGCCAATTAAAGGGCCGTTCGGCCAAAAAAATAGGTAACGGCTTTGGAATGGCCCGAATTCCTGGGGAATGGAACTTCCCAACATCCTAGGGTTCTCATAAAATTTTCGCGCGAAATCGCGCTAGCTTGATATTTTAAAATACACTGCAGAATTACAAGGTTCCCCGTATCAGTTAACCCCTTTCCAGTCTTTGGAAAAATCTGAAATTTTTACCTGAGACAGATCCTTTAAGAATAACTAGGGTCTCTTTTTTGCATTTTGCCAAAATCTAGCTCTAGCTATTTTTTATAAATTCGTGAAAAACTGTCTATATTTGGCGCCCTAAAAAATCGCTATTTTGGAATCTATAAATGTAATACGCTGATTTGTATAAACCTAACATTGAATTATAAGGAAATTCAAAATACTTACTTGTTGTGACTTGATGTATTTAAAGAAAAATCTACCGATCTTCTAGCGGTTATCCACCGATCTTTTTCCCAAAATTTTTTTTGGTTTGTATTGTTGTGGAGATTATGTAGGTGAGATATGAAGTACGAAGGAAGTTGGTAAAGATGATAGAGTGCAGAAGAAGGGTTCGGGGGGAGGGGATTATAAAGAGAGAAAAGTGAGGAAGAGAGAAGAAAAAAGACAGAAAAAAAACCCGTGATTGAGCGGTCAAAGGCTGCGGCAAAAAAAAAAATTTGGCAGAAGGACAACACGTGGGGCATCATGGGGGGAGGGGGGCATCACCGGGGGGGCACCACGTGGCAGGCCATCGCCCCCAACCGCGGGTTGTTTATGCGGTTGGGCCACGTGGCAAGGGGAGGGGCCGCCACGTGGCAGGGCCATCGCCCCAACCACGGGTTGTATAAGCGGTTGGGCCACGTGGCAGGGGTGGGGGGACGCCACGTGGCAGGGGCCATTGCCCCAACCGCGTATACAACCCGCGGTTGGGCCACGTGGCATGGGTGGGGGGACGCCACGTGGCAGGGGCCATCGCCCCAACCGCATATACAACCCGCGGTTGGGGCACGTGGCATGGGTGGGGGACGCCACGTGGCAGGGGCCATGCCCCAACCGCGGGTTGTATACGCGGTTGGGCCACGTGGCAAGGGTGGGGGACGCCACGTGGCAGGGCCCCATGGGGTTGGGCCACGTGGCAGGGGTGGGGGACGCCACGTGGCAGGGGATATTAATGCCAACCGCTGCTTCTTCATGCGGTTGGTGTCCTTTTTCTCCTTTTCGCCATTTTCTCGCCATTTTCTCACCATTTTCTCATGCCTTTTTTGCCATAAATGCAGTGTCAGTACAACTTTTTCCCAACCGCTGCTCTTACCCGCGGTTCGGTGGAGAAATTGTTATTTCTCCACCGGTGGGTGTGGATCGGCCCCCATATATATATATATATATAATGCAGATGCAAGCGAAAACTACATATTGATCAATAAAAAGCATATGCTTTTAAAAAGGAACCGTTAAAATCCATACAAAAATTGAATGTACGTGTGAAATAAACTTAAAAGGGTTTAATTTTTTAGGTATATGCATTATTTGTGTGTCTTAACGTAATTTGCGTTGGTTAAAAGTAACAGGTTCTTTGTGCCTGTTTTGCCAAGTTAATGTTCGTTTTTCATGCTCCTAATTATATCTCGATTCAATCTGGAGACATCGTGCCAATTTGTCGTTAATAATAGGCTTGTTAACCTTTCGTTGTCGTCGTTTTTCTAGAACGTCATGTATTGTAGTACTCCAATTAGTTTACAATAATGTTCGAATCGAAAAAATGGGTTAAAAGCATTATTAACGCCATACCTATGATACTATCTAGAGGTGTCAAATGAGTCGGGCTTGGTCCGGCCCAGCCCAAGCCCAACGGGCCTCCAACAAAACGGGCCGGGGTCGGGCCAGTGGAGCTGTCAAAACGGGCAGGGCCAGATTGGAGGGAAATCTGGGCCCAGTTTAAGCCCTGACCCTAGACCCAATATCTAGGGCCGGACCCATTTTTTTCTTGTTATTTAAAATAAAATTATTATTTTACTATCTATTTTGTTATTATTATTATTTAATAATATAAATATTAAATTTTTATATGTATTTTAATAGTTATTTTTTTACGCACGGTGTCAATACTAATTTATATGTAAGATGGTAGAATTAGTCAGTTTGGTATTTATTGACAAATAAGTTCGGCCCATCCAAGACCGCCAATGCCTCTTAAAGGAGGCATATGATTTTTCACGGTTCGATTGTAATCTTTGTAATCTAATTTTTTTTTATGTCAAACATATATTTGATTATTGCACTAAGGAAGAACGATCATGATAATTCATGTTCAAATTCATTACTCATTCGATCATCGTTGGGCACGCACACTTATATATAATAATGTGTATATACAATAATACTGGGTCAAAAGAGGGCATGTGTGTAGGGCCAGAAATAGGGCCAACCTTAGGACCAAAAGGGGGCCAGATTTCGGGCCAAAAGAGGGCCGGGCCAAAAACGGGCCATTTTAAGGCCGGGGCCCGAGCCTGTTTCTAAAAAATTTTGGCCTGGCCCAAGCCCTAAGGGTTAGGGCTAGTCCGGACCCAAAAATGGGTCTGGCCGGCCCGGGCCAAAAAGGGGCCGCGCGGGCCCTTTTGACAACTCTAATACTATCTAGAACAAGACACTCTTAATTTCTTCAAACATTTCACAAAATTGTTGAACAGATAGGCAGATGGTTTAAAACGAAACAAACATATACAAGTGAGCAGCTGGTTAAGAATAACTATACCAAAGAAATATACAAAAAATTAGAATTCTCTGCCCACGCAATATACTTGTAGTTAACAAGAAGAATATATAAACCTAAACGAAACAAATACTAAAAACTAAGTAAAAAGAAGAATGAGTCTACCATGAGATTGGAGACCAAATAGAGTCAAAAATGATAAGGGTGTTGGGTGTGAAGTTGCAGTGGTTGAAATTTCTATTAATAATCCTCATTAACTTGTTTTAATTTAAATAAAGAGTATAATTAAGACTTCACCGTTCCTTAATATTTAATAATAGTAGTATAGAATAGATAAGCTTTGCTTATCGTCTGCATTTTTTCAGTCAAATCTTTCCGTAAGAGTTTTGGAGATGCTTACGTAAGCTCAAACATCATTAGCTACGTTGATTAGGTGATTAAATGAACTTTATGTCCCCCAAACACCCAACTTTGACATCCTAAAGTCTCACCAATCTATACTGCATTAATTACTTTTCAGCTAAGTTATTAGACTACTTTTGAAGTGCAAAAAGATGGGATGACCATGGCCTCCCATAGTAGTGTGAGGGCAATAATGCCTCTGTTGTTTGAATTAGAAGCATGTGAGTCAATTTAACTTGGTAGAGAGTCGGAGAACCGCTGTTATGTTTTGAAAACGGTGATTCATACGACGAGATAAAATTAATGGATAAAGTAAGAAGACAATAAATTTTAAATCAATAACGGGTAAGAAACATTATGAGTGATCTAATAACATGTGGGAAGCATTATCAGTGTCACCTTGTCACTATTTATGATAGTATCAAGAATAAGAGACTCTCAAATTGAAATAATGAAAACTAAGGCTTTTAGGATGTAAATAATTAATGCAAATCATTTAAAATAGTTTTACGGTTAAGGTATAAGGAAAACTAGCATTCTTAGCACATAAAAAAATTGAGTTTATCATGAAACTGGAGATCAAGAGGGAATGAACAGTAAGAATGAGTAAAAATGTTGATTGTTCGGTTGGCGTGGTTGAAATAACGAAGATGAAGAAGATGTCTTAATTGTACTAGTGTGAAGCTTTGAGTTTTTTAATAGTAACCTTAGTTAACTTTAATTTATAGTTGATATATTAACATTTCTATTGTTGAAAGTTCCGGCGGCCGCCCTATATATTAAAATATTATATTAACAATTGTTAACATATTATATGAACAATTGTTTGAATAACAATTGTAACAGTCGATTGAACTCGGTATAGAGTTTGACAAAGGCTTTCACGTAAAAAAAAAAAAATTTGAAATGTAACGGTTATGGCGGGACAAAATCAACAAATAAGATAATAATTTTCGTATTCTCTATTTTTTAAAAATCTCTCTATCTCATTAGATCCTCCTACCTATAAGAGATGAAAATTCTAACTTGACCAATAAAGCGTGGACATATTTACATGACAAAGAACTTGAAAATTTAAATCACATGTCCCTTCAAGTTAGTTTATCACATTAGATCTCACCCTTACTTTACACCATGTCGTATTTGCATCTAAAATTTTCTCATAGTAAAAAAAGCTCTTGATGTCAGAGAAGCGAGTTCGTAATACATGTGAAGGTATTATAAAAAAATATAATTTGAGTCAGGTGACAAATATGCTGATATTGAATAGAGTAAGGACCGAAGAATAGCAAAGACCAAGGGTTCTCAGATGGAGCCTGAGGAGTGATAGTACCGCTAGAACAAAGACCTTGAGTAAATACACGACGATAGTCACAATGTGATGTTCGAGTCCAGTTAAAGTCCACCAATCCACTTTAGATCGATAATTATTATTATTATTATGTAAAAAACGTGAGGAGGAATCATATTGGAGCAGAAACAATTAGGCCACGTTTGACGCAGTTTTTTTTTTCAGTTTTGGAAATTGAAAAAAAAAGTGCGTTTGGTAACCATTTTTTTTTCCTTCTCCAATTTAAAAACCAGTTTTTAAACTGAAGAGTAAAAAAAAAACTCCAGAAACTGATTTTTTTTTAGACCACCACCCCTCCCACCGCCGGTAACCACCGTTGGCAGCCACCTCCGGCCGCCGGAGACTACCGGCAGCCATCGCCGGCCGTCGACAGCCACCTCCGGTGCCGACAGCCACCGCCGGCAACCACCAACCACCGGCCACCACCACCGTCGACCACCGCCAACGCAAACCACCAAAAAAAAAGTCAAAATAAAAAGGGTTACCAAAAAAAAAAAAAAAAAAACTCAAAAAAAAAGTTATCAAACACCCACTTATTTTTATAAAAAAAATAATAAGCTGCTTTTTAAAAACTGCTCTTTAAAACCAAAAAAAAAAATTTGTCAAACCAACCCTAGTTGTCTTTCGGGTGTGAGACACCGGTGGAGGTTCGTATGTCGATCTGTAAGCTTGTCGCGTAGATCGGCCATCATTTCAATGTGGAGCTTATAGAGGTTTTTAACACCAGGTGAACTACTTCGTTTTTCTTTATTATCAATAAATTGGTTGTAAGATACATTAGCTGTACATCACTGTTGATAGTAGTTCTAATGATTCCTCTAATCTGCTTGAATAGCTACTACGGCTACATGATTGGTTAGCATTTGATTTGATGAAATGAAGGAGAATTAGTTATAAGGACAACCATGCTTGCCGTGCTAATTGATGCTACGCAGAACCAACGAACCTTTACTCGGCTGTCTTGAAGAAGTTCAGGAACCGGAGCCGGGAGTTATCCCTGGATAAAATCCCTAAAACTGGCTTCAAAGTTTGAACTTTGGATGAGCGGATGAATCCCAAGTGCTACCTACGCAGGGTATTATTTGCCAATAAAAGTGACACCCAAATGCCGAGCATAATTCAATCGAATAAACTTGATTCAAACTTTTTTACCAGAAGATGAGAGGGTGGTAGAGGCAGAGAAATGCTTATATCTTGCCTAAAGTCTCTAAGGCGCCAAGAAGAAGGAATTGTCTGAGACATACACTTATTTTCGCGCTTTAGTTTGTAAGGTTCGGAGCTTTCTTTTTGGGTCTTCTCCGCGGCGTATCGGTTTCAAAAGTAGACTATAGTCATTGTAGTTTAAGTTACTTCCTGAAGACTTTTTATGTGGACAGAGTTCCGATTGTGTATGTGCTTGCGGCCTTGCTTAAAACCAACTAGTTCTTTTCTTTCTTCTGTTCTCTTTTCGGCTTAAACCATCTTTGTTTAATACAAATTCCTTTATGTATATGGCTTGTCAGCCGACCTTTGATCCTTACTTGTGGACCAATAAGACGGTTGTATTTCCTCGTGTGTATGCTATATATGGTGCTTGCTATATATTTGATACAACTGAACAAAGCGTACACAGAATGCTCTAGTAAAGGAACGTTGCTAAGCTGAGGAGGGCATCTCTAAGGCCTAATCTTACGCTTGCCCCATTTCGATCTTTCTTTCAGCATCATTAGAGTGTACTTGCTTCATTTCCACCTTTTTATATCTATACCAGGATGCACAAGCCAAATAAGCCCCAAAATTAACTATACTAAGCCCTGCTAATAACCAATAAAAGTAGTTCAGCTTATCCCTGTTCAGATTGTTACTAGCCAACCATCCACCACTCACCTTGTTAACCAACTCCACCATCACTGAGCTCAAGAAGTATCCAAATGCCAACGAACACCATGAGATGGCTGTACTCAGCGATTTCATGCCTGCTGAGCTCTCTGCATAGAAAAATTCTAGTAGCCCCACCAATGTAAACATATCAGCCATTCCGAATATAGCATACTGGATCCCCAGCCAGAAGACGCTAATTGGCAAAGGACTGGCTGAGTCAACCATGTTATGCTGAGTAGCCACAGATTTGCGGTGGGTTTCTACAATACCAGCTACAGTCATGGAGATAGCTGAGAGCACCAGTCCGACTCCAATGCGTTGGAGGTGTCGAATCCCTGTTGGAATTCCCGTGAACTTCCGCACTACTGGAACAAAGATGCGGTCGTACAGTGGGATTAGAATGAACATGAATGCTAGGGGAATTAGTGGAATTGAAGGGCCTGGCACTTGGAAACCAAGGAGACTTCTGTCCATGGTATTGCTTTGTTGGATGCTGAAAGTTTGGAGTTGAGCCAAGCACGTGTTCATGAAGACAGTACTCAATATAATCGGAAGCATCCGAACCAATATTTTGGTTTCCTCAACTTGTGTCACTGTGCACATGTTCCATGACCCTCGAGTACTCGATTGCAATGCATCATCTACGCTCCTAACAATTGCTGCACGGTCCAAAAATCTGCCGAGGAATGTGGAGTAAGTAACATTGACCGTATTCGTGACTATTGTAGATTATACAGAGAAATGTTAATTGAAATAATTTTTGGTGGAAGCATACTTGAATTGATCAGTTCTTTCAAGAATCTCGGGTTCTATTCCAGATTCCTTGTCATGGATCTCATGTAACTCCCCGACAATCGTTGGTGCTGGTAGGTTTCTGTTTCTAATAGCGGCCACCAAAACCTTAACCGAGAAGGACATTTTGTTAGACCTACACAATTTCAACTTCCATGTTTTCGTGGTTTAACTGACAAACTTGATTATTTACCTGCATTATTCGGATGAACGGGCTTCCGGCAGGGATATTATGTCGATACATTGATTTCCCCATGCAGAGGAACATTACTGCCATTAGCACAGCTACAGTTGAAAGACCAAATCCCCAGTCCCATCCTTGGTTGTCACTTATCCAGACCACAAAAGTGACACCAAACATAGCTCCAATCGTGATGCTGAACAGCAACCAGTTGAAAAAGCTCGAAAGCAAATCTGCCTCTTTAGGGTCCCTCCCATCAAATTGATCTGCTCCCAAAGATGGTAGAGCTGCTTTAACCCCACTGGTCCCGAATGCAACTAGGTAGAGGCCTGTAAATAAAAGTGCAACTTGGCTACTATCTGCATCCTCACATTGATTCATCTTGCTTGGGGTGACATCCTTGCAAGGAAAGGGTCTCAGCACTTGGAAGTGTGCTTGTACTGTTAACAGTGCATAACCCTGCAATCCATTTATATACAGAGTCAACTTGGATAATGTCTTATCCACCAAAAGATTGAAATTAAAATTTGCCCAAGTCATGACATTCACTTGCTCGGTGCTCGTAAACTGTTGATGATTTCTCTTTTTATTCAGAGTAACCATCATCAAGTTCTGAATGTCATAAAATTGTAGTCTTTGGGCCTTTTGACCCCTCCTGCTGTAAGTCTCTAGATAGGTTACGCATGTTCGGGCATATCTGATGTTCTCTACTGACTATGATATGCTAGGGTCTATTTTGTCTTGGAACTAGATGGCTCAGCTTATCTATCAGTGGGAGGGACTAACTGATTTGGCTAAACTCATTCACCAAGAGAAGGTAAAAGAAAAGAGGGTGGCAGTAGGATTTCCCTTAATCTAGCTAAAGGACGGAAACTATCGCCAAAGTGATTACTCATTTGCATGATTGTGTTGCATTGGCAAAAGCTTTTCCTGCTTTTGGCAATAGCTATCACATTTAGATGCATTGAACATCAAGAGAAGGATAGCCTACACAGATTCCCTCTGTCCCAGAAGCCTGGCTGTTAGGTGCAACATCATATTTGTTCCTGCTTTGTATAGTTTGTTATTATCGTATGTCATGGTTGGTTCATTGTCAAAGCATGATTGATCTGAAGTACTATCTGCATCTTCCAAAGTCAATGAATTATTGTCTTGTTATTACACTAGTGTTACCGCCATCTCTCTCTAAATCCTAGCTGTTTATAGCATTGCAAACAATAATGTGCATTAATCATTTGCACTACTGATAGCATGCTTACGTACCTTATTCGTTACTAGAAGGTAATCACACAGTCATGCAAAATAAGTTTCCCTTTTTCATTTTTCACAATTACCTTACTTAATTACTAGAAGGTAAATTTTGTTGCCAATGGACTCTTTAGTATGTTGACGTGAATTTAGCACTTCTAGGATCCATACACCAATCAACTCTTGAGTTTCACTCGAAGAATAGCATGCAGAGGTCATGCATACTGTGGTTGGGGATCTGTTGCAATGGTCTCACTGTGACGGCAAGAAATTTTACCTACTGAGGTAACCGACCCTCAGACTACACGCTTCATAGCATTGAAGTTGATTAAGTTTCAAAAATTGACTCGTTTAAGTAATGAAACAGATGTGTATCTTGCTGATGGTTGGAAACTGAAAATTAACGTACCACCACTTCTATTAGTCCAAACAGAATGCAGGCCCTGAATCTAGGCAAATAAGTGTCGCAGATAAATCCTCCAAATAATGATAGCAGGAAAGCAGTCCCCATGAAATTTGTTAAGGTGGTGGCAGATTTTGTCAAGCTGAAGTTCATGTACCCATAGAAGTAAGTTACCAAACTGACAGCATTGGATATGAATGCCATGTTCTCAAGCCCGGCCATAGCTGCATGAATCACCAATAATCAGAGAACTGTTTCCACTACAAAGGAGAGAAAGGGCAGGAATAGACTGGCCATTCCTATATATTTACCATATACAAATAGTGAAGCTCTTGTTCCTCCCAGTTTTGGCTGTTGAGGTTGGATTTTACCGTCTTTCTGATTGCCCTGGTCATTTGTAAGACACGAAAGTAAATATCAATATGTAAAGAACATATATTGCACTATCTTTTCATGTTGATTGAGCTTGAGATGACCGGAAAAAGGCGGCAATCATTGTCGCCTTTTCTATGCAGTAACATTTTATGTTTACCATTTTTGTCGCGAGCTTCCTTCTCCGGCTGCAAGGCAAAACTATGAATGTCACTCTAGAGTCAAATGCAGCTGGTAGGGATTGAAGTTCATACTCCTTTGTTTATATAGGGGCCGAAGCTGTCTTTCCTACTCACAACTGACAAGGAAGGCCAAAAGGAATCAAATGGCATCTCTGCATTTGAATAAACTTGGTAGGTCTGTGGGTTCTTTTTTGGTTTCTTATGATGAATGTAGAACCTCTCTCACATAAAATATACAGTACATAATCGGCGATGTATATGTTTTTGACTTTATTGGTAGTTGACACGCAATATACATCAGATTAGCTGAGGCTTTGTGTTGGGACATGTCAGCTGGAAAATGACCTCGTTTGGGTTCTATTTCTGTCATTGTTGAAGAACTACAGAAGTTAAATCTTGAAGAGAAGTTACCATAGAGCAATTCAGGTGCATAAAAGCACAGTTAAGTGTTCAACGTTAAGGGTCACTCAGCAGCAGAATAAATAAGTTTCATGGTCGAATATTTTGTCGCTAAAGGCACTTCATAGGAGTGGCCGCCTTAGAGCTTAATATGCTTAAACATGAACCCCCCCCCCCCCCCCACCCCACCCCACCCAAAGAGTTTGGTACTGGGAGGATAGTTGGGGTGCAGTATTACAATAATTGGGCACGTTCATGGGGTATCTGCAGCATAGAAAACTTCTCTCATGAATGGTGTGGTTGGACGGATTATCAAAATCGTATGTGCTGTTTCTTGGTTCAAGTCCACCTGGTTGTTGAGGTCTGAAGGCGTGCTTGGATGACGTTATTACAGTTACACCTGTCACATTAATGTAAAAAAATTGCAGTCTCCGAACTCCCGCTACGTGAATGGTTGGTTTTTTGAAGATTCTTTCAGAGCGACGTATATCGCCTAAACCTCAAACAGATATGGTGTTAAGCTCTATTCAAAATTGAGGGAAAACCAAATAATACTCTGTGAATCATCTTTGTAACTGAATCTGTTCATACAATTATCTTCACAAACAGAAGTATCATGACAAAATTATCTAAGTCCTAGTATTGAAGTTGGCTTAGCTTATAGTCCATGAACTAGTCGAGCAGTTGGATGGCAATTGATTATGTTAGTAAGACAACAGTATCATTACAACTATGCTGAGAGGGAGGTAAGACTTTGGACAAAACATTAGGTTCCTGGAAGTAATTAAACTAAGTGTTCTTGCTAGAGGGACAAATCTAGGTCAAAGAACATTATTTAGCCTGAAAGTGGAGCTTTATTTAGCACATTCTCCTTGTCCTCTGCTGAAAATTCTTCTTTCAAATTGGTTGACGGCCCAGAATCACCAGGTACATAACCATAAAATATTACTTCAACTTATTTTCGTTATCTAGACGGCGTTTAGCAATTAGATCGAACAATGTTGGCATAAAGGCTGTTTACATGAATTGATTTTTAGCTCTTAAAGAAACATTTAGAGCAAAACAAGAACATGGTTTACTCAAATGTAAGTGCACAAGTCTTATTGGGTGCAAATTAAAAATGTTTGGAGTGTGGGGTAGCGAGAGAGAAAAATTCTTGAGTGTCCCTCACATGTAAGCGCGAGTTCATGCTAGCATCTAATCCAACGTATAGTAAGGTATAACTAGAGAGGTCTAACTTCTTACACAGATAATTGATCTTAACCTAGTGACAATAAACCAATTATTTTTGCCGGTCCACGAGAAATGGTTACTGTTTGCTAAAATCTATACTACTTATAAAAATACAAATGTCGTAAATCTTTTCTGGACGATTATGTCATCTGTTAGTTATATCAATAACGCAATATCAATAACGCTTTCACCCTCCATTTATGACTCCTTATCAAATTTGGTTAAAATTAAATGAACATTGGATAATGAATTTAATTGTAAACATTGAGAAATGAAAAGTCAGATAAGAAAGAAAAACAAAACAAAAAAATTCTTTTATTACTCTCTTTTTAATTTGGTTGAAATGAAATAAATATTGGATAATGAGAGCTGTGATTATTTTTTCTTACATTTTTAAGCTAGTAAACAATTAACATTTGACAAACTAAAAAACAAAAACGAAGCAAAAAAATTGAAATACGTGAAATATCAGTTAAGAAACAAAAGGCTGTTGGAAAAACGGAAACAGAAAAAATAAAAAAGCGCTAAATATGCATCAAAAAAGAGAAAAAATTAAGGCTTAAATATGTACCAAATTTGAACTGAAAATATATTCAGTTACGCACATGGTCCGAAAATTACAAATCTTAAGTGAATTTCATAAACCAATTTAACTGATTACAAAAAATAAAGACGTAGATTCATTCTTTTAATTTCTCTATTTATTTTTCTTTTTAACAGCCTCATCAACTATTTTTTCAATCCACAAGCCTACAAAGAAGATTTTTAAATATTGAATGGATTACAATTGTGAATATCAAATATATATTTGTTCTAAAACAAGTCACAAAAGAAATATAAAAATAATTGAATTATATTATTTTGATCTCAAAAAAAATTAATGATATCAATTCAAAAATTACTCCCGATCACGTTCACGTGCAATGCACGTGCTCAATACTAATCTAACTAAGAGGGAGGGGTTGAAAGAGTTGACACTTAGTTTTTAAGACACTGCAGCACTCATCTTAAAGCTTCTGTTGTATGTTCATTGGAGGAAATTGTAAGCTCCAAAAATGCCAATGAAGTGCTCTTCAGGGATACACCTATGCCGTCAGTCAGCAGCCCATTTTCCATGAGCCTGGATGGCTTGCTGTCAAAGAAGCCACAAGGTGAATGCCCATTACCTGACCAATATTTTTCCTGCGCCAAACCAATTTCTTCGAGCTTATTGTCGGAGAATGATGTCTGCTGTAAAAGTTCTCATGTTTTTCAGGCAGCCTGCAAACTTCGACACCTTCCTCAGAAGCAGGATGGAAAGCAGTCCATGCGTTGGCAGAGAAATTTGTAGCTACCATAAGCTTGAGGTCAATGGCAGTATCTTACACAACTTTTTCTCCGGAAGGGCATTCAAAAGGCCCCAAAGAATGCTAATTATAGCATGACCAGTTTATGATTTATTCATCGAATTTGATCTCAAGCCTCAGTTGCAAAATGTTCCAGATGGACAAAAACGACTCAGCAGGGATAGGCGCCGATCTGATCTCCCCCCTCCCCCAAACACAACAAGTTTCTTCCTTTCAGAATACAGATGCTAAATGGCATCTTTCTTCTGGTTCACTAACCAGGTTTCTTTATACCAAGGACTGTCCATTGCGTGAACATCTTTAGGACAGAGTTGAAACCACATTATATGGCAACTTTAGAGGCTCATTCATATAAATGCATGTAGTAAGCCATGGCAAACACTGTACAAACATGATCTGCAGTCATTATCTGGAACGCGTTCTTCCATGTGGCAACTACTAGATCATAAGAGTAGTAACAGATGCTCCATTTCCCTAGGCAGCTACCATACTGAACCAGCAATACAGCTAGGACTCTCGGAGACGTAGGAAAACAACATAAACAATAAAGAGGCTAGAGCATCTCAATATAATATATATATATATATATATATATATATATATATATACAAACTTTGGCTGCTACCGGTTGTAGTAATCTTCCTTCAACTCCACATATATAGTGATAATTAATAGTCGCTAAATGTCTTTAATGACTTTTCTGTTAACACTTGCGGCGACAATTCTTAACGGCACTTTTTTAGCGTCACTAAATAAAAGTTATTAAAAATATGTAGCAACCATCAATTGTTGCTACATGGAGGAGAGTAGGATGAAGATTCTTTCGACCCGAGTCGCAGCCAAATTTGATTCAATATATAATAAGCAAAACAAAAAAGACATTAATAACTTATTGACGCGACACATTATCTCTTCTTTATATGACACATCATCATATTCTTATTTTAAGAGTAATTAACTCCTATATTAATAAGTCTTATTTAGTTCGAAAATTAATTCTAATCATTCTAAAATTTTATCTAATCAATATACTAATCTATTAGGACCTCTTTTTGACAACTAAGGCTTCGTTTGACAAATTTTTTTTTTTGGTTTTCAGTTTTTAAAGAGCAGCTTAATTTTTTTTTTTATAAAAACAAGTGGGTGTTTGATAACCCCTTTTTTTTTTGAGGTTTTTTTTTTTGTGTTTGGTAACCCTTTTTATTTTGACTTTTTTTTTTGGTGGTTTGCGGTGGCGGTGGTGGGGCGTAGCGGTGGTCGACGGTGGTGGTGGTGGTGGCCGACGGCCGGAGGTGGCTGTCGGCAGTCACCGGCGGTGGTGGCCGGCGGCCGGAGGTAGCTACCGGCAGTCTCCGGCGGTGGTGGCCGGCGGCCGGAGGTGGCTGCCGGCATTCTCCGGTGGTGGTCGCCTGAGGTGGCTGCCGGCGGTGGGAGGGTGGTGGTGGTGGTCGAAAAAAAAAAACCAAAAGTGAAAAAAAAAACCAGTTTTTGGAGTTTTTTTTTTACTCTGCAGTTTAAAAACTTGGTTTTTAAATTGAAAAAAAAATGGTTACCAAACGCTCCTTTTTTTTTCAGTTTTTAAAACTGAAAAAAAAAAGAGGGAAAAAAAGAGTGTCAAACGGGGCCTAAGTCTCTAAAATTCAAAAACTAATTCTAATCATTTTAAAACTCAACCTTATCATTATACTAACTTATTAGGACTTAATATTGATTATTATATATTCAAAACTACTCTCTAATATGAATATAAAAATTCATATATATATATATATATATATAAAACGAAAATAATTCTTTTAATTTAATTAAAAAATAATTTAAAAACTAATTCTAATCATTCTAAAGCTCTGCCTAATCAATATACTAATCTATTAAGACTTTACTTTGACAATTATTTCTTTAACATTATTTTTAATATGAAAAATAAAATCCAAAGACCCAAAAAATAACTTATGAGATAGAATAAAAACGTGATCTAATAATTATTCTGAATTTTGATAGGATCCTTATACTAATTAATCCAATTAATTTACAGGAGTAATGAAGGTTTTCTGTAAGCCCTACGTAATTCAAAAATTAATTCTAATAATTCTAAAATTCACCCTAATCATTATACTAATTAGGACCTAATATTGACTATTGTATCTTCAAAACCACTCTCTAATATGAACATAAAAACTCATGTATATATAAATAAAAATAATATTTCAATTTAGAAGAAAAAATCAATGTTAACAATTAAGATAAAACAACTTATGAGACTTAGAAAAAAATGATCTAACAATTGATTTAAAATTTGATAGGTACCTTATTTTTAAGTTTGATTAATTTTGCATGAATAATGAAGGTTGTATATTTAAAATTTAATTCTAATCATTTTAGAACTCAATCTAATCAATACACTAACTTATTATGACTTAATTTTGACTATTGTATTTGTGAATATAAAAATTCTATATCGAAAAAAACAAAAATAACATATTAAATTCAGAAGGAAAAAAATGATATTCTACTTGAGTTAAATGTACTATCATTATTCATATATATATATATATATATATATATATATATATATATATATATATATATATATATATACATATGTGTGTGTGTGTGTGTGTGCGCGCGCGCGCGCACGCGTGTGTGTGTAATATACATAAGATAGTCATCGTTAAAACTTAATAATGTAATTATAAGTCAACATTTTAAAATAAAACCTCATGACCACCAAACTGGTTATATTCCATATATAAGGATTTAGAAGAAAAAAAACTCAAACTTTTTAGTACGATTTATTGTTGAAAAATTCTTGATATAATTGTCGCGGTATTTGTAAATCTTATAAATCTAGAAAATCAATTGTACAACGATTAAACTCTATGCTACAGATATATATTTACGTATTAGGCTTTTATTTTGAAAATTAAAACCTTAATTAGATTGTCATGCAATTCTTATGTAATATTTGCATACGCGTATATGTTTACTTTAGAATTATAAGTTGAAAAAATAATGAGTAGATTGTGTTACGGTACCGCTTGAAGATGTAAAAGAAAAGTTTAAAGAATTCAAAATCTAGCGATGACATTGTAACACAATCCACTTATTGTTCTTTAAACTTACAGTTAAGAGGAACTAAAGCAAACATATATACCTATACAAATATTCTGTAACAATTGCATGACCATCGAATCAAAACTGCAATTTTAAATGTATATGAGACGGAAAAAATATTCTACTAGATACCATATTCGTATCTTAATAAGTTGGTGATTTTTGAAACAATCATTTATGAAGAAAATAAAAATGGATAATGATTTATCAAGACTAAGTTAAAGTTATTACAAATAAAGTATTTAAAATTTCTTACCAACAATTATAGTTTTAACAAAAGTAGATTTTTTAACATCTTTTTTTGTTTCTTGAAATGTGGTATGCATTGATACACTTTTTGTAACCTTTTAAAATATTTTATTAACTTTTTAAAATATTTCATTAACTTACTTGAGCTTGACTAGGAATTTTGAGCTATAATATCTAATAATTGAGGTGAGAAATGCAATGATATCTCATGTCACCTCATTGCATTGTGTTTCTAATATAGTAAGAGTTATAAAAACTAGTGTAAAATATATTAATGTTGCTAAAGATTTCTAAACATTATTTTGAACAGGGTCATTAATTTTGCAATTGATTAAATCGACAAATATAGTAAGTATTTAAATAATAAGCCTTATGCAATTCGAAAATCAACTCGAAACATTCAAAATTTTCTAACCAATATAGTAGCCTATTATGACTTTATTTAAATATTACTCCATATATATCAAAAAAGCTCTCTAACATGAAATATTAACATGTAAAACAAAAAATTACTTAAGATATTTAATAAAAAAAATTAGGTATTATTTCAAATTTATATTTAAGTTTTTTATTATTTAACTTGATTAATATGCTGGTTGAAAATTTTGGTCAATAATTTTCTTGCTCTAAGGTATTGTACTATCCTATTTAGTCATATCAGTTAAAGGTAGAAATATCATAATATGCAGATTCTATATGAGATATATTAAAATAGTGTAAATTTAAAACCTTAATTATGTAAGCATTTCTTAAATTCAACTAATTTATGTTGGAAAAGTTTTGAACCAATTTTTTTCTATGGTATTTTTAATATCAATAATTAAACTCTTAAATATTCTAAGTTCTGCATTAGCAATATACCATTTATGATTTTATGTTAACTTTTATAATTTTGAATAGAATTGCATATAAAATCTAAAAGATATTAATTATGTCGTGATGAATGTAGACTAAAACTTAGATTGAAAATCTCATTATATCTGAAGATAAATCTTACTTAATAAGCATGCTTATTATATACTTTGTGAAATATTGATTAAATTTTGTTTAATAATTTCCTGACTACGAGGTTTTGAGCTATCCTGTATAGTCATGTTAATAAAACTTTCTAAACTTTATATTATTACTTCATGCACTGATTATTATTCTCTCTATATACTTTGTTGGTGGATTACACTTGCTTCTAAAAATGCCACATCATCCTTAATTAATTGTGGTGATTAATTTTTATAACTCACATGCTATGAACAAATATATGGACCAAAATTTTCTATATCAAAATTAAACTAATATTTAATTAACGTTATGGGCAACCCATTCAAAGGTATAAATTATCTTTAAAGGATACTTAGAAAATAATAAAAATGTCTTGTGAAATAGCAAATTGATCTTAATATGCTCTCTGCATATTTTTATCAGTAGAATTTAGTTTTTCTTGTTTATGTACTAAATAAACTTATATAATTATCAAATCAGAATTAGCAATATATACAAGGACACTGCTTATTGGTATTTCAACAAAAAAGTTAATTTATTTTGTTACAAGAAAATTCAAGCGCAAAATTAAAGTAACTATCTTTGATGAAATAATCATAAAATTATACAATATATTTTATTATGCATTTCAAAGCTACTAAAATAAATTATTGTTAATAAATCATACCGTGCTTGGCACGAGATTCTGAGCTAAGTAAGAGCATAATAAGCGTGCTTAGTACCGTGTGGGGCACAAAGCCCAAGGACCCAAACAAGGCCATAAAAAAATAGGGAATTCATAATCGAACTCTAGTTTTGTCGCTGAAGATATCTTAAGTGTCGCTAAATCAACATTTTAATGGTGCTTAAGAAGTTCAAATACAAAAAGTGGAACTCAAACATCACTCTCAAAAAGATGACGATCTAAAACAGCAATCACTAGATTCTACGTGCCATAAGGAAAATTTGGTCAAATTTTTGGGTCGCTATATATATGGGTTGATGGCAAAACGTAAGTTTATTTTCCTAGCTAATGTCCATGATCTATGAACATTCTACGTAATGTAAAGAAACTATTGTAAATTTTTTGTGTCACTTTATATATATATTGGTTTGTGATAAAATTGTTCCCGTAATTTACACGTTTTTGCATGTCTCTTTCTATAATTGCAATTATTACAATAATGTACCCTGTAATTCACAAAAACATTACAAATCATTCTAAAAGATGACGACAATTCACTTTGTAGCGTTAAGTGTGCATGTGTACAACACATACCATTTCTCAAAGGCAAATCGGTAAAATCCACACCGATCAGCAACCTACCACCACACCATAACCACAGCCCAATCAACACCCTACCATGCACCCCCCTCTCCTACACCCATACCTAATGACCACTACCACAGTCACTGCTGATCACCACCAATCACTAACTCCTCCAACGAGATCAATTGACGTCGTCGTTAAAGAAGAAGCACTGATGACCTTTGTGGACACTATCTGCAGACGACATACACACATAGCGATTTACACACGTCGTCGAAAAATAAGCACACGTTACCATTGTCGCAGGCGGATTTGTCTAAGCTGCTTGCAACTGCCAACCTACCACCACACATGCCCATACGCCCACACACATGGCACACTGCACACACCTATCCACCCACAGTATTACCTGCAACACCACCAAACCCACCACTAGCAACACCATCAAAATACTATCACCTGCAGCACCGCTACTAGCAACACCACCAAACCCACCACTAGCAACACCATCAAAATACTATCACCTGCAGCACCGCTACCAGCAACACCATTAGGTCGAACTCTAAGCCCACCACTTAAACGACAACCTACACCATTATCAGCACCATATCCATATTTGAATATGGTGGAGATCGAGATCTATGCATGGGATGGAGATCGAGATGATTAGCCGGATAGATATCGAGATTAGGTGGTGATGAGTCATGTTGGTGTTGTAGTATGTGAATCGTGAGGTGGTGGATAGTGGTGGTAGTTGCAGGCTGTCCATGTATAGCAGAGGCTACATGGACTTGCGGGTTATGATCGTACGGGGGTTGTGAGGTGGGGGGGTTTAGCGGCGGGGTTCTGACGATGGGGAATTGGTGTGGACAACGCAGTACGGTGGTGGGGGAACATGGTGGTGGACTGGCGATGATATGGTGGTGGGCTGGCAAAAGTTCAAGTAGAAGGAAGGGGGCACGTGTGGGTGGATGGGCAGCTCGCATGGGTTGTGGTTGACAGTGATCTCAAGGGGTGGTGGTGATTGCACTGATTTGCCCTGAAGAAAATCATCTGTAGTGCACCTTCCCACTTAATGCCCAAAAATAGATAGTTGTCGGATTTTTGTGAATTACAGATATAATATTTCAAAAGTTACTAATACAAGAAGAAAACTGCAAAAATATATAAATTACATGGAACAAATATTGTCAATAACCCTATATATATATATATATATATATATATATATATATATATATATATATATATATATATATATATATATATATATATATATATATATATTCCACCTGGGATTTACTTGAATTTTTTTACCATTTCATTAACCAATCCATTTTATGGCATTGATAACTAAGTTTGATCTAGCTGACCATCTCTTTATCGTCAAATCAATTATAAAATAATATAAATCTCATCTAATCATATTGCCATAACTACTCATTTTGGCCACAAATGTCTTTCATTGGACTCGCACTTGGCTTGATTCAGCCATCAAGCGAAAATGAATGTTGTTATGCATAGGCAAAATATTGTTGACGATGACTCCTTAAAGAATAGTCTCCGATGTGGAAAAACTACAAGACCCTTTAGCAAGTCACACGTGTCCTCGTCAAAGGACTTTTATCCGTGCTACCTTTCTCGAAGAAGTGGGGGCAGAACTCTCCTATTCTTCCATTAAGAGTGATAACTCCCATTCTCCTACTAAAAATGATAACTGACCCTTAAAAAGAGAAGGCCTCCTACATATATAAAGAGAGGGAGATCTGGAAGAAGGTATATTCACAATACCAAATATACTCGTATGTTCTCTCAACTCTTCACTCCTTACACGTTTTCTCTATATTTCAGAATCATATTTATGAGTTAAGTATCGCGGACTTCCCCTTTGGGATTCTGGCGTGTCACTGTTTGCTCGTGTTGTGCTTCGCAGATCTACTCGGGTGCTCGTTTGGTCCAAACCAACGCTTGTTCGGTACCGATAAATTTCCTGCCGCAACACTTTCCACACTAGGAAGGGCTGTGTTCGTTCTGCGGAATTAGCAAGTGATTCGTAATGATGATTCTAAGACACGTGAAAGAAATCGTTACGATTAATTTTGGGTAGCTACCCAGGAGGTTACCAGAAGGCGTCTACTATCTTGCATTAAGCTACAATTATGAGTCCATATGGATAATTAGTGACATTTTTATTACTAACATAGTACAACAATAATATCTAATAACATATTTTTAACGTCGCTAAATAAGTGAAACAAAAAATATATAATGATATTTCGACCGTCTCCTATCATTGACTCTAATGTTTTATATACACATACAAGTAAAGCAAAGCATAAGCATGCATGAGATTAATTTATTTATTTAAAGATAAAGATCACGGTGTCATCATAAGAGCAAAGGCAATCGAGCCACGTCAAAGTCAAAGTCAAAATGAGCCCAGAATAGCCATCATTTTTCTTAGAAAGAACAAATTTTGACTCCTACCCAGTCGTAAGAATTTTCCTCCAACTCGATGTATAATAATAATTAATAGTCACTAAATATTTTTAATAACTTTTCTTTTAACACTTTAAAAAAAAAAAAAATCCACGAGAGCCACCTGTACTTTCATATATCCCTCGCTTAATTGTTAAGCAAAAAATGCCAGCTTTCTTTCAACTTCATTTACTGTAAACCCAACCCACTTCATCTTCGTCGAACGCGCAAACATTTTCCAGTGAAACCACCGCAAAATGGATCTCAGACAATCAATCGCCGCCCAAAACGACGTCACCTCCACCATCGCGAAGCACCTGCTCTCACGCACGGCCCAGCACGACAACCTCGTGTGCTCGCCCCTTTCGGTCCACGTTGTTCTGAGCCTGATCGCGGCCGGTTCGAAGGGCCGGACCCTGGACCAGCTGCTCTCATTTCTCAAGGCCCAGTCGACCGAAAATCTCAATTCCTTGTCGTCCCAGCTCGTGGCGCTTGTCTTTGCCGATGCAAGCCCTGCCGGTGGCCCGAAGTTGTCGTTTGTCAATGGAGTGTGGATTGACCGGTCTCTCCCTCTCAAGCCTTCTTTCAAACAGGTGGTGGACAATGTGTACAAGGCCGCTTCCAGTCACGTTGATTTCCAGACCAAGGTCCGCTCGCGATCTATTCATGTGCCTGCTTGTTTGTTCATGCTTTATTTTCTAATTTGTTCCAGTACGGTTAATATTCTACGGCTAATACAGTTCTTAGCGTGCGGAAAAAAAGACAACCGTTTGCATATTTGGACGTATGAATGTTACGTTAATTTGATGCTTAGGACCTTACTGTAGCATATACACTACAGGTCGATACCTTTTTTCGTCGCTAAAGAGGTTAATGTTTTGCTACTAGTGAATTACGGATTTGAATTCTGAAATACGTATTGGGAATGCTGATTTGACGTTTAGGAGTATCAAGATTGCTAGGACGTGAATGTGCAAGAGTAGGAAAGGCTTTGGATTAATGATGCGTTCTAGGCAAGATAAGTGCTGCCTCTTCAACTATATAATTTTTTTTGAATGGCGAGGGTGTTCAGTGCCCCAAGTTCTGAGGGTGGTTAGTCAAGTGAGATCCCTTGGATACAGTTTTAAACCTCTAAGTTGGTCATAGTATAGTGTAGTACACTTGAACGGCTTATGACATCGTTTTTGTTTTAAACATTGGTGGAAATAGATTTAAATTGGGTTTCAAACACAAGGTGATATCCTCCGTCAGATGTGAGAGTTTTCGTGAATGACCTTATAAGACCCAGTTAATGAACTCATAATTACCTAAGTGGCTAGCCCTTTTGAGGAAGGAAGTGCTCTATGGTGGGGCCATGGACCGTGCCGTTACAGATGGTGTCGGGCTAGTACAATTGGGTTGCTGGTATTATGCAACAATTGCTAGAGAGGGATATTCTGGGCTGTGTGTTTAAGGTTGAGATTTGTGATTGACTTTACTAGACTATGCTCATAAACTCACAAATCTTACTTGGCTAGCCATTTATAGGGAGGCGTTACTATGGTGGGATTATGGACCGGGTCGCTACAAACAGAAACATAGTCTCAGCTTTATATCTTGCAATAGCTGTTTCTCAGTTTGTCCTAATCCTGAACAAGAAGGTGTGTTGTGTTTGCCTGTTACTGTTTCTATTAGTCGGTACAAACAAGGCAGTCATTATATGATTATGCCATGCCTATATGTTTTCCTTCTATGTTCTCCTTCCATGGGAAAAACCTTGTCCCCTCATGTAGTCTTACCATTCACGGGCGTCGATTGGGGAGTATGCACTGCGGATAATCTCTTGATCACCTACTGTGCAAGCAATTTTTTTAACATTTCCACCCAATAGGATGAAATACGTGTTAAGTCTTTTGATATTCAGACACTAACAACAGTTGGTGCTAATTTCTCGCTCGAAACTGTCATTGAGTATTGTCTAATTGATGGTTAAGCCAAACGTCCATTTGATGGCAAATTGTGCTATGAAGTTAAAGTTGCATTATGACACCGCTCAACCATTTACCTCTTCACTACAATTTAGGTGGTGATAAAGCATATGCATTGTGCAGGAGGGGATTGACTTCAAGAGTAATATTAGCATAATGCTGTTACTACTTTTTGTTGGTATTATCTTGTTTGGAGTTCTTGTTGTGCCATCCAATCTCTCTCCTCTTTGCCGTATCCCTGAGACTAAGGCGTGATGCTATGGCTAGAATTAGTAACGGGAAATGAAATAGACTGAGAGACTTCCTTTTGTAAGTTGATCCTGACCAATTTAGACTTTGCAACATAAAGTTGTTTCTTGTAGAATTTTTGGGTGGTTGGGCTTCTTACGGAACTTGGTGTGCAGTGTGCCTCAAAAAGTCGTGTGTAGGGAGCATGCAAACGTAATAATAAAGCTCTCTGGGAAACGGGTTGGCTGTTTTTCCTATTGATCTAATAGTCCAATATTGTTCCGTCAAATCCAACTACCGTTAAATGAGCAAATATCTTACAGTGAAACCACCGCAAAATGGATCTCAGGCAATCAATCGCCGCCCAAAACGACGTCACCTACACTATCGCGAAGCACCTGCTCTCACGCAAGGCCCAGCACGACGACGTCGTGTGCTCGCCCCTTTCGGTCCACGTTGTTCTGAGCCTGATCGAGGCAGGTTCGAAGGGCCGGACCCTGGACCAGCTGCTCTTGTTTCTCCAGGCCCAGTTGACCGAAAATCTCAATTCCTTGTCGTCCCAGCTCGCGGCATTTGCCGATGCAAGCCCAGCCGGTGGCCCGAAGTTGTCGTTTGTCAGAGGAGTGTGGATTGACCGGTCTCTCCTTCTCAAGCCTTCTTTCAAACAGGTGGTGGACAATGTGTACAAGGCCGCTTCCAGTCACGTTGATTTCCAGACCAAGGTCGGCTCGCGATCTGTCTATGTGCCTGCTTGTTTGTTCATGGGTTATTTTTTAGTTTGTTGCAGTATGGTTAATATTCTACGGCTAATACAGTTTTTAGCGTGTGGAAAAAAGGTTAACCGTTTGCGAATTTGGATGTATAAATGTTACGTTAAATTTGATGCTTAGGACCTAACTGTAGCATATACACTACAGGTCGTTACCTTATTTTGCTGCTAAAAGAGGTTAATGTTTTGCCACTAGGGAATTAGGGATTTGCATTCTGAAATACGTATTGGCCATGCTGATTTGATGTTTAGGAGTTTCAAGTTTGCTAGGACCTGAATGTGCAAGAGTAGGAAATGCTTTGGATTAATGAATTCGTTCTAGGCAAGATAAGTGCCGCCTCTTCAACTATATAATTTTTTTTCTTTGAATGGGGAGGATGTTCTGTGCCCCTTATGAGGCTGGTTAGTCAAGTGAGACCCTTGATACAGTTTAACCTCTAACTTGATCATAGTTCTTTAGTGTAGTACACTTCAAGGGTTTATGAATTTTTTTCTGTTCCAAACATAGGTGGACTTAGATTTAAATTGGGTTATGATGGGAAGAAAGTCAAACACAGGGTGATATCCCACATCAGATGTGAGAGGTTTTGTGAATGACCTTATAAGACCCAGTTAATGAACTGATAGTTACCTAAGTGGCTAGCCCTTTTGAGGAGGGCACTATTCTATAGTGGGGCAGTGGACCGTGTCGTTACAGATGGTGTTAGGCTAATATAATTGTGTTGCTGGTAGTATCCAACAATGGCTTTATAGGGATCTTCTAGGCTGCGTGTTTGAGGTTGAGATTGGACTTTAGTGGAAACGCTAAGGTTTAAGGAGGGGTGAGTGTGATATCTCGCGTCGTTATACTTACAGATGGTGTTAAGACTTCAGTGTTTAAGGTTTATGAGTCATGGTACGGCTTAACAAGACCATACCCATGAACTCATAAACCTAAACTTGGCTAGCCCTTTTTAGGGAGGCGTTACTATGGTGGGGCTGTGGACCGGGTCGCTACAAACACAATCTTAACTTTCTATCGTGCAATAGCCTGTCTCTCCATTTGTTTCAGTCCTGAACAAGTGGGTTTGTTGTGTTTGCCTGTTATTGTTTCTGTTAGTCCTTACAGACAAAGGCAGTCATTTTATGGTTATGCCACACCTATATGTTTTCCTTCTATTTTCTCCGTCCATGAGAAAAACCTTGCCACCTCATGTAGTCTCTTACCATTCATGGGTGTCCACAGAGAAGTATCCAATGCGGACAATCTTTTGATCCCTACTGTGGAAGCAAATTTTCTAACATTTCCACCCAATAGGATTAAATATATGTTAACCAAACTTCCATTTGATAGCAAATTATGCTACAAAGTGCGGAGTCAAAGTTGCAGTATGACACTGCTCAACCATTTACCTCTTCACTTATAATTTAGATGGTGATAGAGCATTTGCATTGTGCAGGAGTGGATAGACTTCAAGAGTAGGCATTTATGTTGTTTGGAGTTCTTGTTGTGCCACCCAATCGCTCTCCTCTTTGCTGGATCCCTGAGACTTAAGGCGTGATGGTATGGCTAGAATTAGTCGTTGGAAATGAAATAGAGGGACCTTTTTGTGAGTTGATCCTGACCAATCCAGACTACGCAGCATAAAGTTTTTTCTTGTAAATTTTCGGGTGGTTGGGCATCTTAAGGAAGTTGGTGTGCAGTGTGGCTTCAAAAAGTCGCATGTAGGGAGCATGTAAACGCAACAATAAAGCTATCGGGGAACGGGTTGGCTGTTTTTCCTATTGATTTAATACTCTAATAATGTTCCAAAAATCCAACTACCGTTGAGTATGAGCCAGTGTACTTGACGTACTTTTCTTTTGATGAAGTGAATTCCATTACCTTAACCATAAATCCGTTGCTGCAGAACGTCAGCTGTGAATTTTGTCATGGCATTCTTTTAATTTTATAATTATAAATCTCTTGTAGCTCATCTCTCTCTTTCGGTTTTGATGGTTTAGGCTGTCGAGGTGACAAATGAAGTGAACATATGGGCTGAAAAAGAGACCTATGGCCTTGTCAAAGAGATTCTTCCTTCCAGTGCAGTTGATGCCTCTACTAGGCTCATCTTTGCTAATGCACTCTATTTCAAAGGAGCCTGGAATGAAAAGTTTGACTCGTCATCAACCAAAGACCATGACTTCCACCTCCTTAATGGGACCTCAGTTCGAGCGCCTTTCATGACTAGCAAGAAGAAGCAATTTGTTACTGCCTTTGATGGTTTCAAAGTATTGGGGCTTCCTTATAAACAAGGTGAGGATAAGCGCGGTTTTTCCTTGTACTTCTTCCTCCCAGATGCAAAAGATGGGCTGCTAGCTCTGGTGGAGAAGGTGGGGTCTGAACCTGGATTCTTTGAGCGTCACATCCCAAACCAACAAGTGGAGATGGGGGAGTTCCAGATCCCAAAATTTAAAATCTCCTACGGGTTTGAAGCTTCTGAAGTATTGAAGGAGTTGGGACTAGTGTTGCCTTTCTCTGGTGAAGAAGGTCTCACTGAGATGGTTGACTCCCCGGCAGGCCAGAATCTCTACGTGTCAAGCATTTTTCATAAGTCGTTTATTGAAGTTAATGAAGAAGGCACAGAAGCTGCGGCTGCTTCTGCCGGTGTGATCAAGTTAAGGAGTCTGCAATTTTCTGACAAGATGGACTTCGTCGCCGACCACCCATTCCTGTTCCTCATCAGAGAGAACATGACTGGAGTTGTGTTGTTTATCGGACAAGTTCTTAATCCCCTTGCTGCTTGAGTTGCTGCAGTGTAAGGTTTCTCAAGTAGACAATGGTTTGCTGACACGAATTTCTATGTTTCTAACTGTACCTCTATGTCTGTAACATGCCGAATGACCCAGTGCTGGGGATACTGGATGTTTAACTTTCTTCACATTATGGTTCTGAGATCTTTATGTTTTCCAATAATATAGCTAAAACTTTTTTTGTTACCATCTACTTTGTTTTTGAAGTTACACTTGATGCTTGCGCCTAATATTTTACCACCTAAATGTTCACCATTTGTAGTTCCATGCTAGTTAGCTTAGTATCTAATTGCTAATAAAATAGTGGTATGTCATGTCACAAAATCCGACAAAAACAAACTAATATCAACCAACTTTATAAGAAATTTGACATCATATTCTCCTCAACCAACTTTATAAGAAATTTGACATCATATTCTCCTCAGGTTGACTTAATGAAAAGCATCTTGCGTCCCTTGAGCATTATCTGCTCATACAGATTACCATATTATCATACTTGGTAGAACTCTAGGCTGTTAATTATTAACCAAATATGTTTCTACATTTGCTTATATTTTCACCAACAAAAATATTAGATTTGCTTCAATTTGCTTCAATCTTTATTGCCTAACTGTAGTATGCATACATTAAGGTATGACTATTTCAAGAATTTTCTTTTTCTCATGTTTGCTTGCTGCTAAAGATTTCATATAACTGACAAAAGAACAAAGATTCGTGATAGTATCGATAGGAGTAATTATATTGAAAACTTCATAATTAGATTGCGAATTGCAAAAATAATAGGTAGAGTATATTAGAACGCATATTCTGTTGTATTCATGCATCTGTGTTTAGTATGTCTCACACTACTTGACACCTACTATGCCTAATAAAAGGTTTTGCAATCAACAGTTTTGGAATATTGAATTAAACTAAAATTTGAAATGTACAATAGAGAAATGTTGAGAAGCCAATAACAAAAAAAATAAGAGTATAATTTACATAATAATTGACCTGAATCATTAATACCTTCTTTGGGATGTATTATTAAAGCTATATTGTTGATTTTTCGTCAAATCTTAATGTCCAATAAAATTCCTTACTTGATGCTAGCTTATAATCAACCCATCCAAAACAGTTCTCTCCATTTGGGTCTTGGCTTAGCAATTGTTGGCGGAAGATGCTACTCATAGTCAATAACTTGATGTAGTAAAATTCCTTAATAATTTTAAAGATTACATTTTTCTCAGTATATGTATCTGAATTTTATGAAAGGTGAGGTATATTTGCACAATATATTCGCGAAATTCACATATCCATAACTATGTCAAAAAAGGTGTACGTTCAAAATGATCTCTTACTGAAATTTTGTTAACACATGAACTACTTGTCCTGAGGACTAATTAGAACTTTCAGAGGAAAGGTAAAAAATTTAGTGTTTTACTATGGCAATGGCAAATAGTTCAAACCGATCAGGCAATCATAGAGAGCTGGTCAAACAACTTGGTAAGGAGATACATGCTTGGTAGGCCCTAAGCCTTGAATATATGATTTTTTTAATTTGTTGTCCATTTGAATGAATCTTTTTTTTTTCCTTACGCTGATACTTTGGACATCAGTTAGATTATCCAATGAAAACGTCAACATCTAATACCACTAAGAAGTGATTAGGACCTATTTTAGTAGCTTGCCTTTAGAAAGAAAATAATCGCAAGTCAGGCGAAAGAAGATAGAGGTATAATACTCTAATACATATTAAAAAGGAAGGAAATTTTGGGCTAATGTTGGTACCTATACAGTACACTGCTAAGACTTTCCTTACACATTACTGCAAAAAATGCAACTACTCTGCAATATTCAGCTGTGTTTAGTTATAGTTATTTGTCAAAGGAGGGGCATCTATATCACTTGTATTTTTGTATGTTGATTGTACAGGAGGCAGCAACGAAAGGAAGCACTCAAAATCTTTAGAAGTTTAACTGCAATATACAAAAACCATCAAGCATATATGTACCTTCCATCTTGGGGATGCGGTGCTTGACATCCTTGGCACAACCGTCAAAATGCAAGAAAATTTTCAGCACAACTTCCATCACCTTTGGCTACAGAAACAGAATGAACATATCAAACATCAAGACCAGGAAACCACCTAATGGCAATGACACCGCAATGGATGCTAATTAAAAAAAATCTAAAAATATGCATAATATACCATCAAAGCCTCGCAGGCATGTGATGACCCGTTTGGCAAAGGTGCCGGTTTCTAATCTAAAGGGAGCAAATATGCTTTCGTCAAAGCTGGTCGCTCACACAGTGGATATGCCTGCATGAAGAAAGCAAATATCAGTTTAATAAGATACACATCATAGTAGCAAAATTTTGAATCATGACCACCAGAAAATTGAACAAATAAGACAAAATGCATCGGTTCTCATCAATTAAACACAACGGGTTATCTGGTAAAGAAGAGATGGAAAAGGAGAGGTGTACGCAGCGTCAACTTGAAGTGCGTTTGGCGGAGGAAGAGGAGATTGGCAGATTGAAGGAGAATTCTTTGTTGGATAGAACTCTAGGCAAGGAGCTCAAGAGTTTTTGTTTCACTGGGTTTACTTTGTTTGCTTGGTTACTGATGTGTGCATGAAAGAGTTTTGTTTGAGAAGGAGGCTCTAGAAATTAAAGTTCAATTATATGTGGCAAACAACAATGAGTTCCAAAAATATGATGTGACGTAATTATAGAGCTTCTAAAATCCTAGGTATCTCAGCTTTATATATATATTACAATAATGTATCCTGTAATTCACAAAAATATTTCAAATTATTCTAAAAGATGACGACGGTTCACTTTGTAGCGTTAAGTGTGCATGTGCACATCACATGCCATTTCTCATAGCCAAGTCGGTAAAATTCACACCGATCATCAACCTACCACCACACCATAACCGCAGACCAATCAACACCCTATCATGCACCTCCCCCCTCTTGCACCCATACCTAATCACCACTATCACAAGACCACCACCAATTACCAACTCCTCTGACGAGATTAATTGACGTCGTCGCTAAAGAAGAAGCGCTGATGACCTTTGTGGACACCATCCGCATACGACATACACACTCACACACACACACACCAATCTACACACGTCCTCAAAAATAAGCACACGTCGCCATTGTCGCATGCGGATTTGTCTAAGCTTCTCACAACTGCCAGTCTACCACCACACATGCCCATACGCCCACACACATGGCACACCGCACACACCTATCCACCCACATTATTACCTGCAACACAACCAAACCCACCACTAGTAACACCATCAAAATACCATCACTTGCAACACCGCCACACACCACCGCCAGTAACACCATTAGGTCGAGCTCTAAGCCCACCACCTAAACGACAACCTACACCATTATCAGCACCATATCCATATCTAAATATGGTGGAGATCGAGAGATCTGCGCATGGGATGGAGATCGAGATGATAACGCCGGACAAATATCGAGATTAGGTGGTGATGAGTCATGTTGGTGTTGTCGTATGTGAATCGGAGGTGGTGGTAGTTGCGGGCTGTCCATATATAGCGGAGGCTATGTGGACTTGCGGTCAGCGGAGGAAACCAGGAATTTTCTCCAGGGGTAAAAAAAATACCGAATTCACTAAATTTTTTTTATAAGTAAAATAATCTACAAAAATTGAATGCACTTAGAAAGCATACAATTACTTCATAATCAGACTTAAGTAAAATAATCTACGTCACATTCCAACATAATTAGAAATTATTTATGCACCAAATTAGGAATTAGAAAAGCAATTAGCCAATTAAGCATGATATGGAAGACTGAATCATCGTTTCCAACTGCCACTAACTCTTTTTGCATGTACATTGATCAGTCAATCATTTGGGTTACTGGTTAAAGTTGTTATCAACTATCTGTTCCTGTAACTATATTACCTATAGAGAAGCTGCCTAAACTTGACACACAGTGGAACATTGAAGGGGCGTGGTCCATCAACAGGAAGAGATAGCAGGATCATGAAACGAGATAGCATCAACACATACCAGGAAGAACTTTCCTTGAATCAAAATCCAATTAGTCAAGCCAAAACTGAAATCATCCCAAAAATATGTAGGAGACATCTGCATGAAATATAAGCGAGCAACCCAATAATGCTCTTGGAATGTGAACGTTGGTTATAGCTTCTACATCCTTATCAATCAAAATGGAAAACATGGATCACATTTAACACAAGAGTTTACCAAGCTATTATTATTAGGAACACTCCCGGAAGTAGTAAAATTAATAGAAAAGTTAAGTAACCTTAGACAATAGCCAAAATTGGGGGTTTCTTCAAAATCTCAGTCACGGCTTAGGCGAAAACCTTGTGGTCCCCTTCATAAGCTTCTCTTGATATCATAACCTCCTTCATTCCCTCCTTAATTTCAGTCATAGCTTCTGCAAAAGATATTTCATTTCCTTCAATAGTATCTATTGGAATCATCATATCCTCCTCCACATCCCGATCCCACTCCTCCTCCTCCTCATTATCTCCCTCGCTATCATCACCATCATCGCCGTCACTACCATCATCATAATACTCATACGTGGACACGACAAGATTAACCTCCCTCGTGAAGCAACCAGAAAAGGACAGTCCCAGAATGGGCGCGGACCATATGGTAAACTTTACCATGCTCAGCCTTTCTTCCTTCTTCAACGCCACAACCTCCTTTTTGGTCAAACAAATCCTCCCCTCTTCCTCGGTGAGGTGGGTTTATTGCAGATCATTCCAGATCTGATCTACTCGGCCAGGGCCGTCACCGGCGTCACGGCCGTCTAGTGGTGGGTGAGTCATAGAGAGAGAGAGATAGTCAGCTAAAGTCGCAGATTGCAGAGTGATGAGAGGCAGACTTTTTTGGGGTGTGGAAAGGCAAAAGTGAATAATTTTTTTTCTCAGGATTTCAGGGTGTGCACTAGCCCCCCTAGTTCCCACGTGGTTCCGCCACTGCTTACGGTTATGGTCGTATGGGGTTGTAAGGTGGTGGGGTTTGGTGGCGGGTTCTGACGATGGGGAATTAGTGTGGACAGCGTGGTACAGCGGTGGGGGAACATGGCGGTGGGCTGGCAAAAGTTCAAGTAGAGGGAAAAACTAGGGAGGGTATGGGGGCAGGCGTGCGTGGATGGGCAGCTCGCACGGGTTGTGGTCGATAGTGGTCTCAAGGGGTGGTGGTGATTGCATTGATTTGCCCCGAAGAAAATCATGTGTGGCGCACCTTCCCACTTAACGCTCTCAAATAGACGGTTGTCAGGTTTTTAGAATTACAGGTATAATATTACAAAAGTCATGAAGAAAACTGCAAAAATATATAAATTACATATGGAACAATATTGTCATTAATCCTACATATACATATATACACACACACACACACACACACATACAAACACACACACACACACACACATACAAACACACACACACACACACATGGGATTTACTTGGATTTTTTACCATTTCATTAACCAATCCATTTTATGGCAGTGATAACTAAGTTTGATCTAGCTGACCACCTTTTTATCGCCAAAGCAATTATAAAATAATAATATAAATATCATCTAATCAGAACTACTCATTTTGGCCACAAATGTCTTTCATTGGACTCTCACTTGGCTTGATTCAGCCGTCAAGCGATAATGAAAATTGTTATGCGCAGGCAAAATATTGTTTGCGATGACTTCTTCTCTGATGCGGAAAAACTACAGCACCCTTTAGCAAGTCACACGTGTCCTCGTCAAAGGACTTTTATTCGTGCCACGTTACCTCCACCATCGCGAAGCACCTGCTCTCACGCAAGGCCCAGCACGCCAACGTCGTGTGCTCGCCCCTATCGGTCCACGTTATTCTGAGCCTGATCGCCGCCGGTTCGAAGGGCCGGACCCTGGACCAGCTGCTCTCATTTCTCAAGGCCCAGTCGACCGAAAATCTCAATTCCTTTGTCGTCCCAGCTCGTGGCGCTTGTCTTTGCCGACGCAAGCCCAGCCGGTGGCCCGAAGTTGTCGTTTGTCAATGGAGTGTGGATTGACCGGTCTCTCCCTCTCAAGCCTTCTTTCAAACAGGTGGTGGACAATGTGTACAAGGCCGCTTCCAGTCACGTTGATTTCCAGACCAAGGTCCGCTCGCAATCTATCCATGTGTGCCTGCTTGTTTTTCCACGCTTTATTTTAATTTGTTTCAGTACGGTTAATGTTCTATCGCTAATACAGTTTTTAGCGTTTGGAGAAAAAAAAAAAAAAGGATAAACGGGTGCGGATTTGGATGTACAAATGTTACGTTTATTTGATGCTTAGGACCTTACTGTCGCATATACGCTACAGGTCGATACTTTATTTTGCTGCTAAAAGAGGTTAATTTTTTGCTTATAGTGAATTAGGGATTTGAATTCTGAAATAGGTATTGGGAATGCTGATTTGATGTTTAGGATTTCCAAGTTTGCTAGGACATGAATGTGCAGGATTAGGAAATGCTTTGGATTAATGATTCGTTCTAGGCAAGATAAGTGTCCCCTCTTCAACTACATAATTTTTTCTTTGGATGGTGAGGAGTTTGGTGCCTCAAGTTTTAGGGCTGGTTAGTCAAGTGAGAACACTTTGATACAGTTTTAAACCTTTAACCTGATCATAGTACTTAGTGTAATACACTTGAACGGTTTATGACATCTTTTTTTTGTTCCAAACATAGGTGGACTTAGATTTAATTAGGTTAGAATGGGAAGAAAGTCAAACACGGTGATATCCCACGTCAGATGTGGGAGATGTGAGAGTTTTTCTAAATGACCTTATAAGACCCAACCCTATTAATGAACTCATAATTACCTAAGTGACCAGCCCTTTTGAGGAGGGCACTACTCTATGTTGCGGCAGTGGACCGTGTCGTTTCAGGCTAATACGATTGGGTTACTGGTATTATCCAACTGACTAGAGGAGGGATATTCTAGGCTGTGCATTTAAGGTTGAGATTGGACTTTAGTAGAAACGCTAAGGTTTAAGAAGGGAAGATTTTGATATCTCGTGTGAAATAGTTTGTGATTGGATTTACAAGACCATACCCATGAACTCATAAACCTACTTTGCTAGCCCTTCTTAGGAGGCGTTACTATGGTGGGGCTGTGGACCGGGTCGCTACAAATAGATATATAATATTAGCTTTCTATCGGGCAATAGCCCTGCTTCTCCGTCTATCTTAGTTTTAAAGAGGTGGGTGTGTTGTTTGCCTGTTACTCTTTCTATTAATCCTTACAAACAAAAGCAGTCATTATATGATTATGCCATGCCTATCTGTTTTCCTTCTATGTTCTTTATCCATGAGAAAACTTGCCCCCTCATGTAGTCACCATTCATGGGTGTCAACTGGGGAATATTCAGTGCGGATAATCTCTTGCTTACCTACTGAGCAAGCAAATTTTCTAACATTTCCACCCAATAGGATGAAAAGTCTTTTTAGATTCAGACACTAACAAAAATTGGTGCTAATTTCTCTCTCGAAAGTGTCATTGGGTATTGTGTGTTGATGGTTAAGCCAAACTTCCATTTGTTAGCAAATTATACTACGAAGTTAAAGTTGCACTATGACACTGCTCAACCATTTACCTCTTCACTTATAATTTATATGGTGATAGAGCATTTGCATTTGTGCAGGAGTGGATTGACTTCAAGAGTAATATTAGCATATGCTATTACTGCTTTTTTATCTGGTATTTATTTTGTTTGGAGTTCTTGTTATGCCACCCAATCCTGTCCTCTTTGCTGGATCCCTGAGACTAAGGCGTGATTGTATGGCTAGAATTAGTAGTTGAAATGAATATGAGGGAGAGATTTCCTTTTATGAGTTGCTTTTTTATCTGGTATTTATTTTGTTTGGAGTTCTTGTTGTGCCACCCAATCCTGTCCTCTTTGCTGGATCCCTGAGACTAAGGCGTGATTGTATGGCTAGAAATAGTAGTTGAAATGAATATGAGGGAGAGATTTCCTTTTATGAGTTGATCCTGACCAATCCAGACTATGCAACATAAAGTTGTTTCGTCTAGAATATTGGGGTGGTTGGGCATCTTATGGAACTTGTTGTGCAGTGTGCCTTTAAAAAGTCCGTGTAGGGAGCATGTGAACATAACAATAAAGCTCTCTGGGAGACGGGTTGGCTGCTTTTTCTATTGATCTAATTCTCCAGTAATGTTCCGTCAAATCCAACTACCGTCGAGTATGAGCCAGTGTACTTTGACTTACTTTTCTTTTGATGAAGTCAATTCCATTACCTTACTCTAAATCCATTGCTGCAGAACGTCACCCGTGTATTTTCTCAGGGCAATCATTTTATTTTATAATTATAAAATAAATCTCATGTAGCTCATATCTCTCTTTCGGTTTTGATGGTTTAGGCTGTCGAGGTGACAAATGAAGTGAATCTATGGGCTGAAAAAATGACCTACGGCCTTGTCAAAGAGATCCTTCCTTCCTGTGCAGTTGATGCCTCTACTAGGCTCGTCTTTGCTAATGCACTCTATTTCAAAGGAGCCTGGAATGAAAAGTTTGACTCGTCATCAACCAAAGACCATGACTTCCACCTCCTTAATGGGACCTCAGTTCGAGCGCCTTTCATGACTAGCAAGAAGAAGCAATTTGTTACTGCCTTTGATGGTTTCAAGGTATTGGGGCTTCCTTATGAACAAGGTGAGGATAAGCACGGTTTTTCCTTTTACTTCTTCCTCCCAGATGCAAAAGATGGGCTGCTAGCTCTGGTGGAGAAAGTGGGGTCTGAACCTGGATTCTTAGTGTCACATCCCAAACTGAAAAGTGGAGATGGGGGAGTTCCGGATCCCAAAATTTAAAATCTCCTATGGGTTTGAAGCTTCTGAAGTATTGAAGGAGTTGGGACTAGTGTTGCCTTTCTCTGGTGAAGAAGGTCTCACTGAGATGGTTGACTCCCTGGCAGGCCAGAATCTCTACGTGTCAAGCATTTTTCATAAGTCGCTTATTGAAGTTAATGAAGAAGGCACAGAAGCTGTGGCTTCTTCTGCCGGTATGATATTGTTAATGAGTCTGCCGAAATTTTCTGACAAGATGGACTTCGTCGCCGACCACCCATTCCTGTTCCTCATCAGAGAGAACATGACTGGAGTTGTGTTGTTTATCGGACAAGTTCTTAATCCCCTTGCTGCTTGAGTTGCTGCAGTGTAAGGTTTCTCAAGTAGACAATGGTTTGCTGACACGAATTTCTATGTTTCTAACTGTACCTCTATGTCTGTAACATGCCGAATGACCCAGTGCTGGGGATACTGGATGTTTAACTTTCTTCACATTATGGTTCTGAGATCTTTATGTTTTCCAATAATATAGCTATTATGTAGCCTTGAAAGATTCTATAGACTTCGATTCTGAGCAGTATAGGATATGTCTAAATCTAAACATGGTAAATGGCGTGACTGGATTCTTTGAGTCACTCATAAGCAGCCTTTTGTGTGCATGTGCTACAGTGTGCCATCATCTCCTTCACGCTAGCAAGCTAGCAGTGATCCTCACTGCACAGGAATGACCCAAAACTATCGAATATCTTCTTTTATTGACGCTTGTCAGCCAATTCTTTTCCAAACTAAGTAACATCTGTTCTTTTGCAAGATAAACACAATGGTGCCCAGCCAATTTGTAAGGATTCAGAACATGAGGAGGTTGGAACTGTATGCCAAACTCGGTCATGCCCTATTTCAGTCGTTATCTTACTGCAGGTTATGCGTCATGAGGGTTAAGAATTAGTCACAATTAACCCGAAGATTAGAACATAGTTATCAGAACCCAACTGCACCGGCTGGGAGAATCGGTTTGATTGTGAACCGGTTGCTGCACGGTTTTGGTTCAAGTAAACCGGTTGCTGTACAAACTTCTATACTTGGACTGGGATTGCAATCCACCCGACTCTTAACCGGATGATCCGGCGCATATTTTGGGCTAAAAAAGAAAGGTTAACAGTCAAGGAGCGTTAGTTAGTCATTTTAAAAAGTGAGGGCCGATGGCCGGAGTTGAACTCAAGTCATCACTGTGGACTCGCTCGCGTGACCATAGAATTAATAGTTTTGCTTGTTTAAAAATATACCACAGTATAATAAAAGCTGGTTTAACCCCCCAAAAAAAATTAAAAAAAATAAAAGCTGGTTTATAAATATGTTATTGCTAAATCTGGTTGAACCGGTTGAGCCACTAAACTGAGAGCTAGTTTTTCTTGACAGATCGATGCCTGGATTTGTTGTGAATTGTTTTTTCAGGTCGATGTCCTATTCGATTGTGATAACTATGGATCAAAGTCTAAATTGACATATGATGACTACATTGTTTGCATATGCTAATGGAAGACAATATTATTGAGAATTTGAAAGCTAGATTTCTTGGGCTCAAATCGGCTGATGTAGACTTGGCGATAGAATGGACCACCTAACTTTTTATTCCTTTTCGCTTTATCAATTTTGTTTTAATCACTTTGTTATGATTCGGACATTTGAGAACAAGATGGAGAGGCGATGTCCATCATGAAGTAACCGTGCAAAATTATTATTATTAGTTTTCATATTTTGCTTAAAAGAGATACTATAAAAGTGTTTAGATGAGTCTAATTGGCGTTAGCACAAGATGCAACACTATCGAAGAAAAAATAAAATTTAGGAAAACTATTTCTGAACGCTTCGAGGTTGCGTGATATTTATAGCAAACTCCATCAATCTTTCAATGTTATTTGTCTCATCACAATTTTAGAGATTCGTAATACATATTTATATGCATTTTTTTTTGTTTATATCGTATTTTAAAAATGCCAATATAACCTTTTGTAATTTACTCCTTACCCTTCAACCTAACACACCCACCCCACCATAACCCTCTACGAATTCAAGCAAACCAATGCATTTGCATGAGACCATATACAAAGTCAAGCAGACCGATTTCTTCAACTAAATTGGTGCATATATTGAGTTTTGGTAGATCCGCACATGGACCTTGATAGTTTGCACAACAACTTACATCACCACCGTCACCACAATGTGCAAATTTGCACACAGAAGTCGAACCACAACACAAATTCATCCCAAATCACCCATATTGCAGCACATCCCCCGCCCCCCCACCCCCCACGGAAACCAAGCTTCCCAAACCCCGCACCTGTTGAGAAATTTGGTGGAATTAGAATCAGAATTGAAGACTTTGAGGCGCGTGATCGCTTTCTTTAAGACTTTATTTGTCCCTACTCGAAATCGAGCTTGCTGATGGGTTAGCGACAAATAATCCTCCAGGATACAACAAAGTCTGCCGGAATCTGCAAACAGCAAAATTGAAAATTTCCCTTGGAATTCTCTTTGAAGCAATGTACGTTTTTGGCTATAGAGATTTTGCAGAAAAAAAAAGATTTCGAAAATCAGGAAATCAGTATCTTAAAAGAACTGAAAAACATGTATTTATAAATCTGAAAATGTGTGAACTTTTGGACAGACACAACTGTTGGAAAATCAAAACACTTATAACAGTTAAAAGTAATTGACAATAAATCAAAATTCGAATTTAAATAAATCTCACATCTTTTCCAATAAAACTATTTTTCAAAAATACAAAATATTTTCCAAAAAATAAGTTACGTTTTCGCGACCGCGGCAAGCGTGCAAAGTGCGCCTAATAACGCCCCAAAACGAGCCTAAACTTGCGCACCCGCTCGCGGGTAGCATGGGGATTAGCACACTCTAGTCTTACCACTAAGTGTAAAGTAAAAGCACTTTTGCTCTTATAAACCCTTTTCAAAACTAACTTCCAAGCAATGTGGGACAAAAGAGTGAGTTGTTTTTAAACAACTCAACTCACAAAACCCAACAGCACCATCACACAATCGAGTGGAATGGGTGCTACAACCACACCTTTCCTCCCTCACCATCACCAACGCTACAAATCACATTCTCTTTTTTGCTCTTTGCAATTCTTCAAAGCGCTAACCATGGCAATCAAAGCGAGAAACAACTTTTTGTTGCCAGCTACATCGTTGGCCATGGCAATCTGACCAAGACGCCTTACACTAAGCACTAGAGAGTCCACGGTATACTATCACGTTGATCTAGTTACACACACACACACGAACACACACAACAATACTCGTACGGATGTATGCAAGTGTGTGTCTCCGTATGCGTCAGTGGTTGTGGCGGAGAAAGTGGTGGTTGTGAGTGGTCATGGTCGTCGTTGGCAATCGAGGGTGGGGGGTGGATGTAGAGAAATTGAAAAAATGGCATGTGAGAGGGATATTCAAAGCAAACAAAGAAGGTAAACGAGTCATTTTGTGAAATCCGTTACCTTATTTATATACCCATCCGGCCAAAGAACGTACTTGATATTTCTAATAATCAATGGACACTTGCCTTATTATACTCTACTTCATGAGATTCAATGATATAATCCTTAAAAAGCATCGATGCTGGATATGGTTACAACTAAAGAGCATGTTAAATAAGGACTAGGATCCTTTGCTTTTGCTATACTATTGTTTCGTTGTAATTAAAAAATGTTGCTATATGTATTTTTCGCAACAAATATTGTCACATACAAATTTAGCAAAGGCAGTAAATTAATCTTAGTTACAATCTTTTGTTATTAAAACTTTTATAACAAAAGTATTGTATTCTTTTTTTTTTGAAAAGAGGAGAAATTTTATTTAAAACATACTACTGAGTCACACAACGTGGCGTGACTCTCCCACTTGAGTCAAAATACAGGTGGTTTGTCAAAAAGGACGACGCTTATTCCCATATTTGAAAACCGGAGCGCTGATCCACCGCCTGCTTTGCCAAGAAGTCCGCACAAAAGTTTGTTTCCTGATACCTGTGAGAAACAATTACCTGCCAAGGACGTTTAAGGAGTGCCCTGCAGTCCAACACCAAAGTTTCCATGAGGGGGGTGGGGGGTTTATCATTTGTTAGTAATTCAACAACATATTTATCATCAATGTCTAGCTCAAAGTTATGGCATTGTTGGTCCCATGCGAGTATGAGGCTGTCTCTCACCGCCCACCACTCGGCGGCGTGGCTATCTGCGTAGAGCAGGCGTCGCGAACAGCCGACCACCCAATTTCCTTTATAGTCTCTAATGATAGCCGCCGCTCCCCCTAGTTGCTGGCTTTGATGAGCACTACCGTCGGTATTGATTTTCAGCCAAGGTGTCCAGCCTATTAAAGATTGAACACTGGTGTTGGCTTTCTGACTTTGGTTGTTGAAAAAAATATAGCCTTGAGCTTGGGCCTTTGCTTTAGTGATTAACAAATGGGCTTAAAGGAAAGGTTCCTGTAGGATTGCCATCTTGTTGCGATGCGTCCAGATAAGGGATATGATAAAGGCAAAGGCCACATTCCAGGGAATTTATGAGATTTGCACAGTAATTTTAGTCCCTATGTTAGCTTTGAGCCAGACGTGAAAAGGTTTGTTAAGGTGGCGACCATTGAGGGCCTCCTGGTTTGCCTGGCTCCATATGTTCTTGACTACGGGACAAGTTCTAAGGCAGTGATCAACAGTTTCCTCGCTACCGCAATTATGAGGACAGAGATTTGTTTCTAGCCAAAAGAGATTGGAGCGAACAGGAAGAACGTAGTGACAACATTTTCAAATTAAACTTTGGATGCGAGGAGGACAATTGAGTTTTCAAATCCAACGCCAATCACCATGAACAGGAATGGAATGCCTTTGCAGGCAATTGTAAGCCAACTTAATAGTGCAAACGCCTTTATCGTAAGGCCAAATAATTGTGTCACGTCTGTTATGGTAGGGGGGGGGGGGGGAATAGCTGTAATGATCTCAACAATATTTGCAGGTAAAATATTAAGGAGCGTATCCCGATCCCATATATTATTTACTATAACATCCTTCACCTTCGTGTTCATACTCCTAAAAGGAAGGGGGCCAATCAGGAGGCCCCTGATAAGGCCGACCGGGTGCCAATTTTGATCCCAAAAGGAGATACTTTCCCCCCTTCCAACTTTCCACCGGAGTTTTTTTGCTAGTGTGTCTCGCGCAAGTAAGACATGTTTCCAGAAAGGGGAACTCTTAGAAGAAGCTTTAGCGAACCAAATCGAGTCATTTGGATGGTATTTGGACTTAAGAGCTTGAGCTTGTAAAGAATTAGGACTATCCTACAGACACCACACAAGGTTAACAAACATAGCCTGATTGTATTCTTATCCGCTATATGAAAGTTACTTATATTTGTGCATGTACTAATCTTTTCTTTTCTTTAAACATTCGGACAAAATCATTTGATCCCTCTCATTAGTCACCCATATCAGTGATAAGTTTGATAACTATAGATGAGGTGGGTTTTTTTATTTGCATTTTAAAGTATGTTTACCACTTTTATTTCTTTTCTTTTTATATACATGCTGTGTGTTTACCAATTTTATTTATTTTCTTTTTATATACATGCGGTGTGTTTTCTACATCATATGCATTGCATTTTGTGTGGTGCATGCTATTAGCTATAAGAATTCGTCAACATTGATGAACCACGAATGAAAAAGCGTGTTCACTTTAACTAACTCGGAAAAAAGACGACAGTGACGATTATGAATGAAAGAAGTGAATTTAGGAAAGAAGCTAATAACATGTACTATGTACTCGCGACAACTAAGAAGTATGCTCTCATACTTCTAGATTAAGGATCAAGATTAGAATGCTTTCACTCTTTTCATATATGAACTTTTCCGTTTGTTATGGAGATCTCACTTTCAAAAGCTAAAAATGTTGACTAGCCAACACCTTTTGAACAGCTACAATAATGAAAACAATTCACAGCCACGTTTTACAATGCCAAACAAATACGAAATTTCATAAATGCAACCTATTCATTGGAACTGTCTGTATCCTGTTTATCCTTGCATGTCTTTCGAGACCGAAACACTTTACATGACTTCCGCTTGTTGCACACTTACTTTGGAAACCCAAGTAGAAAACACAACTCGAAGTTTCCAAAACACCATTTGCCAAAATAATTCAAGTGTTTGTAGCTTAGGTTTCTCTTTGGTTGTGCATGGACTGTGTAATTTTGGTACTAATCTTACAAAGACATATCAGTCTAGACTTCTTCTTAAAATTTGGAGAGGTGATGATGCATAGTAGTCCTCCTATAGGTCCAACAAGAGGTGGTCTTAATACTAGCTCTTATATTATCGAGAGAGAAAAAAAAAATACAAGCTCTTACGGCCTTTTGGAAGCTTCAAATTTTTTAAGTCCTGAAAGAAGAAAATATAACCTGTCAACAAAAATTCTTCGGTCTGCCTTTGAATCCAGTGTATACTATTCTGAAGAAAGAAGGGAGGATTAGTTGTTGGGTTTGGAGGACTTGTACGTGACCATAACGGGAGTCAAAATGTTAAATGAAGCTGGTCCTAATCATCCACAATCTAACATCCCTACGAAGATCCGCAATCTACTTTGTAAGTCTTGGGACCGTGAAGTCGAATATATCTCACCAGAATGGAATATGTGTACTATCGATTGTCAAAATTAATACCGACGGTTCATCGAAAACTTGATATCAAAAGATTATGCATCGACCATCAAGCAATAATCGTATAAAACCCTTCTGAAAAATAATATATATATATATATATATATATATATATATATATATATATATATATATATATATATATATATATATATATATATATATGAACAAAACATTAAATAACAAGATACACGAATCGATCGAAAATGGAAAGTAACTGCAAGAAACCCAAAATTCAATAGGAACCCAAAATTACACGTCCAAAGTCGGTGCACCCACGCGGCCAGCCCATGCCATGCGTTATGCTTCCCCCCTTCCTCGATGTTCACAATCTTTAACGTAATCCCATAACCCCCCATCTCTCTCTCTCTCTCTCTCTCTCTCTCACACACACACAAACACACACACACACACAGAGACCTTCTTTCTCTCTCTAGTACTTTTTCTTGTCTTAGATTCTTAAAAGTTAAGTCTCCGTCTCTCTCTGCCCTGTCACCCTGTCAGATTGTGGGAATTTTTTATTAATGCTTGAACATGTTAAGGATCTGATCTGATCTGTACTTATTTATTACTTCCCTGTAATATCACCATCACTTAAGTTTCTTGGAACGCCACCAGCAAAGCCCACTTCACTTCCTCATTAATCTTGGCCCTTTGCCCAATCTCACGGTTTTCGGAGAAAAGGGTGTGAATCAGAAAGCTAAAAAAGAGTGATGGTAGAGACGGCGAACCACCAGCACCAGCCACCGCCGGCTCAGGTGGCTCCGCCACCCCCGCCGCCACTTGGTTCGGCCAGGGGCCCGGTTTTTCCTCCTTCCGAGCAGCTGCTCCAGCTTCATTACTGCATCCACTCCAACCCTTCTTGGCGTTAGTACTCTTTGATTGATTACTCTCTTTGTGCTTTGTGATTTTTTCCCCCTTATCTTTCACTTTTTTGCAGTGGTGTGTTCTTTTTTGTAATTTGTCTCTGCTTGTATGCATGTCAATTTGATTACCTCTAAGGGGCCTTTTGCAATCGTTGGATTTGTGCAATTACAAAAAATACTTTTCACTCTAGTTTCTTGAGATTTAGCTGCTTTTAAAATTTTTACCTCCTAGTCAATTTAGCTGCTTGAGCCCTCTTGGCTTTTCTGGGCGTATGCAACTGCGTTTCGTGCGTGCGCTTCAATGACATAGCAGTTGCAAATAAAAATTGTTGAATTGTCATGATACAATGTGTTTGGCCCAATATGGATGGGCAGGGTACTCGACATCTTGCAGTTACCTCTCTCTTGCAGCTATTTAATCGTCGTTTAACTAATTGACAGCGCAAACTGTTATACTGGCATTCCAGCACTACATTGTAATGCTTGGAACTACGGTTATGATTGCCACCATGCTTGTCCCTCGAATGGGTGGGGGTCCTGTAAGTAATCTCACCGTACCATCTGTATCAAGCGTCTAGAACAGATGTCGAAAAGTCTTTCAATTTTAGTTGTTTCGTTTGTTTCCCTATTATTAGGGTGATAAAGCTCGTGTGATCCAAGCATTGCTATTCATGTCGGGAGTAAATACACTTCTGCAAACCTTTCTTGGGACAAGACTTCCTACCGTGATGGGGCCGTCGTTTGCTTATGTCATCTCAGTGTTGTCAGTCATCAATGATTTCTCCAACAGTAACTTCACAAGCGAGCACCAGGTAAGAAACTTGTTGCTAGCGATCTAATATTTGAAACTCGGATAGGAGCTCTTATGTTATGGTTTTTGTATGCATTAGTTAGTCTTTTCTTCAGTACGACTTATGTTTCATGTCACAGGACACCTAACAGCACCTCTGCGTGAACAGATTTTAGTTTTATGTTTTCTCAGGCTGTTAGAATTCCTCGCAGTTTTTCCCTTTTGGCAGTTTCTGATTCTGCTTGCTCACTTCAGTTGTATGAGGCCTTGAAACCCAACTATTTACTCTGTAGTGAAACAATATCATCTTCCACTAAGCAATGGTTTTTCCGAGCTTTCTTTGTTCTTAAATCGCTTTCAGTTCCAATCATGCTCACTGATGCAATCAATGGTCATCATCACGTGTGGCCATACCAGGCATCTTAGATGGCTGTCCCTTCTTTGGTCCTCTGTGATCAATGGTCATCTCAATCCTCAACTTTCTCATTTTTGTTTGCTGCCACCTGCTCTCAGTCATTTTTGTCTAGAGGATAATGGTTTCATTGTTTGCTATAATTCTTATGACATAAGGTTGCAGTTTCCTAACATTTATATCTCTTTCTTTTTCCTGAGTTGTTGGTAATCTTATATTTCATGCGAATGCTATGCTTATCAATGGCTTCTATGTGGTGCTTGTAGAGATTTGACCATACAATGAGAGCTGTTCAAGGATCTCTAATCGTATCTTCCTTCATCAATATCGTACTCGGATTTAGTAGGGCATGGGGAAACTTTACTAGGTAACGAATTCGGAGGCAGCAGTGTCAGAACCTTTAATCACTCATCTGTTGTGGCGTCAAGTGCTTAGAATTTCATTTGCTGATTTCTTAATTATCGGAATATGACTAGTATTATATCTCTTGCAGGTTCTTCAGTCCTGTTATTATCGTACCAGTAGTTTGTGTGGTGGGTCTTGGTTTGTTTGGGAGGGGCTTCCCACAGGTAGTGCTTCCTCCTTGAATATTCCACTGCAAATAGGCTCCAAAGTTTATTAATGCAAAGACCTTTTAATGATTGTAATGTGTCCTTTGCAGCTTGGCAACTGTGTGGAGATTGGGCTCCCCATGCTAGTTTTATTGGTTGTCGGCCAACAGGTACTATTTCCTTGTTAACTTCATTTTCCATACCCTACTATATTTGTAATTTTATTTTGTTTTGCTGCAGTATCTGAAACACATTCACCCAATCGCGCATTCGATACTGGAGAGGTTTGCTTTGCTCTTCTGTATCGGGCTTGTCTGGGCGTTTGCTGCTATCCTTACTGCATCTGGTGCGTACAACCATGTCAAGGAGCAAACTAAAATGAGTTGCCGTGTAGATCGCTCCTTCCTTTTGTCATCTGCTTCATGGTATTCTCTATTGAGTAGAGGTTTTTCTCAAGTTGCATTTGATGTAATCAAACCAGATTTTCTCATGGTCTTGATTTAATGTAGGATCAAAGTTCCATATCCATTCCAGTGGGGTGCACCTATATTCAGGGCAAGCCATGTCTTTGGGATGATTGGGGCTGCACTTGTTTCATCAGCAGAGGTATAGTTGCTATGCCACTGTAAGGCATTTTTTTCCTGATTTTTGATCTCATTTTGAAGTCCTTTTTTCTTTCCCCCCCTTTTTCTGCCTTAGATCTTGCTTTTTGATTTGCATGATTCTGGTTTCTTGAAGGAATTTCGAGATAGCTTTTTTTTTTTTTTAATTCTACCTGCAGTAAATTCAAAATAAATCACCCTCTATATTTTCATGCAGTAACTATTGAGATATATTACCATCCTTTTAGCTCAATTGTTCTTAAGGGGATCCCTTGGTTTGGCCCAAGTCAGTTAAAATGACGCCACACAAATATTTCGGTGACACAACTTCAAAGTTTATGGTGTTATTCAAATTTAACTTAAAGTTTGACTCAAATTAAACTTTGGATAAGAAACTTAGAAGTTCAGATTCAAATAAAAACTATGGTCTGCTCATATCCACATTAAACTGGGTGCAAAAACTGAAAAGGTATTTGTGAACCTCCTGTTTGATTGTCTTCATGATGATTATATCAATTCGTAGTGCAGTCCACTGGAACCTTCTTTGCAGCTGCGAGGCTTGCTGGGGCTACTCCTCCTCCAGCACATGTGCTTAGCCGAAGCATTGGTCTTCAGGTTCATGCGCAGACTAAAAATCTTGTCCATTTTCTTCCACTTTGCAAATCCTTCTCTATGAGCTTTTCATTCAGTTTTAAGTACACCAGTGTAATGTTGACACATTTCTTATTTGCTTTCGTTCGGGACTGCAGGGTGTTGGCCAGTTACTTGATGGGATATTTGGTTCTCTTGTTGGTACTACGGCATCAGTGTAAGGAGTTGATGCTCTTTGATTCGTCATATGCATCCTGTTTTGCCTCGTTCAAATCATAGGGCTCTCCTGTGTTCATGTGGGCATTTGTGTCTGTTTCAGTCTTTGCTGCTTAGAAGAACCCTACTTAGGAAGAATGTGGCACATTCATATGCAAGAGTAAACCAGAGAATGTAATTGAGGGCACCTTGACATATTACCGGCTTGCCGCTGAAAGACAAACTGACAATTTTATTTCAAATGATACATTAGATGCCTAATGAAGTAATGTATAGAGCTTTGTGATTGTTGGGTTTATTCATTCTCTTCTTCTTTTCCTGGTATCACCCTTGACTCTTGAGCTTCCCAATTTTAAAGCTCACCTTTCTTCGGGTTGTATTGGAATACAAATTGTTTAGACCCTAGTAGGCCATTTCCTTTCCTTCCCCACACCCTCTGCCTTTGTTCGTAGATCCCAGACATTGTCTACACATTTGTTAAGTAGTGATTGCCAAATGGAGAATAGGAGATCTTCTATAATTTCGCATGCTAGGGGTTTTTGTAGTTTTTTTCACTAATATTTTACCGTAATGACAAGTGCAGCGAAAATGTTGGCCTTCTCGGATTAACGCATGTTGGGAGCAGAAGAGTGGTGCAGATATCCACTGCTTTCATGATCTTCTTCTCCATATTTGGTTTAAATCTTCCCTCAATCAGATTTGATTCTGCCTTCTTTCCCCGTAGTTTTCTAATTCTGAAGTCCTATTTACAGGAAAGTTTGGGGCCTTCTTTGCACAAATTCCATTGCCAATATTTGCTGCCGTATACTGCGTCTTGTATGGAATTGTTGGTGAGTCTCTCTGCCGAACGCCCAGTTTAACCTTGTTTTACTTCTTTCTCATGGAAAATTGCCTCTTATTTTTTTTGCAGCTGCTATTGGTATAACATTCATTCAATTCACAAACAACAATTCCATGCGAAACATCTACATATTGGGCCTCTCTCTGTTCCTTGGGATATCAATTCCACAATATTTTGTTATGAACACCGATCTAGCTGGCCATGGACCTGTTAAAACCGGTGGCGGATGGGTAAGCATATTAATTCCACAATATTATTATTCCACGTTTTCTGGTGGTGTTATCCTTACATAAGTCACCATCTAAAAGCTTTCCAATTAACCAAAAAAAATTTGAAGTGTACCATGTTGAAGTGCACAACATGTCACAAATTTTTTGAGACTCATCAAATAGGCGACACCTAAGGTAACCTAGTCCTCCTCCTGTGAAACTTGGGAATCGATTGGCTTGGGGGACACACTCTTAAGGGTTTAGAAGAGCATTGTTAGTAGGGCTCTCTGCTCGCAGCTGAGGGGGTTGCTTCCCATGAAAATAGGTAGATTGGGCAAAGCGATCCGTGCGGATAAGAAGAATTCTCCCTTTCAATCTCGAGATTAGGCATCGGTATTTGCTTGGTGTGAAGTAAAGATAGCTGAGCTTTACTGGAAAGAGGAAAGTAAGCATTCACGAAGAAAAAAGATGTGTGTTGCCCTCGCCATTCAATTTGATCGTGGGAGCTGATGTTCAAACTGGAGATGCTTCAATAATAGTAACTTTTGCCCATATTACTATAGATGGTTCTGTTTAGCGGGCTACCAAATTCATAACCCTTAACCTCATTTTTAGTGAGCTGTCTGGGTAGACCTGCGAAGTCCAATTACAATTACAGCGTAATGCTGCTGCTCGCATCCGTTTTGGCATTTTCTAGCCCTTGTAGATCCAACTTAAAGTGAATCCTTTTTGTAGTTCCCATAATGTCGAACGTGGGACGAAACTCATAACATTAACGTAGCTGCAAGAGTAAAATCTCCTTTATTTGGTTTTGATAAAAAAATTTCGTGCACAATTCAGCTTACTAGGGAGGCATATTTTGAGGGGAAGTAGGCAGGTTCTTTTGATAGATCATAAGCCATCATCGCTTCTACGTTGTTCTGGCTGTCCTTGAGTTACCGTTAATTGCTCTGGCTTCCCTCAGATGTTACATGTCGTCATAGATGGGGAGGTTGCCTGTAAGATCTGGGAGGTGTAACATGCTTCAGGTGATGTCAGAGCCTGATATTGCTGGCAGAAACTGAAAGGGAAGTAAATCAATCAGTTATTCTTCCTGTTAGTTTCGCATTTAATCCGATCCTCTGGTAGAGGTTGTTGGGACCAAATTGTGGCACTTGGGGACTACAGAAGTGTTCTGTTGAAGATTTCCGTTCTCTTGTGGCTGGGCCATATGGCAATATTCCCTCTGGAGAATTGTTTGCTCATATCCTCAGGATCTTACAGTTGAATCCAAATACTTCATTTTGCAGAACTGTCTGCTTGTATCCTCATGAAGAAGTTTGTTGGGAATGCGTATTGTAGGACATGCAAGGTGCTTTGCAAGAACATGCAGCCAGATACATATAAGATTATCCAGGAGTGTGAAAGTCTTTATTCAGTCTAGCTCCCTTTGTTCACCACTGTTTTGTCTAGCTAACCAAGCCTAATGACACAAGTAGTGTGCTTATTCACCGAGTAGATGCTTCCAGTGGTGAGAGCTGACATTGAAGGTTTGGGAGGACTTATCCTAATTTGTAGTACATTATTACATTGAAAAGGGGGATGTCGAAGAAAGGAGATCATGTTGGAGGTTTCAGAGGACTTATCCCAATTCGTAATACATTACATTGAGGAGGGTGATGTTGAAGAAAGGAGATCATGTTGGCAAGAAGTGTTTGCATACTGATGAGTCTTTTCGCAATTGCCTTATCGTTATCCATGTTCAGCTCTTTTCCACTTATTGTGCCCCTACAAATCTTTCAATCGTTGGAGAAGCTTCCAACTTGAAAAAATCAAAGCCTAGCAAAACCATCTATCTCATTTATAAATCAGAGAGAGTAAAGAATTGAGAAATAAATAAAGTTGCCGAAGTATGATTGATTGATATTGCAGCAAGCAAGAGATACTTGGACCTACTCCAGAAGATCTCAAATGTCTGATGTTCTACACATGTTGTTATCTGATGCTTGCAGTTCAATGATATATTGAATACGATATTCTCGTCGCCACCTGCCGTGGCAATGATAGTCGCTACACTTTTGGACAACACGCTAGATGCGAGGCACACAAGGGAAGAAAGAGGTATTCCCTGGTGGGTTCCCTTCCAGCACAAGAAAGGAGATAGTCGAAATGAGGAGTTCTACAGTTACCCTCTCAGGATAAATGAGTACATGCCAACCAGATTTCTCTGAAATACTTCACATGCCTGTACATTATATGTGATTAAAATTTGCTTTTTTTTTTGTTTTATTATAAAATTTGCCTTTCTATTGTCAAAGATAGATTTTCTAGTCAACTAGAAGCTCTTCTAGATGAGTTGCTTAAATAGAAACGTTGTTTTCTCCCGCGTTACATTAAATATTTGGTAGGTAGGAGCAAACTGTGACGTATCTTTCGTGTGCACTTGCAGTGCCTGTGCAAATTATACAAAAACATCACTGTTAGAATTGATGGGATATTGTTGTTTCTTTCCTGATTTTGGTTCTTAGTCATGAAACGGTGAAAGTCTGATTTTTGTATACAACCAACCAAAGGAAACCATGTTAGGCAAACCGTCTGTCTGATTATGGAGTTAATTACCTTATAGCTCAAAAGGGTGGATCAGCTGGTATGCATACTGGAGGGCCTCGGCTCGAGTCGCCAGAGTTTCATTGGGGGTCACGCCACAAGGGGTTAATTCCTTGCAAATCTGTGTACGGGTGACATGGTATTTTTCTGTGCTGAAGGACGCTAGACTGGAGGAGGACTGCATCTTGGCTTGATGGATGCCCCGAAGATTGTCTCTTAAGACCTGCAAAATCTCACTTCGACCGGATATCCTTTTGGAACAATATTCAACCGATATCGCGCAGATGAGGGTGGGCGAAATGGGGGCTACTTGGATTTTTTTGACTGACTTTTTTCCATTTACCCAAATAGATTTTCAAAACAAAACCCGTTTACGCCCCCCACCCACCCCACTCCCCTCTCTCTCTCTCTCTCTCTCTCTCTCTGAGCACACACAAAGCCTTTGGTTGGCAGCCGCCATCGACCTCTGCCACTCAACCCGACATTTGCCCCCGCCAGGCAGCCGCCATCGACCTCTGCCACTCAACCCCTCTGCCACTCAACCCGACATTTGCCCCCGCCACTGCCGTCACTAGTGACTTTTGGCAGCTACCGTCGGCTGTCGTCGCCGCCTTTTGTCGCTAGTTGTCGCCTCCAACCATCGTTGGCTGTCCAAATGTCTCTGAATTGGACGGTCCCTCAACAGAAAGGGATTCGACCCTCCAGTTTTGTATCACTGACAAAACCTGACGTAGAGCATATATAGTAACGATTCCCCTACAACAAAGGAGAAGTACCCTTCCCCTCTTGCTCCTTTTAATCGTTCCAAGCCCTCTGAGATATCCCATAATCATACCATCTTTCATTCGTCATAAGATGTATAAGAAAGATGAGACTGTCACTTTTGCCGATCGCCACAACCGGATAAAAGAAAGTAGTTTTTTGTTAAAAAAAATTGTGAGTAATTTGTGAAAAGAACTAAAAATAAACCAGTTAATTTGTAAAAAGAACTAAAAATAAACCAGTTGACCCGTATAGAATCTGATTATCGTCTCAGATTGGATCTAAATGGGATGGGCCAGAGCGGGTAAATACATCAAAGATGGGGTAATATAAGGATAGCGCAAATGGGGATGGTATAACTTGGGATGGGGCGACACGCCCCATATTGCCATCCCTATTTTGCAGTGTGAAGGCCCCTTACGTCTTAATAGACTTTTCTTTGCCATTTAATCTGCACATCGGTCCAAATGGCGTGTTACAGCATGTGACATTGATTTTCTACATCTTCAAGATGAGGTGGGACTTGATTGCCATCTCGATGTACCGGCCAACTCCAGCAGCTGCCTCCGAGCAATGTCGCCGGCAATTGGAGTAAGAAGACATTTCCTTTTAAATATATAACCAGTTTAAACCAAAAAGAATGAAAAAAAACAAAACCAGGTTAACCCATGAGACAGGTTGAATCTAAATGAGATGAGAGGAGCAGGGCACATTAAGGCAAAGACAGAGCACGAGGATAAGGCAGGTTAACCCATATTGAACCGAGTTACATGAGAAAGTTGAATCTAAATGAGCGGTACACATTAAAGCAAAGACGGAGCAGTACGAGGATAAGGTTGATGGAGATGTGAAGACTTGGGTTGGGGAGGGGGTGGACGGGGCCTAGTGAGAACTATGCGAGATACTCCGTGTTACCTTTGCTTGTTTGACTACTGGGTCTTCACAAATCAGGACAAAGAAACGCGTGAATGCCTTCAACATTTTCAAAGTCAGTGGCTAATGAAAGTACTGATACTGATTGCCAACCGACGTTCCCATATCCTCATCTCAATCGAAAGACCTTGGTTGACGACATTCTAGATTCGTTGGATGTAGGACTCTAGCATATTCACTAGCATAATCAGGTGTGACATTCAGAAAACATGGCCAGAGATGGATCATCTGATGAATGACATTAACCCTCGGAGCAGCTAGAGAAATGATCTTTGAACTATAGCTAGAGATGAACAATTCCCATTTCCCACAAACAATTTACATATACAACAGCCTCTTTACGAGGAATGCGGGGTTAAGGCTCGGGAAATCTATTCCTCTCTGGACCTGACATTGGCGAGAATCTCGCGTATTAGGCCACTCTGATTTGTGTGTTTATTTACAACAGAGGTAGTATCCTTAAAAGCACAGGACCTACTATATTCACTCAACAAGCCAGTCAAGATTAAAACACTCCTCTGCAACTTGAATATGGAGATCTGGTATGACCTTGGCAATCTGCTTCCATTGCCACGAGACCTGCTCATCACAAATTACACGACGCAAGGATCGCAAAGAGACTGCAGACGTCGGCAGATTCTTTATATGTGGACATTCTCTCATATCGATTTTCTCCAGACTTGAACAACCAGCAATGCTCTCGGGGAGACATCCCAGATTAACACATTGGGAAATGTCAAGGTACTTTAACCAAAGCAGCTTACCAATTCCAGGTGGAAGCTTTTTGAGGTTAGGACAAGCATATATCCGCAATATTTGGAGATAAGACAATCTACCCACGTCAGCTGGAAGTTCTAGGAGGCTGTCACAGTTGGTGACACTGAGGCTCGTGAGAGTGTACAACCGACAAATGCTTGATGGCAGCTCGTTCAAGTTGATGCAGTGATCCATAGTGAGCTCTGAGAGGCAAGGAAAGAGATGGGGCATGTCTAACACAGACCCGTCAAGGCTGTTGTTCATCTTGCAGAGAACCAATGATATCTTTCTCAAGTTCTTGAGGGGTACTGTGGTTTCAGGTAAATGGGGGACTACTACTTTTTCGAACCAGAGGCTTCTCAAGTTGCTCAAATTAGTGAAGGCTGATAGGTTGTGGATGACTGCATTTGAGGTGCTATAGTTTATTAAGATCAGCGCTCTTAGCTTAGGCATGCTAGCAATGAAGGGAGGCAGGAAAAATTCACTGGAGGCAAAGTTCAAGATGAGAACTTCAGCCTTGGGGAAATCCATACTGCACCAGTCCATCTCTCTCATTTCACCTATATCGCAAAGCAGTAGTTCACGTGAGCATTCTCTAACAAAATTGACAATGAAAAGACACTTTAATGGATACATCATAAGACAAAAACGTACTACTATGCAAAATCAATCCATGTGGGAGGGTACCTGTATGCACTGAAAGAATCTGCGCATTGAATGGCCGATCAATATTCCTCTCCCATTCTTTTGGGATTCCAGTTTCTCTCCTTGGCATCAGCAATCGCCTACGCTGATTTATGTCTGCAGAATTGCTCAGGTGAAGAGCAAGGTCCCTCAGCACGTCATGCTGGGAGACTGAGATGTCATAGTAGCTACTATACATATCCCCAGCCCTGCCAAATCAACAAATATAAGGCTCTTAGAGTGGAAATGTCGTATGAGCATAAAAAAATGTTCATGCTCCTACTGTGACCCTAAAGGCGCAAGTCAGTTCAAGGCTGCAAATTCACTGTATGCGGACTTTGAATCCAAATACCTTGCATCTTTCACCAGGTTGAGGAGATTCTTGTTTGAGAGCTCCACGAGGATGGCAAAAGCTTCTACTTCAGGAATATCATGTATTTCCACCCATATGTTGATAAGAACATCAAGAGGAATTTTCTTATCTTCCGGGAAGGCACCCAAGTCCAAGAAGCACTCCCTAACTTTCTCAGGCAAGCAATCAATACTCAACTTCATCCGCTCAAGCAACTGGATTTCATGGGACTCGCTAATAGGCTCTCCTCGCGATAATCTACTCTTCGCACTGGTCCATATCATTTCAGGCTGGTCCCTGAGTGAAGCTCCAACAACTTTAAGAGCCAACGGAAGCCTCTTACACTCGTCCACAACCTATACAATTAATTAAGGCAATCCATTAAGCATAAAAACACTAAAGAACAGAGATTCACAGTGGTCTAATGACAATATTTGTACCTGAGTAACCAATTTCACGTTAGTGCCAGGAGGAATCGACTTCATTCCAAAAGCAGAGTGGCAAAACAGGGACATTGCCTCATCTTCCCTTAGTAAATCGAGCTCATATGTGCAGTTAAGAACCGATGGGAACTTGAATCGCGAGACCACAAGTATTTTGCAGCCAGGGTATCTAAACAGTAGCTGCTCGAGCACCGTGAGCGACCAAACATCATCGAGTACTATCAGGGTTCGCGCGACATATTTCCATTCGCATTCTGGACTCCACTGGGAAACCGTATCAGTACCGCCATTGAAGCTAGTCCCTGACACCATTCTCCTAATCTTCAGCCTCAGTTGCTCCACATCTGGAGATTGAGACACCGTCTCGAATAGTATTCGGTTGTTGAAGTAACCTGTAAAAGGCAAAGACACGGTCCATCAATCAAATTGAGCATATACCGTCAACATCTAGGATTATAATGTGTATATAACTGCATTCTTTGATGATATCACAAAAATTCCTTGTTTTCTCATTCTTTTACCGATACTATCATCAAATTTAAACTAAGTTTCGAAGTTTTATCGATGTGCACTTGGCAGAGAGATACATACTCTGAACTTCAGCGTCTCTGCAAATCTCTCTAGCCAAGGTAGTCTTCCCGCTGCCACCAATCCCACAAATCCCAACAACACCCCAAGTGTCCCTCCCAATCACCATCTCCTTCACCTTCCTCTTCCCAAACTCCATCCCAGCACCCAAATTTACCAAACTGCCCTCCAGCCTCGCTTCCTCATCCACCCTCTTCACCGTCCCCTCCAAGTCCAACCACCCCACCCCTTCACCAATCGCCGGCCTCACCCCTATCTTCATGCTCCCCAGCTGCTTCTCCAGCCGGTCGAACCGCTCGGCCGACTCGAACCGCATGTGGTGCACGTCGGCGAGCACGTGCGCCTGCATGGGGCCCTGGAGGAACCTCGAGACCCGCTTCTCAAGCTTCTCCATCCTCCTAGCCAGCTGGAGGTTCTTGTACACGTTCCACCTGCCGGAGTTGAGAACTTTTCCGGCTAGCTCGAGGCCGCCGCGGAGCATCTCGGAGAGCTCGTCGAGCTGTCTCTGGCGGGTCGCCTGAAGCTCTACGCCGGAGTACTTGATTTCTTGGATGATGGGCAGCAGCTCCTGGATGGAGGAGATGAGTTCGTCGGCGGTGGACTTGCAGAGGCAAGCCTTTCTTGATATGGCGAAGAGCATTTTGAGGAGCTCGGTGGCGATCTCGCCGGCAAAAAAATCCGTCACGGCCATAACCTCCGGTTGCTTTTGGCTTGGGACACGGGGTATCTGACTATCTGTTTTAAGTAGAAGATTGATAGTAACTGACAGGACGTCTGTGCTTTGATGCCCAGAACTGAAAAAATTTTAGGAGCGTTTGATAACTATTTTTTTTTTAATTTAAAAAATTAAAATTTAAACTGTAGAGTAAAATAAAAAACTTCAAAAACTAATTTTTTTTTTCGACCACCACCACCACCCTCCCACCGCCTGCAGCCACCTCAGGCAACCACCGTCGGAGACTGCCGGCCGCCGGCGACCACTGCCGGAGACTGCCGGTAGCCACCTCCGGCTGCCGGCGACCACCGCCGGAGACTGCCGACAACCACCTCCGGCCGCCGGCGACCACCGGCAGCCACAGCCGGAGACTGTCGGCAGCCACCTCCGGCCGCCGGCGACCACCGCCGGAGACTGTCGGCAGCCCACCTCCGGCCGCCGGCGACCACCGCCGGAGACGGCCGGCAGCCACCTCCGGCGACCACCGCCGGAGACTGTCGGCAGCCCACCTCCGGCCGCCGGCGACCACCGCCGGAGACGGCCGGCAGCCACCTCCGGCCGCAGGCAACCACCGCCGGAGACGGCCGGCAGCCACCTCCGGCAGCCGGCCACCACCGCCGGTGACTGCCGGCAGCCACCTCCGGCCGCCGGCAACCACCGCCGAAGACTGCTGGAAGCTACCTCCGGCCGCCGGCCACCACTGCCGGTGACTGCCGGCAGCCACCTCCGGCCGTCGGCCACCACCACCGTCGACCACCACTACGCCCCACCACCGCCACCGCAAACCACCAAAAAAAAAAGTCAAAATAAAAAGGGTTACCAAACACAAAAAAAAAAAAATCTCAAAAAAAAAAGGGGTTATCAAACACCCACTTGTTTTTATAAAAAAAAAAAATTAAGCTGCTCTTTAAAAAACTGCTCTTTAAGAACTGAAAACAAAAAAAAAAAATTTGTCAAACGAAGCCAGTGTTTTACCTATATCTCTTGGTTACAAAACAAAGCAATACACTTTAGAGAAAAATAAATAACGATGAATTTTAGCTTCAAGGGATGCAATCTTCTAATGTAAGATACCGAATAATTGTTAAATGAAATTAGTAATATTTTTATTAAATTTTTTAGAATGAATATTAGCAATTTAGTACTGTAAAAGTTTATTTGTAGCGTACAAGGTAATAAATGTGAAACTAATTTTTGTCTTTAGGGGGTGTGAACACATATTTGAAAGAATATTTTTTTCTTTAATTTCTTTTGATTATAATAGATAATACTAAGATAAAAAAGATATTTATTAATACCTCATCTTATGGTTACCGTTCTAATAAATTTTATATCCCGAGTTTCTTTGTGAAGATAATTTTTTTTTCGTTGAGGTGACTGAAAGGTCATTTTAAATTGTAACATATACATGTGCTAAATTGCATTGAATTGATAAAGGATATTTGTTGAGGGCCTGCACAAAGTTAGGCAGGGAAGCTTTGAAAGTCAATTTGGACTGAATTTAAGGGCCAAGTGTCTGCTGTCCCACAACGTCGGCTTGTTGACCAGAGAAATGACCATCGTACCCTTGAGGTTAACGTTAACTTTTGGGCAGTCGCATATCCAAAACCTTTTCCTTTTCAATTTGGTTGCATCTTACTCCCTTTTTCCTTTTTATCTGCCATTAAAGTATTTTCAGCAAAGCTTCGTCTTATTTTTACGACGCTGTTCGTGTTCTCAATGCAGAGAAAGTTATTTACAATGTAAGTAAAAATCATTTTTGGAGAAGGTAATTTCTATTCATCTCTTCGATAAGAAAAATGGGAGTCTTACTTGAAAAATTACAAGAGTAACACATATTCTTCTCAAGAAATAAAGCAACAACGAAAGAAGCTGGTCTCAACTTTTAACTCTAGTATAGAAACAGCGTATAACTTTTCTCTACAATAAGGGTCGCTAAATACTGCTAGTAGTATTTTTGCTAACATATTTATCAATTAATTTTACCTGTACTTTTTTTAGCGTCATTAATAAAAAATCGTTAAACTTGTTTGATAATAATTATTTATCGTTGTATAAGAAGATTATAGGCTCTTGTTACCATCGGTGTTGCAGTCAAAAAAATTTCAGTAGCAACCCTTATAGACGGTCATTTACCAAAAGGAGGATCTAATAGTGGGATGAAGTTCAAAATTGATATATGAATGTTTGACTGGTTGCTCTTCCGTACACATGCTGTTGAAAAGCTCAACGCAAAAGGAGTATATTTGTGGAGCCTGCTTGAGATTCATTATAAAATAGCTAAACATGATTTGATTTGAAAAGGATGCAAAACTGAATTGACCATGTTCCAAAAAAACAAGAATTATTTGATTAATTATTGTTTCATAATCAAGTTAGATAAAGTAAAAAAGTACCAAAGTACCCCTACTGATAACACAAAAAAACATTTAGCATATTTTAATAAGACATTAAAATTTCTTTGTCATTTTGCTGTGTTTGAAACTATTTTTACTCACCCATCCGACTTTGCTAAAAATAGTTTGAGAATGATTTTGAATTGCCTTTGTGATTTGATCTAAAATTTATTTTTGAAAATTAATCCTAAATAGGTTCATAGTTGAACGTCCGTGTCAAATAACTGCTCTTGAGGCTCTTAAAAGCAACTACAATTGCTTTAACTTAGAAAATCGAATCTTATCTATGCTATGTATAAAAGCATAGATGAGGTTAAAAGATTAAGGATATTTTCAACCTAAAATTTTTATTCCCTATAAAAAAAAATTCTTTTTGGTTTAGAGTGTTGTTAAAAAGTAATGGCAATTTTGACTTTTCATAGAATATCACGCTTCTTTCTTTAAAATATCCCTATTAGAATATATTAGCTTTTGTTAGAATTAAGTGTTGGTTTTACTTTTACTCAAAAGACATGACAAAAAAATTCTAAGAAAAACCTATACAATCACGCCTGAACTCCTTTATGCTCTCTAAAAATTACTCAAAAGGTTGTTGATTCCAAGGTCAAAGGAACAAAAATACTAACCGTATTCTTTAAACTCTAAATTCATATTAAACTTATTAGAATACCCTATTTAACAGGATAACATGTCGTTCATATGAATATTGCCTTTGTATTTTGCACTGTATTCCAGAATACCATATATTTGCATGATAATCGGGTGACATATATTTGCATCATAACATGTTCTTCACGCGGTTATCATGCAAATAGGGATTTTCAAGATGCAAGGTTGCATCAACTCAAGAGGCGATGTGGAGAATGAGATTTACCCGGTTGTTATTAACCTAAACTACACCTTTCAGGAAAGCAATGTTCTTATACCCAGCCAAAACAGAGCTTAGAAAATGTTATAGCCAATGACAACTTCTCATGGTCGATGTTCATAGAGCTTTTCAAAATATATGCAAATGGTAGAGAATCAATCGAGTATCTTTACAGAGAATTCTCATCGCATTATATGTGGAACCAATCAAGTATCCCAATCTTTTGGTATTAAATTGGAAACGTCATCATGGATTTAATTAGTTTTATTATACTTCGCTATAATTGGTATTACTTTTTATAAAAGGAAGAAATTCGGATGATTAAACGAGAATGCTTTGAAGTTCTACTGTTTTAATGTTCTTTTGACAAATATTTTTTAAGTAGGTCACTTTCCAACGTGAATCTCACGTGCAACCTAACTGGTCAGCAAAAATACGTGGTTATAATAAGGTGACGATTGTAGAAGATTGTGGTTCTAGAGGCTCATTCCCTTGCCGATAATGCTTCTTAATTAGTTCTATAACCTCTTGCTGCATTTTTGGAGGCCTTCAAACAGGATCAACTTGAAATTGCCTGTTAATCGGACCTTGATGCGCGTTCTTGAGTATGATTCTCAGGATCAGCTATGGGTTTCTCTTCAAGGGTGGCTAGGCTGGTTCCACCCCCTCCCTGCAGTTAGTAGAACCATGTTGTTCGGACCATCTGCCATGAGCATGCAGGCAGAGAGAAGCAAAAATTCCTCTCATGGTTGTTTCTCAACATGCAGTACTATATATTAAGTCGTTGTTTCTGATATAAATTTCTAAGGTAGCCGAAAGAAACAATGGGGCACTCTGGTGTGGCGAGTGTAACTTTTGATTCTCTGGGCAACGTACGTTCAGGGGATGTGGGTTCAGGTTGACCTGAGCACAACGTACTATTTTATGATAACTAAGCCCGGCGGAGAAGAAAACTTCTCGTTGAGGAGTATTTCTCAAGTTGTTAGTTTTGTTTGAGTGAAGTAGCATGCAGTTTATTAGACCACAAACTTAAATCATAAATTTTAAAGCCTCAAACAACCATTCCTGGACTAGAAAAAAGCTATCAGGCCAGAATACAAGCCTTAGAACTCTTAGAATCGTCGAAGCAGCCTGGAAGGTAGCCTGGTTATGCTCGCGAAGTTACAGAGCAAAGTAATTAGGGCCTAAAGACCTTTTACGTAGTAGTACTGTAGTGCGTCTTAACACTAATATCAGCATCCAGTGCCGCAGATGTTCTTTTTCATACTCGTTGAAAGAACATTTTATCCCGTAATTTGTTCATACAGGTAAGAAGACAGGCGTGGGGCGAGAAGAACACAAAGTGGGGTGCCTTTCATGTTCGACAGTCCAAAGCTTTCAGTCATGTCCACTGGTTCGTCTGATGGTTTCTTAATCTCAAATCCGTGTATCAAACTAGCCAGGATGAAGTGTACAACCTGGAGGGCAAGTGTAATGCCGGGGCAGATTCTTCTGCCGCTACCAAATGGAATCAACTCAAAATGCTGCCCCCAGACATCGACATCCTTGTGGCTTGTCAAGAATCTCTCTGGTTGAAACTCAGAGGGATCCGGCCACACAGAAGGGTCACGATGAATCTTTCTGCTGAAACGATTACAACATTTATTGTACTACCACGTAACACGTAATGGGTTCGAAAACATACCGTACGAAGTCTCCGAAAATTCCGACGTAGGATCCTTGTTGTTACGAGCCTCCAACACGCTTGATCTTTTTCGCAGGTACGAAAACGGCTACTAGAGTCGAGTTCTTCGTCCACGAACCAAATCCTAGAGCTTGGTGATTGCTCTAGAGAGAGTGCTATAGAGAGAGGGATTATTGCTATTGACTTCTTAATTTATTGGGATATCTCTAGCCTTTATATAGAGATACAATTAGAGACTGACTTTACCTCCAACTCTTAGGAGATAAAGATTGTATTTATCTCAAACACTTAAGAGATAAATATTCTCTAAATAACTGTATTTATCCAAACTAACAAATACACATTATCTGTTAGTGGGCGGATAATGGGTCCACTGACCCAATTTATTAACAGCTCCCACTCGCCCACACACAGGGCAAATAAATCGTACAGTCCCTCTTTATCTCTCGTCCACTCATCTCCTCATACAGGAAATGGAACGTGCGACCTACGAGAAAGGATGTCCAGTTGAGGAGTATTGTATTAAGTTATCACCAAACTAACACAATACATCACTCCAATAAATCTCGTATGTACCCCAGATAGTTCAACTACACCAGATTAAACACTCTCAAATCCCTCATAATGAGCAGTGTTAAACCTCTCATATGTTATGTATTCATGACTCATATCGAAACGAAAATCGACAAAGTCGCCCGGGCTATGAATCACACAACATGATGTAATATTGAACTTTCTTCCCAAAGCCCTCATGTCATTCCAATTAGACCCAACCGCTTTCCTAGACATGCCCCGCGAGACCGCATCATCCATGATCCAAGGGTACATGCTAAAGTAGCGACATTGAGTATCCTCTTCATGACATAGTCTAAGGTGAAAAGGGTACCATATAGGATCAAAAATTTCTATCCAAGTGGCTCACACAGTGACGAAGCAGGGATTCATTCGTCACTCCCACTGTCGGTCTGCATTTAGCACATGCAGTATGATTTGCATGCTATGGCGTAACCCGCAAGGGCGTGTCACATAAATGTATAATAAATACGCCATACGAATCTAAGTCTAGTCGCTGTACAAGCGCCTAACCTGAGTTTTTCAGCCCAGTCACTCTCATAGTGCCTGCCTGAAATCTCACATTCGGCTGTAAGCAGGCTACATAGAGTTGTGGAGATACTCTATGATCGACCTACATTTTTAGGTCTCATCTTAGCTCCAACTAAGGCGACATGTTTGCTTTATAAGCTGTATCATCTTATTCGCCCTCTTGGCGCCTAAGACAATTATGTCTCATCTTGCTCGCTATCTTAGCGCCAAGGTGAATTACCCGTGTGAGTGGGTCAATTCGAGCCTGGTGACACTCTCAATAAGGATGTATATGTAATCACAAAGATTATCCATTCATTCCAAAATAAACTCAAATCAAGGAACGAAAATTTAATATAATAAATGTCAAGCACATAAGATGCCATAAACATGTCAAAACCTACGGAGTCCCATACTCCTAATGTGAGAAAGGAAAACATCTCTAGCAATAGGCTTGGTCAAAGGATCAGCCACCATTCTGCCAGTAGGTATATGTTTCATGGACACCTCTCCTTGCGCAACTAAAGTTCTAATGAAGTGATAACGAAAGCCTATGTGTTTGATATTTGGGGTCCGTTACAAAATCTAGGGTAGCTGTATTGACACAGTGAACAGTGACAGACTCATCTGCATGAGCTGTAACCCCTAGAGCCTGTAAGAATGACCTCAACCAAACAGTTTCCTGGACTGCTGCTGAACAAGCAACATACTCCGACTCTATCGTGGATAGGGCGATGCAAGACTTTTTCTTGCTGTACCAAGAGATAGCTCCACCTGAAGTGGATATGCGCTCATCTCTATCAGCGCCCCAATCAGCATCGCTGTATCCTCTCAATCTCAAGTCTCCACCATGATAGCACAGGACGAGATCAGCGGTTCCACGTAAGTATCGAAGAATCCTCTTCACCGCATTCCAATGAGCGGGTCCAGGATTACTCTGATAACGACTCACCATTCCAACGGCAAAGCAGATGTCTGGACGCGTACACAACATAGCGTACATCAGACTCCCAACTGCAGCCGCGTAAGGCACTTTGGACATCCGATTCTTTTCCTCATCATTCTTTGGGCATTGGTCTGTTGTTAAAGTACACGCCTTGTCCATTGGAGTGTCTATGGGTTTTGAGTTATGCATACGAAATCGTTCAATGACCTTCTTGATATATGTCTCTTGAGACAAACCGAGAAGTCTCTTTGGACGATCACGTATGATTTTAACCCCGAGCACATAATTAGCTTCTCCCATGTCCTTCATCTCAAAAGTTGAGGACAACCACTGCTTAGTGGCGACAATGGAACTCATGTCATTTCCAGCTAAAAGAATGTCATCCACATACAAAGAAAGGATTAGAATATTTTTCTTGGATCGTTTTACGTAAACGCAATGGTCTTGTTCAATCATTTCAAAACCTATAGAGGTAATGGCATGATGAAACCTAAAGTACCACTGCCTAGACGATTGTTTGAGACCATATATAGAACGTTTGAGACGGCAAACTTTGCGCTCATGTCCTTTGACTTCAAAACCCTCGGGTTGAGCCATATAAATCTCTTCGTCTAGTTCTCCATTGAGAAACGCAGTCTTAACATCCATATGAAAAAGTTCTAAATCCTGCTGGGCGACAATAGCTAGGATCAGGCGAATTGAAGCAAATCTCACCACTGGGGAGAAAGTATCTTCATAGTCCACACCCCGCAGTTGGGTATAGCCTTTCGCCACAAGACGTGCCTTATACTTGTCGATTAACCCATCTACCTTGCGCTTGACTTTAAAAACCCACTTGTTTCCAATAGTCTTGTGCCCTGGCGGAAGGTCAATCAACTCCCAGACTCGATTCTTTTCCATTGAGCTTAACTCATCCTTCATTGCAGCCATCCACTCATTTCTAGCAGATGAAGATAAGGCTTCTTCCACAGAAGTAGGCTTGTCTTCATCATTTGGAGTGCACATAAGAATTTATCCGTCAATCTCAAAACGACGACGTGGAACTCTTCCTCGTGCACCTCTACGCAGTTGAGAATCTTGTTGACCTAATGGTCCTTGTGGTGTGCTCCCACTGTCTGGGATACTCCCACTAGGTTGAGGGTTACTTACACTATCTTCAGCGACAACCGGATGAGGAACTAATTCCCCACCTTCGCTTGAAGATGGTAAAGTGGGTTCAACCTCCTCTAACTCATAGAGGTCAAGATTCTTACTCGCATCTCCAATGCTAGGAAAATCACTCTCTATGAAATCGACATCACGAGACTCTATTTCAGTCCTTCCACCATTTGGATGTTCACCATACATTACATAGCCTTTAGAGTTTTCAGAATACCTTAGAAAGATACTCTCTTTTGCTCTAGGCCCTAGTTTCCCATACTTATGAGAAGTACTGTGAACATAACTTGCTGAGCCCCATGGGCGCAAGTTATCCAAATTTGGCTTTTGGTCATTCCAAAGCTCATAAGGGGTGGATTTGACTGACTGTGAAGGCACACGATTAAGTATATAGGCTGCAGTCAAAAGGGCATCCCCCCAAAAAGATATAGGAAGGTTTGCTTGCGCCATCATAGACCTAACCATGTCTAACAATGTTCTATTCCTTCTTTCCGCAACACCATTTTGTTGTGGAGTATTAGGAATAGTAAGTTGCCTGCGTATCCCCTTTTCCTCACAAAACTTCTTGAAGTGATCTGACAAATATTCGCGTCCTCGGTCAGTGCGAAGAGTTTTTAAATTCTTCTCTTTCTGATTCTCAACCTCAGCTACAAAGCGTTTGAAACAGTCCAAAGCTTCGTAGCGGTGAGATATCAGATACACATAACCATATCGCGTATAATCGTCTATCAGTGTAAGGAAATAAGAGGCGCCATGGCGTGCCTTTACACTCATAGGTCCGCATATATCAGAGTGAACTAGCTCAAGTGGTTGAGTTGCTCTCATAGCCTTTCCAAAAGGCTTCCTGCATGCTTTACCGGCCAAACAAGCCTCACAAGTTTGTAGATTGACTTTTGCAAGTGGGCCTAAAAGGCCTTCTCTAGCCAAACGAGTCATTCTATCTTGGCCTATGTGGCCCAGTCTTGCATGCCAGGTGGTAGAATCATTCACAATATTATCATTCACCACATAAGAATAAGAAGACTGAGAATCAATTAAATCCAATTGAAAAAGACTATCCATGCGAAAACCATGTCCGAACAAAACATCATCCAAAAAAATGTCCAACTTATTACCCCTAAAAATAAAGGAAAAACCTTTGTCTAATAAAGCAGTAACTGAAAGTAGATTAAGCCGAACTGTGGGTGCATATCGCACATCCTCTAGAATCAATGTGCGCCCAGTGCGCAACTTGAGCTGGTAAGAACCAACCCCTAGCACCTCTTCGGAGCTATTGTTTCCCATGAAGATATGTTTGCTTCCCACTGGAATCCGGTGGTAATCTACGAACCCCTCTCGATCACGTGCTACATGTTTTGTTGCACCTGTATCCACAAACCACACAGGTTGGGAATGAGCAACCATCACATGTGAGGAAACATATAACTGAGAGAAAGATTCAGAAAGTACCTTCTTCGGCTCAGTGCAATCACGAGCGAAGTGTCCTTTCTGTTGACAGTTGAAGCATTTAACTTTAGACAGATCCTTTTTCCCACCACGTTTTCCTCTCTTGCGTTTCTTCATTTTTCCTTCCTTTGGCGCAGAAGTGCTAGCCTCGCCTTTCTTACCTTTCTTACTTTGTCTTTCGCGCTTGCCATTTGCATTGCGCGATCCCCCTTGGGCGACATAAGTTAGGGTCTTGTCAGCATCTCGAGTCTCGGCCTCAAGGATGACATGCTGTGAAACATCAGAAAAGTTCTTGATGTTTTCACTGTGGGTCAATATCTGTTTCATATTGGCCCACGAGGCAGGAAGGGACCTTATGACAGCTCTGACTTGCTGCTCATCTGTGAGCGCATGGCCAGCATCCCTTAGCTTACCAATCATATTGGACATCACCCTTAGATGTTCATTCATGGTATGCTTAGGGTCTTTTGTGTACTCCTCAAACTTAATCACAAGGCTACGAAGCCGCGTAGTTGAGGTTCCACCAAAAGAGAACTTGAGCTGATCCCATAAAGCTTTGCAAGTTGGAAGTTCATCATACTGCCCAATTAGATCATTTTGCAAGCTGCTCAACAAGGTGTAGCGCGCACTACGATCTTTCTGATTCCATTTCTGGTAGGCAGTGTGGTCTCTTAGGGGTTGCGCCTCAGTTGGCGCGACCATCTCCTTGGTCAAGTGCTCCTCGAGCTCTTGTTCGTTCAGCATGAATTTCATCTTTTTGTGCCAAACGTCATAATTATCTCCGTTAAGTTTCTCACCCTTAACGAGATCAGCTATGACATTTTTGGTGGCCATTATATTCACTACATTAGATTGCGCAAGGAAAAGACATTAATTATACATCCTTATTTTTATTTCAAAAAATTCAAATGAAAAACATAATCCTTCCTCACATCATGAAATCGAAAATTTGCTAAGCTCGTAATCATCTCCCATGTATGTGAGTTGAGAAAAATATTTTTCAAGTAATTTTTCGCAATAAATTTCATCATCATATAAGCCACAATATAATAAATCATCCACATAATTTAGAACAATATTATTGCACCATACAATAGTGTGCAAGGACTCCGTTGAGCCCTGTTGGCATTCTAATAACTTATGCTAAGAAAATTCTGGCTTGAATAATGTGCGTGCGAAATTACATCCCCGTACAAGGCTTTCTCGAAATATACAGGGAAATAGCAGAATACAACATCTTTGAGAATCCTACTACAAACTACTCCAATAAAACAAATGGAGATGCCGCACAGCACATTATTCTCAAAAGAATTTTCTTAAAGTAAGAGTAAACACATAAACATAAGTGTCTATAGAATGCCAATTTAATATTCATCCATTTAACCTAAAACTAGCATGCTCAAATAACAAGTTAAAGGGTAGTAAAATGGATGAATATGCCACATTCTCCTTCCAAGGAAAACGGGTGTGAAGGCCTTAAAATTAGGTTTAAAAAGAAATGTGGGCTTACCAAAAGCCTAACAAATATACCTCAGAAGTATATTTAAACCATAACACAAATCAAGGCAATCATGTAACAAATTAGACATAATTTATCTATGTCATATAACTCTCCAAAAATATTTATTGCTACTCACGAAGTGCAAAAAATAATATTTACGCATTATTCGTATTTTTGGGAACCATAAAAGTACCACAAAAATACTCACAAATGACCAAAAACTGAGAGATAAATCCTAAAAAATTGGCAAACAGTAAATTTATCCTTAATATGCCCTCTGGAATTAAAGAAAAATTCTGTGTATATAAAACAAAATTTTAAAGCTAATTTTTTTATAGAAAAAACGTTTAAAAAATAAACAAAACACCTACAGAGGGTATAAAGGTAAATTTAACACCATAGAAAAAATTTCTTGGCTAATTTGGAGCTTCACTCGCCGGCGGTGACAAACACCGGCCAAAAAACAGTCCGCACGCGCCTCCACGTGCCACCGTGCGTGTGGGACAGCGCAGTGGTTCTTGGAGCAGGCGAGTGTGAAGCACGCGTGCTTGGCCGCTGCCTTGCTGGCGCGTGGAGCGCGTGATGACTCATCACGGCGTGGCTTGCGCGCGTGTGGCGCGTGGTCGGCTGACTCGGCGCGTGACTCGCGCGTGCGACGCTTCTTGGCGCGTGGAGCGCGTCTGCGGCTCGGCTTGGGCGCGTGGTACGCGTGTAACACTGTTCATCTTCTTCATAGGAAAACCCTAATTTTCTCAGCGCCGCCTTGTCGCGATGCCAACTTTCAAAGGCCATATCTCTCTCGTTTTTAAGCCAAATAATGTGTATGATATATCGTTGGAAAGCTTATGCGACATAGATTAATTATGTATCAACCGATCATGATAAAAACAGAATATCATGCTCCGAATTTGAGTCCCAAAACTCGAAAAAATCACAGTTTTCTTGAAAAATAAAATCGTGATTTCTCATAAATCATGCATCCAAAAATCACGAAATTTTATGGAGTTCATCCTCAACCATAGGAGAACAAAAATATATAATTATTTTTCAGAAAACATGCTCAATAAATTTCGAATTTTTGTAATGGGTCTCGTTCATGTATCCGGAAAAAATCGCAACATGCACATAATTTAATCTAGCATGTTAAAAGCGAATCAACAAGTAATCATGCTCTGATACCAATGTTGAAACAATTACAACATTTATTGTGCTACCACGTAACACGTAATGGGTTCGAAAACATACCGTACGAAGTCTCCGAAAATTCCGACGTAGGATCCTTGTTGTTACGAGCCTCCAACACGCTTGATCTTTTTCGCAGGTACGAAAACGGCTACTAGAGTCGAGTTCTTCGTCCACGAACCAAATCCTAGAGCTTGGTGATTGCTCTAGAGAGTGTGCTATAGAGAGAGGGATTATTGCTATTGACTTCTTAATTTATTGGGATATCTCTAACCTTTATATAGATATACAATTAGAGACTGCCTTTACCTCCAACTCTTAGGAGATAAAGATTGTATTTATCTCAAACACTTAAGAGATAAATATTCTCTAAATAATTGTATTTATCCAAACTAACAAATATATATTATCTGTTAGTGGACGGATAATTGATCCACTGACCCAATTTATTAACACTTCCAAAGATTCACCACTAGGCGAGTGCCCTTGGGGATGTTGTAGCCACCCACCACGCAGTCCTCCATGGACTCGCGAGCTGGCAGAAGTATAGAAGGGGGATGTAAGCGCAGTGTTTCCTTGATGATGGCTTGCAGGTACACTATGTTCTTCAGGTCTGATTCCTGCACTTGTCTCTTCCTTCCCACGTGGATGTCTAGTTCAGCTTGAGCCTTCTTCAGGACGTGATTGTTGTTAAGCAGCAACGCCAGAGCCCATGTCAAAGTCACCGTTAAAGTGTCAGTGATTCCTGTTAAAAACACCTGCCAAAACATTCTTTTCTCAATCAAGTACTGACCTGAGCTTTAGTTGAACTGAAAAATCTTCACCCCCCAAACATTCAGAAATTTGGAATATCCAAGTGAAACTTTACATCTTTGGGAGATAGGAAAAAACTAATACCAGCGTCAAAGATATATTGGATTTTCCATTTCTTTAGAACTCTCAAACGTGGAACTTTAGACAAGTAAATAGGAGAGTTAAGAGCAAGCAGAGCCAAAGCTTGTTTCTTTAGAAGATCTTTGTTGATTCTTTTTTACATTCAAATAAATGTGATAATGCCATGGCCATAATGTGCCAACAAATTGTAGACCATGAAATTTGCTAAAACCAAGCAGAGCCAAAGCCCGGCTCACAAACCAATGAACTGAAGTTTCTCATTCGGGTGAATTTTTTTCATCCAAGAAAGTGGAAGCCCTAATGTTCGTTAGGCATGATAGCATACAGAGATGGAGAAATAGGGCAAGAGGATAGAACGTTATTTCCACGGTTCTAAATGGTGGTTGTCAAATGGTTACAAAAATAGGTCTCTGGTTAGTAATGCAATGCAAAACATTTGGCAACAGATTACATTAACATCTCCCGAGTCAAGATGAACCACGATGGCTAATTCTAGGAATCCGCATAGGTTCATACGCTCAATGGAAGTATATCACCTGTTGGAAAGATTTCATGGTAGCAGCTACACAAATATAATGATAGAAGTACGTACCAAGCATGTAGAATTGATAATGGTCTCTACATCAAAGCCCCCATAATCTTTGGAGGAAGCACCTTCAAGAGTGGAGAACATAGCATCCAGGAAATGTTGTTGTTCATCTTTTACCTGACCAGAAGCCCTCTTTCTTTTGTGCTCCTCTATCCAACCTTCAAGAAAGTAGTCAATCTCTTTAGCAGTCTTCCTCATGGCCTTCTCATATCCTCCCATGTCCAACCATCTCAAATGAGGAATCGCATCAGATACCGTAAATGTGCCTGCTAATTCAAGAAACTTCCTCATGGCATCACGAGTTCGACCGCTCTCGTGCTCATGGCATGAGTATCGTTTCCCGGCAAGCATCCTAACGGCCATTTTTAGCGCTAATCTCCCAAACCATGGCTTCATTTCCATCTTTAGAATATTGGTTACACCTTTATTCTTCTTCCAGGTATCATAGATATCTTTGATGGATGCTTGCACTTCTGATTCACGAACCTGTTCAAGCATCCCAACCTTATGGTTGGAGAGAAGCTCAAGCATGCTTATCTTGCGCATTTGACCTCAGTAACTTCCATAAGGGCCAAGACCAAACATGGCATGGTTGTAGCCCATAACTTCCACTGCTACCGACTTGGGACGGTTAGAAAATGCCTTGTCGTTGGTAGTGTAGCACTCTTTTGCTATCTTCCAATCGCTCACGACCAATGCTTGAAGTACACCAAGCCTGATTCTGAAGATTGGTCCGTACTTGTCTGCATGGACCCTTACACTACATGAGGCAGCTGAGGGCCCCTTAAAAGACGGAGGTGACCAACTAAGGGCCACGCACCAGCGGCTGCAGGAGCTTTATTCTTTCGACCATTGTTTTTCCATAACACATAGTGTAGACAGACTAGAAAAGCAAAAATTCCAGCTGTCGTTGCCGTGGCATACGAATTAAGGAACTCCATGAGCCTGGAAATTGGGTGGTACCTGGGCATGGCAGTGCAGAATGGTGACTTAAACTTATAGATCACAACTCTAGAAACATGACAATTGTTAGGCAAATTTATTGCAAGGTGGCCAAGTAGAAATAAGTGCTTTAGGTTTTCAAACTTGATCGTCCACCATGCCTAACTGCTATCTTCTATCTGATAATAAACATGGCTCGACTTAATTGATCGGATAACGACAAGGTTAACTTAATTGAATACTAATTTGTTGCAACGTACTTTTTCCAGCAAATAAAATGCCGGACTATTTGTCGGAGATTTTGCATAATGACCATCATGTGGCCCTTTTTTTGTAGGGGCGATACATAGGCCGAACCGCAACAAGGAGTTGCGGTTCTCTGTGTTGTGGCCCCACTCCCACCCCAAACCGCAACAAGAAGTTGCGGTTCTATGTGTATTTTTTTCTTTCCCTTTTTGTCCTTCCTTTTTTATCTTTGTCCTTTCCATCTTTTCTCTTTTTGTCCTTCCTTTTTTGTTTTTCTCCTTTCCCTGTTTTCTTTTTCTTTTTTGTCCTTTCCCTCGGCCCCACCCCCACCCCAAGAAGTTGCGGTTCCTTTTTTCCTTCATTTTTTTTGCCTTCCCTTGGCCCCAACCCCACCCCCAACCACAACTTCTTGTTGCGGTTCCTTTTCTTCCGGTGAATTACACTCTTCAAAATATCTCTGACAATTGGTTTACTTTTGAATTCCAAAGGGTACTACTTTGCTGCATTTTTCTTGTGAGGCTCAAGTAATATAGTCTTGTTCACGTTGTGGTACAACTTTGACTTCTTCAAAAGACTTTTTTGTTTTTTTGCCTTATCCTTCCCTTGACCCCCACCCCCAACCGTAACAAGAAGTTGCGGTTCCTTTTTTCTCCTTCATTTTTTGCCTTCATTTTTTGTTTTCTTCGTGGGCCCCACCCCCAACCGCAACAAGAAGTTGCGGTTCTCTGTCCTTCCTGGCCCCACTCTCGGTTCCTTTTTTGTTTTATTTTGCGTGTCCTTTTTTGTTTTTTCGGTTCCTTTTTTGTTTTATTTTGCGTGTCCTTTTTTTGTTTTTTTATTTCTTTTTTTGTCTCCTTGTGCGTGGTGGTTGCAGAAAACTCTTCGCAGCCTTTGACTCTGCCTTTTTTTTTTTTCTTCACAGCCTTTGACTCTGCCATTTTTTTTCTTTCTTCACAGCCTTTGACTAACTACTGCTCACTCACGAATTTTCTTTCTCTCTTTCTCTATTCGTGGGGGGCAAGCAGAGAAGTCAAGTGTGTGCTGGGGGGCCAACTTTTGGAGGGAGAAGCCAAGTGTCGTTGGGAGGGTGGCTGTTGCGGGGAGGGGGCAAAGTGTTGTTGGGGGTGGGAGCCACGGAGAAAAAAGTTGAAGGTCACATGGTTCGGGGGTGCGAAGGAAACAAAAAAAAGGACACGCAAAAGATAACAAAAAAAAAAGGAACCGGGGGGTGGGGGCCATGAAGAAAACAAAAAAGGAAGTGGGGGTGGGGCCACAAGAAGAAAACAAAAAGAAAACAAAATAGGGATGCACGAAAGAGAGAATTCGGGGGTGGGGGCCACGGGAAGGGGGAACCGCAACAAGGAGTTGCGGTTCGGGGGCGGGTAGGGCCGTGGGAAAGGAAGAAAAAAGGGGAAGAAAGAAAGAAAAAAGGAGAAGAAATAGGGGAAGGAAGAAAGAAAGAAATAGGGGAACGAAGAAAGAAAGAAAAAAGGAGAAGAAAGAAAAAAGGGAGGGGGAAGGGGAACCGCAACAAGGAGTTGCAATTCGGGGTTGGGGGCCACGGGAAGGGGGGAACCGCACTTCCTTGTTGCGGTTGGGGGGCGGGTGGGGTCGTGAGGAAATAAGGGGGAAAAGGGAAGAAAAAAGGGAAGGAGGAAGGGGGCCCACAAAAAAAAGGGCGAACCGCAACAAGGAGTTGCGGTTAGGGGGTGGGAAGAAAAGGGGTGGAATCGCAAGTCCTTGTTACTGTTGGAGGGTTTTAAAAAGGGCAAAAAGGGAAGGGGGTGGGGGCCACGAAAAAAAAGGACAAAAAAGGAAAAGAAAACAGGGAAAGGAAAAAACAAAAAAGGAAGGAAAAAAAAGGAAAAGAAAAAAAGGAAAATAAAATAAAAAAGGACATACAACCCCAACTTCTAGTTGCGGTTCGGGGGTGGGGGTGGGGGTGGGCCCTCTCAAAGCACAGTGAACCGCGACTCTTTGTTGTGGTTCGGTGGATAACATCCACCTGTAGATCTGTATCGGCCCCTTTTTTGTAATAGAAGAATACTTACCTGATATATCCACACGAACTCCTGCATGACCTTTATTTGCTTGTCTGATTCTTTGTCAAACGTTTGACATGGTTCAGCTAGGGCTCTTCATAGCCTGTCATCTCACCCCTGAGTTCAATAAAAAATCACATCAAGGTCACAATAGAAAGGGTAGAAGCCAAGGGACAAAGGGTTCGTGCCGTTTGGCCATGAAAGGCCACCTGACGGAGGAAATTTCTTGTACTCCTTCCATTCGATAACTTGAGCCTCTTTGCTTAGGTGCAAAGGAGGGGTGGATTATTTCAATATTATATCAAAATATACTCGAGAAATTTGAATTGACAAGATAATTTCTGATCACTTTTTCCGAAACATAGGTCTCGGGACATGTTTGAACTCACAGAAAGAGAATATTTTTTGCTTGCAACTTCAGCTCAAAATTAAACCACCGGAATCTCCGGCACATGGCTTTATAAGGACATAATACACATAAATTTAATGGAAATTTGGCAATGACCAACCATTGTTGCTGATGAACCATTACGGTGAATCAACTACGATCGAAGCCCATTAGACTGTCGGTCATCTCCACATTCAGAATCAATTGCACCACCTGAAGAGCTAAAGAATTCCAGAGAAGATTTTACTACCAAGCAGCGGTATGAAATGAAGACGTCCTCCTTTACATTTAAACCTTGTGGTTTGTCAGGAGTTTCACTAGGCAAGCTTGTAACATGCAAACTTGTGTTTACTTGGCTTGGAAAAATCAGGGACGAAGTCGGAAAGTCTAATAAGGAGGTGTCAAAAATTCATAAAATTAACAAAAAAATTTGATGACTAACATAAATAATTTCAGAAGGTTCAAAGGTCACAAAATATAAGTAATTGAAAACATATAATAATTAGCATCACTGTCTCCTAAACAAATAATTTTATTATTCATATTTAACTTAGTAAGGTTAGTTAATAATAAATTACTAGTCTTGCTTGAAAGAAGCTTAATTTTTATAGTATAGATGTATTATTAATGTGATTAACAATTGTATGAGTATAATAGTCACGTATAAGTTAACATACTATAAAAAAAATAATGATAATAATAACCTTAATATATTCTTTTTTTTTATAATCTAGAGATTTAGAATTTGAAATGTGAAAGAACGAAGATAGAGCAAAGGAACGAAAAAGACAAAGACTATGACAGTACAATAAAATAAAACCCTAATAAATTAATGTTACAATATAGAGGCAATCTTGCATACATTTAAAATATGTTTATCCATTATGCAAAAAAAAAAAAAATTCCCAACTCCCCAAAAGTATGAAGCTAACGTTAACATTCAACACGTTGCACATAATGCAAAACGACACCGCTACATCGCGCACCTCACATGCTCTCTCCTCTTCCTCTTCTGGCGTCCAACAGCATTTTTATTATATTTTATTTGACAAATTCACTTTGTATTTGGCGCCCACTTTAAGAATGATTTCTGACTCTGCCATTGATTTACGATGAGAAACTTCTAAACAGATTCTAGGTTCCAAGATCAGTTGCTTTTGCTTCTTATTGTAAGTGTATTGAATTTGGAGAACGCAAGTGCTTTAGGACTAATGAGAACCATAAAAATAAAAATAATAATAATAAAAAAAGGTTTCAGACAATGCCATCTGCCCACTGAATCATCATTTTTTTTCTTTTAGTGCTTGGACCAGGGAGGGTACTACAATTTGGACAAATGGACATTATGGCCTCCCCTCCTAACATCTTCCTGGACCTAGTCAAGATTATAATTTTGTCTGTAATCTCGACAATGTCCGCTTCACTAAGTACAACAAAGGCCTAGTAGTGGAAGAATACAGATGATGATCAATGTTTGGTGGTGGAAGTGGAGCTAACCATTGCACCCCAGGAGACAATCAAATGCACTCGGAGAGTCCTCAAAAGTCTATAAGTCTTTCAAGCACTAAACCAACTTTGGTCCGTACGATTTGAAAACGCTGTTTCAAGATTCCGTCGATGCCCTATATCTAACGTCCGTTGACGGACAAAAATGACGGTAATATCCTAATGGCGGAGAAAATGAGTTAGTAGTCACTTGGGCCTTGTAGATGATATTTTTGGAACAAATTTTGGTTCTTACCTGAGTTGTAAGAATTTTCTTCCAACCCCATATATAGTGACGATTAACAGTCGTTAAATATTTTTAGTGATTTTTCTTCTAACACTATTAGCAACAATCATTAGTATCACTTTTTTAGCGTCCCTAAATAAAAGTCCCAAAACATTTAGAGGTGATTGTTGTAACTATATAGGGGGTAGGAGAAAGATTCCTCAAATCCGGGTAGTAGCCAAATTTTTTCCATATTTTTGTTACAAAATTCACCAACATTAAAGTAATACATCGAAGAACCCCCCCCCCCCCCCCCCGCCCCCCCCCCCCCAAAAAAAAGGAAAAAGACAGAGAAAAATTAAAAAAAAGGTCTAACATAAGATTTAAGTGGTTTAACAATAGGGTTATACCTTCGGAATATGACTAGGCTTTGATTTTACCATTTAGCAGTCTTTACAACCAAAAACTCTAGCTCCTTCTCTCTGTTATTGTTTTCTATCTATACATTCTCCTAACTGAAGATGCATATACATAAAAAAAAATCCTAGAGCGAGAAAACAAACATTATTACAAAAGCACTACCAGAAGTTGGGGCTTGGTGTATAGTTCATGCATTGTAATAATATCTCTCTTTTGAAATGATGCTCCATGCATAAGACAAAATTTGTGTCCTTAGACTAACTCCCGGGGCATCTGATATCCAAGCTTTCTTGTAGTATACATTGAGTAAGTTTAAGGGCCTGAATTTCGGACTGTGCGAGTGTTAGCAGTGTTATCACTTATGTCACCTATTTACTGCCTATGGCTTCAAAGAAGTAGAAGGGTGTTCGAACCGAAGTCCAGTCCCTCGTTGTGGTAATCCAAGAAATAGCAAACATGATTAAGTGGAGGGTTGTAACTAATTGATCATAGCTCGGCCACTCGTTACGAGCTAACGAGATCTTAAAGATGACACTTAGATCCTTATCCACGAAACACTAGTGTGGATGGATCTGCACAGAAGCGGAGGCGGGAGCAAGGGGCACAGGAGGGCACGTGCCCACCTGCTACTGTCCAATTACTCTTACACGTACCGCTTTGTGATAGTCTTCTATAGGGTAGAAAACCAAGGCCGGTAGCTTTTCAGCCCCCACCACTTAGTCCATCACCAACATCCAGCAAAGACAGATATGATATCTTTCTATCAAGTCATCTCTTTTCTCTCTACCTACGTTCTTCTTATCTTAAACTTCCTTTAGTTTTCAGCTTTTTCATTAATAGAATTCGTATGACTACTTGACATAACCATCAAAGCATCAATCATCTTCGGGCCATTAATTGTTGAAGCCAATGACACTTATGTTCATCATTTTCTCAAATTGTACGTATTGTCGTCTCAATGATATATCATTCTCGCATGCGGTGATCTTTTGTTTGTTTAATTTTTATAGTGACTGCACACGGTGTCGATGTTTATGGCTAAAAGTTAATCATATTAAATAACAATTAAAAGAATGTGTTTTTACCATCTATGGTTTATATACATGGTGTACTGGATATAATGTTATACTGAAAAAACTCGGATTGAACGATGGAAAGGAGCCCGATCTTCATAGAATCAAATCAACCCATTTTTGTATAAAGTAGTTGTAATTTAGCTTCTGACTTCTGAGTAGTCTTGGAGTATGCAAATTATTCTCTCTCAAAAAAGTATTTATGGTAAGTTAGAAAAAATCAAAGTAACTTGACATAAAAAAAAATGATTGCTTGCTTGTGGATTGAGTGCATGCTTAGAGCGGGTTTATAAATGAATATCGATAAAATTGCAAGAATATTTCATCTATACCCATTTGACCTAGGTCATTCCAATTTGGTGGTCTGGTAAGCAATTACATTTTAATTATTCGAGTTAAACTTTTCTGTCTAATAAGTGCCCACCTTGTGCATTTTTTTCTGGCTCCACTACTGGATCTGCATAAATGGCCATTGCTAAAAAAAAACTATGACTTTTGCTTGGAATCCTATAAATGGCGGCCTTTTTGACACACGAAAATTTGTGCCTCTTGTGGAAACAAGGGATATGAGAAGGATCAATGCAAGTAGAGATATGTGGGAGTGAGATTTGGGCTCTAGTTAAAGGATTTAACCAATCTATTTTGCCGGACACAAAATCAATTATAAATAGTTAGCCCTACGTGGAGCCACAACACTACTTGCCCTCGAGGTCTATGACTGGGATTTTGTCTATATGTTGGTGCGAGTGAGGCTTAAGAGATATCAGACTTTTTATTGGAATAGTTGCATTTGGGTGCATCCGACAAGTGAAGCGTTGTTTTCAAGTGATACTGATCGGAATCATGCACAAACAAAACCGAACAGGAGGCGGTTTAAATAGATGGTCAAGTTGTGGTGATATCAAAGCTCACAAAATCTTTGGTACGTCTAAGAACGATGACGTTTAACTTCTAAAAGAATCCTAAAAGATTTTCTAGTGTGCTCTTTTATATGCTAAAAACCAGTCAAATGCATAATGATTAGAAAGCATTGGTGTGGTTAAATTTCTTTTTCATGTTCGTATTTCTCTCTCGTGCGCAACTCAATGAACCCAAGTTGATGAACCAAATTCTCCGGCATAACATTGCTCATTCGATCAACTGACATTCGAATCACGCCTCTAACACAGCCAGATTTGACAATTAAAGTCACCAAATTCCAATCTACTAAAGCTTGGTTGACAGATGTTTTCAGGCAAAGCTGACAAAGGTCCGCTCTAATACATGTGTCCTTCGCCACAATCAATCTGAGACAGAGGACCACCTCTTTGTACAATGTGCATTTGCACAAGGAGTGTGGAGAGAAGTTTTCACCAAATTACAGGTAAACATACCCCTTAGCACATGGCGTCAGTTTCTACAGGAAGCTGAAAAACATTACAAAGGAAGGGGTTTTGCAGCTAGATTGTGCAAGCTGATGATTTCAGTCACTATTTATGAAATATGGATGGAAAGGAATACCAGAATTTTTGAGCATAATCAAACTACTGTGGATGGATGTATGCATGTCATCAGCCAATGGGTCTACTACAAAACTTGCAGCTGGAAGAAGAGTACATACACAGCCAAGCATAAGGAGCTGTGTCATAGATGGAGCTTGGATACAAAACTATTGCTAAAATATTGATGTATATAGGTGGATAGATATGATAAACTGTACATATAGAATTTCGTTTGTATAAGATTGTTTGAGCATAAATGAATACAAAGGACTTTTGACAAAAAAAAAAAGGTCTGCTCCAATAAGTCGCTTGTTTACTAGTTTTCTGAATGTCAAATCGTGCTTCATATACTCACTCCCCTTTTGCGCAGATGGTGAACATATATATTACATGACTAGAAGAATGACTTTCAGAATTGGCCTACTACCGTGCCTCGTATACTCCCCTGCTATCCTTGGATTGTTATTTTGCAGGATTGCCTAGAATGTTTCTTCGAGCCATATCATGCGTCTTTTGTTGAATCAACGAATTTCACAGCATCTTTCACATTTGGATTAATTTTATGCATCTTTCACAATGGGTCAGTTGTACCACTACCCCGGTGTTTTAAAATTGGCACCCAACACCAAAATTTTGAAAATCTTGGTTTCCAATACTAAATAACACTACAAGAAAACATGGTTTTTGCGACGGAAAAATTCGTGGCTAAAAGCCCAAAATCCGTCGCTAAAAGAATTAGCGACGGATTCACCGTCGCTAAAAATCCCTCGTATAAAAGCCCGTCACTAATAGTTTAGCGACGGAATGTTTTAAATCCGTCGCTAAATATGTCATTTTTTTCGACGGATTTATTTTTAATTAGCGACGGATATTCCGTCGCGAATTATATTTTTTAGCGACGGATTTATATTTTCGAGACGGAATATTCCGTCGCTAAAAAATATAATTCGCGACGGAATATTCCGTCGCTAAATAATTATTCCGTCGCCAAAAGTCAATTTTTTTAAAATTTTTTTTTTATTTTTCAATTACCCAGACCTGTAATACAATTTTCAAATCTCAACAACAACGCGCAATAATCAATACAGAAAGAAATATATATATATCAATTATAAAAAATATTTATAATAAAAAAAATTCATATATGTACAAGCCGGGAACCGGATATAGCCGGTTAGGAGAGGGGAGAAGAGTACAAGCCGGGCACGGGGGGGGGAAGCTAGGAACGGGCACGGAAAGGGGCTCATCAGGGATTCCCGAGTCCCGGATCTGGATCCTGCTGATCCGGGGCCGGGGCGGCCTGTCCAACAGTGCCCTGCTCCCTGATCATCCGGCACACCACTGTAGCAATGCGCTGGATCTCCTCGTCGTCCAACTGAGGCCGAGGAGCCGGTGTCTGTGGAGGGGCAGCAGGGGGTGAGGACGCTCCTATCACGGCACGAGCAGTCGTGCTAGGCAGGCCGCGTATGCGGCCTTTCGGCCGATTCACGACCTCCGGCGTATCCAGCCATCGCTTCAACCCCCCAGTACTCGCAGCTGTACTAGTGGACGCTGATGGCTGTCCGGACTGCTGCTCGGACCCCCTTAGCTGTTCATACGAGGCCTGCAAAAATAGTGGTTTAACGATATGTTAGGGCATTAATTAACGAAACAGACATTGAGGATAGAAAGAAAAAACATTAACTTAAATAAATTGACTCACATCGATCCGCCGGGCAATATCTGAAATATAGTCGCCCGCCCGGTGCGTCTCGTCCTTGTCCTTCTTCCGCACGTGCGTCTGATTATACGTCAGAGCTACGACCTCATCGTCCTCCAGATCCGGGTGCTCGACCGCGTTCTTGTGTCGGACGATGTCGTGTGGCACCGACCCCCCTGTGTGCGTCGGATCTTTGTTCTGTCTGTTCTCAGTCCCGCTCTTACTCTTGGCGTCCCAACCTGGATCCGCAGCCCACCGATCTATCATCTCCCCCCATACACGGTGAGATATCCAATGTGGGGGATATCTCGCCATGTCCGTCATCGGGGCACCCGCGGGCAGCGCCTTCTTCGCCCGGTCCCGTGCATCGTGGAGCCATCGGCGGTAATTCTTGCCGATGTAGGCAAAGAAAGCCTGCTGCCCCAGTACCTGCTGCTGAGGCGTGTCAAACGTGAACCCCTCCTGTAAGGCATTCAATAACACAAATTAACAACATAAAACAAACTGTAATTTAACATTTACTAACGCTGAAAAAAATACTTCACCGTACCAGCCACTCCTCCCATAGGGCCTCCCTCGCAGCGGCATCCCAGTCCTTCCAGTACAGGCGTGGCTCGAAGAATCGGCCCTTCACAAGAACGCCGATCTTCGTCCTCGCCATATTCTCCAGGATCCTGCCAAAGAAGTAATTAAATTAATTAATACAGTTCAAATATAAATTAACACCCCAAAATTTTGTAATAAGGCATGAGGTGATATTTTTAGTACTTACAGGCCCTCCTGCGTGAGCGTAACTCTCTGTTTACGCTGGGGGTCGATGCGTACCCCGCGTGTCGGACCACGGCCTCGTCGAGATCCTACAAAACACAGACATTAATACAGTTCAAATATAAGGCTAGCGAAAATGTACGAAACACCGTTATCAACTATACCTGAGGTAGAACCCACGGAAGATGGAGAATGCACGCGCGTGTGGGATGAATCTGCGTCGGGCTGGGGCGACGGCTCGAGCTGGGGCTGGGGCGACGGTGATGGCTGGGGCAACGGTGACGGCTGGGGCGACGGCGATGGCTGGGGCAACGGTGACGGCGACGGCTGGGGCTGGGCCCCCGATGGCTGTCCGCGATCACTCTGTGCTTCGTCATCAGTAGGCAATGACGAGGTGGGACTAACCGGGGAGGAAGCAGCTCGGCGTCCAACCCGACCACGAATAGCCCGTATCCTATCCATATCTGACTTCATATAGATTATATACAAAGACATTAACACGTGAAAGATAATAATTTAGGCATAAATCATCATAGGCACTATATATATATATATATATATATATATATATATATATATATATATATATATATATATATATATGAACGGATGTGCAAAAACACATCAATAAACCCCAAGTTCTAATTGGGTTATGTTAGGGCTAATTAATGTTAATGAGGGATAGTTTCGGATAATTATAACTGAGTAGGGTTGATTAGGACTAATTAGAGTTATGTAGTCCTAATTAGGGTTTAATTTTGCCGAGTAGTGCTGATTAGTCCTAATTATGGCTAATTAGGCTTTAATTGGGTTATGTTAGGGCTAATTAATGTTAATGAGGGCTAGTTTCGAATAATTATCGCTAATTAAGGTTGATTAGGACTAATTAGGGTTATTTAGTCCTAATTAGGGTTTTGATGGTGCCGAGTAGTGTTAATTAGTCCTAACTAGCGCTAATTAGGCGTAATTGGGTTATGTTAGTGCAAATTATGACTAATTAGGCTAACTACAATCAATATGCGCGGGTTTTGGGTTCATTTGGGCTAATTTGAGGTAATTACAGCTAATTTGAATTTCATCAGGTTCTTAAGGTTAATTAAAACTAATTAGGCTCGTTAGAGCTAATTAGAGTTAATTGATTTACTAAAATATTGTTAATCAGGACTAATTAGGGCTAATTATAGCCAGCGCTGGAGCCACGATTAGATTCCAGGGGGTGCATGCTAAAAATGTCGCATTAACCTAACTAACCTAAATTTAATGCACATTTAACAACCTCAATTCCGACACCTCATATACGGTGTCAATATGGTGTCCGATACGTGTCTGACACCTCCGGACACGTGTCCGACACATACCGACGCGTGTCCGACGCCTCTGGACACGTGTCTGACAGCGTCGGACACATGTCCGACGCCCACCGACACGCACCTCCAGACACATCGGCATACGTTAATTTGTTTTTTAAATGCTGGACACCGTCGATCAAACGTGGTGTCCGTGTCTGCGCTAACTAACATGTATCTCAATCCAATTGGGTCTCATCCTCCGTCAACAACCTCAATTCCGACACCTCATATAGGGTGTCAATATGGTGTCCGATACGTGTCTGACACCTCCGGACACGTGTCCGACACATACCGACACGTGTCTGACGCCTCCGGACACGTGTCCGACGCCTCCGGACACGTACCTCCAGACACATCGGCATACGTTAATTTATTTTTTAAATGTCGGACACCATCGATCAGACGTGGTGTCCGTGTCTGCGCTAACTAACAGGTATCTCAATCCAATTGGGTCCCATCATCCGTCAACAATCTCAATTCTCAAATGCTCAATGCAATAAATTAACAAAAATCACACATTCAATCCAATTGAGTCCCATCCTCTGTCAATAATCTCAATATCTCAAATGCTCAATGCACAATTAACAATCTAAAATCATCTTTAACTTTTCACAGCAATTTACATGTATAAGAGGAAGACAAAAGGTATAGCGTAGAGCAAATAGAGAGGAAGACAAGAACTTTACCTCACGAGAAATACTGCCGGAGGTGAGAAACCGTCGTCTCTGGTGGTCCCGGTGGTCCCGGTGGTCGACGATGCTCTCTCTATCTCTCTCTCAGTCTCTCTCCTCTTCACAGATCTGTCGGAGGTGAGGGCCCGTGGTCGCCGGAGTTACAGGTGGTCGCCGTCGTCGAGGGAGGTCACCGTCGGGGTCGAGGGAAGTCACCGCCGGTGTCGAGGGAGGTCGTCACCGGGGTAGTCTCTCTCCTCTTCACAGATCTGCCGGAGGTAAGGGCCCGTGGTCGCCGGAGTTGCAGGTGGTCGCCGTCGTCGAGGGAGGTCACCTCCGGGGTCGAGGGAAGTCACTGCCGGTGTCGAGGGAGGTCGCCGCTGGGGTAGTCTCTCTCCTCTTCACAGATCTGTCAGAGGTGAGGGCCCGTGGTCGCCGGAGGTGCAGGTGGTCGCCGTTGTCGAGGGAGGTCACCGCCGGGGTCGAGGGAAATCACCGCCGGTGTCGAGGGAGGTCGCCGCTGGGGTAGAGGGAAGTTGGATTTTGGGATTTTCGAAGAGAGAAGCAGATCTGTGGATTTAATAGACTTTTAGCGACGGATTTATTCTGTCGCTAAAAGTCCGTCAGTGAAGACCTATTTGTACCGACGGAGTTTTTTGCGACGGAATAAATCCGTCGCTTAAATAATATTTCACAGCGGAGTGTTACCGACGGAGGTTTCCGTCGGTAAAATGCCTTTTCACCGACGGAGTTTTTTGCGACGGAATAAATCCGTCGCTTAAATAATATTTTACGACGGAGTTTTACTGACGGAGGTTTCCGTCGGTAAAACTCATTTTAGCGACAGAATCTATGCCGTCGCTAAAACTCCGTCGTAAAAGACGCCTTTTCTTGTAATGTAACGGTCTAAATAGCCTTTGACCATAAGTCTGTTAATTTTTTAGAGGCAAAATAGTCTCTTTGTCCTTTACAAATGACATGGTGTCCATGTCATTTCCACGTGATCAATTCCTCACTCAATCTATCCCATTGGACCCACTTGATTATCTTCTTCCCCCACCCCACCCACTAATTTCTACCACCATTGTTGAGCACACTACCACCACCAACATACAAACCCATGTCGCCATAACTTATAACCAAACCCCCCATGGCCACTAACCTACGAATCCCGACCTCCATCACGACCTAAAAACCCATCACCGCCCAGCCGTCGACCCTAGCAACCCGCAATCACACCCATCCACCACCGAGCTCTTTCCAATTACCCCACCAACTAGTCACTGCCGACCATCATTATGGTGCCACCAGCAAGCCCCAGATCTGCATCCTAAATCTTAGCCCTTTTCATCTAGCCTAACTTGTCCCTCCCACCCTCGATTTGGATCACTAATTATATGGTGATGATGTGGTATAGTGGCGGTGATGTTAGATGGTCGTGGTACTGATATGTCATGGGTGCGGCAGCAGCGTTGATACGACCAGATTGGCGATGAATGATTGGGTTCACCAACAACTAGCATGATTCGGTCATTCGAGCATATTTTGAACCAGTGATGCTGGATCTTGGGTCATGGATCTGGGTGCTAGTAGTGATGGGGTTGAGATTGGCGACGATTGGGGTGAACCCGTGGGGTTGTGATTTGGTGGTGGTTATGGTTGGGTGGTTGTGGGTAAATAGTAATGGTCCAAATCAGTGGTACTCTTGGTGTTGGTTTGGTCATGGATTCAAAGTTTTGGAGGTACTGGTGGCTAAGGAGATTACTGGTGGTAATAAAGGTGGTCCGGTGTAGGGTTGTTATGGTCGTGTTGTAGTGCGGCCAAGGTAAAGCAGTGATAGGGCTTAAGAATGGTGGGGCTGTCAGTGGGGCTATGGGAGGGACGGGGCAGTAGGAAGGGAAGGGGTTGTGGATGAAGCAGAGGTGGTAACACAGTGGGGAGTGTGGCTTAGTGTATGTTGGTAGTACTGACAGAGGTTTGGTGTAAGGCGGGGAGGGGCAAGGTGGGGTGGGGTGTGTCGTGGGATTAGGAAGATGATTAGTCAGGGAGAAAGAAAGGGTGTGGAAATGATGTGGAGCGCCTCGTGTTTATTATTGGTGTCATTTGGAGCTGATATGAACGAAAGGTGGATTTAACAGGTAAAAAGACCATTTTATAATAAAGGTCAAACTGGTGTTTGACCACACGTCTGTTACTTTTTAAAGGCCAAAATGGTCTTTTTACATACTTAGATTTTAAACATTTTTGTGTTGAGTGCCACCAATTTTCATTTTTAGGGAGGAGTGAACACATATTTGAGAGAATATTTCTTCCTTTAATTTCTTTTGATTATAATAGATAATACTGAGATTAAAAAAAGATATTCATTAATGCCTCATCTTATCGTTATCGTTCTAATAATTTCTTTGTGAAGATAATTTTTTTTTTATTGAGGTGACTGAAAGGGCATTTTAAATTGTGACATACATGTGCTAAATTGCACTGAATTGATAAAGGATATTTGAGGGCCTGCACAAAGTTAGGCAGGGGATACATCAAATCAAAGCTTTGAAGTCAATTTGGAGTGAATTTAACGGCCAAGTGTCTGCTGTCCCACAACGTCGGCTTGTTGACAGAGAAATGACCATCGTACCCTTGAGGTTAACGTTAACTTTTGGGCAGTCACATATTCAATTGAGCAAAGCCATTTTTTTAATTTTGGTTGCATCATAGTCCCTTCATTTCTGCCATTAAAGTATTTCCAAAAGAAATTATTGTATTTTTAGGGACACTACTCGTGTACTTAACACAAAGGAAGTTATGTATAATGCAAGTGAAAGTCATTTTTAGAGAAGACAATTGTCATTCATCTCTTCGATGATGGGAAAGAGAAGATAAGTGGAGCACTACAAGAAAATCATGATATGCCTACGGTACAGTACTGTAGGGATAGGTGCCATGTACCGTAGGCATAGCCTATCCCTACGGTACTATACTGTAGTCATAAGTGGCGATGCCCTATATTTATGTCTACGGGGTTGAAGGTTATCCCTACGGTTATACCGTAACCTATATTCCTATGCCCAATTTGTATTAACCCACTTATAGCAACGGTTCTTGGAGCATAGGCCTACGGTTTATACCATAGGTATATGTTCTCTTCTCCTTTTTTCTGTTTTTTCAATGCTGAAATTTTTTTCTGGGCACACTTGCATATCCCACACTATACATACGGCACGCAACACACACACTCACGAACAGCCCTTCCCTTCTCCTTGCACACACTCAAACACACACACTTACAAACCCACTAAAAACACATACTCTTCCCCCCCTTTTACAACCATTTCACTCACACACAACACACACTATACCCATAAATATGAACCCAAACACCGAGCTACAATCACAACAGTCCGCACCAAGCACGCCGCATTCACAAACGCACGCCACCATGCTGCATGGACCTTCTTTTTCCACTCCCAAACACCATATTTTTCCCACCTTCTCTCATCTATTCTTCATGAACCCACTTCAACCAGCTGCCCCTTTCGATGTACAGAAACCCATGAGAGGCACCCAGAAAAATATACACATACAAAGTCCCTAACACAGCTATAGCAGCCGTGCAAACACAGCCATGGCAGCCCCTCTATGGCTGTCCTCACTCTCTCTCCTTCTCTCATACACTCACATGAACCCACATATATACACTCACATATACACCCATTACCTATACACATCCCACCATTTTTTGCCAACCCACAACACCACCATAAACCTATACACCATGAAATACCCAACATATGCACACACCCACTACTGCCTCATGGCAGCTTATTTACTTCCTTTTCCCAAGTTTCTTTTCTCTCTTGCTTTTACACTCACCCCCTTCGCCTCATCGAAGAAACATTACACTGCATAGCCACACCCATTTGATAACTAGCACTAACACATATGTCCTCTCTTCTCTCACAATGCACATGATAAACACACATAATTACTCAAACACATACATGCTGCCTCACTACTGTCTCCATCTCTCTCATAATCCGCACCTGTTACCTTCACAGCAACCCAATCACTACACACCCTCTCTCACGGCACACACTACACATAGAACCCACACACATGTTGCCCACGGCAGCCTCTCCTTCGCACCTGCACCCATCATTATAACTCACACACAAACTCATCAACACACATTGCCCACACTTCTTCACGACAACCATGGTTGCCTACCTTCACAACAACATGGCTGTCGTTGCACCCCCTTTGCAGCAACAACCCGGTCTTTCCCTTATCCCTTCACGGCATACACCATTTCACAAATCACCTTCTTCTGACCCAATCAACCATGCCTATGTAAACCATCAATTCCAATCCAATGAATAAGTTAAAATAAACTAAGAGAATTGAAATGCGTAAGTATAACCCCATTAATTCCAAACGTATAACTCTAATCAGAATCACCATCTCTAGTGGCAGGAATTAAAAATACAAACAGAGAGAGAAAGAGAGAGGGCGAGAGGGATAAGAACCTGAGAAATGAAGTTGTTGCAATCTGAAAATGCGTACCTAAATCGCCGGTCACGGTCGTCGCTTGCAGTGGGTTCTTGGCCGGTGGAGTCCTCGCCACGCCGTCGTCACTCGCCTATCACTGATCCTTCCAGATCTGAACAGAAGAAGACGTCCTTGCCGGTCCACTCGCCGTCTCCTTCCACGGCTCCACTCTGGCCACTCATTCCAGATCTGAGCTCTTCTCAACAGAGAGAGTCGACTGGAGGAGCTGGTGTCTGCCGTTGGCCGTTTGCTTTTTGGGGGGTGAGGCTGTGAGAGACAAGTCGCAGAGAGAGAGGGTCGCAGACCCAGACATGGTGAAATGTTCATTTATGCGAGATTCACTCAATTCCTGATTGTCCGCGAGATTCATTAGTCTAATTGTCCACCCAATTCTCACGGTGAGCACCGTTGCAATTGCCGTTCCAATTTGAAGCTGCAACAATGGCCACGGTACATTATTAGCCGTAGGTATACAGGACTTGCACCAACAGTCCCTTCTATACCGTAGGCCTTTTTGTCACCATAGGCCAGTTTTGGTGTAGTGGAGCCTCATTTAAAAAGCTACAACAGTAGCACATATTCTCGTCATGAAAGAAAGTGGCAACAAGAAGAATTTGGCCTCAATTGTATAATAATCATTAAGTGTAGCCAAAAACTATTAGTGGCATTTGCACAAAATGTTTATCAAAAAAACTCTTAGAATTGTTAAAGCAGCCTGAAAGGGAGCCTAATTGATACTTGCAAAGTAACAGATCAAAGTTATTAATTACAGCCTGAAGAATTTTTATGTAGTGTTGCAGTGTGTCTAATTAATACTAATATCAGCACCCAGTATACCAGATGTTCTTTTTCTTACTCGATCAAAGAGCAGTTTATCCCGCAATTTGTTCATACACGTAACAAGACAGGCGGGGCGAGAATAACATGAAGTGGGGTGGCTTTCATGCTCGACAGTCCAAAGCTTTCAGTCATATCCACCGGTTCATCTGATGGTTTATTGATCTCAAATCTGTGAATCAAACTAGCCAGGATAAAGTGTACAACCTGGAGCCCTAGTGTAATGCCGGGGCAGATTCTTCTACCACTGGAATCAACTCAAAATGCTGGCCCCTGACATCAACATCCTTGTGACTTGTTAATAATCTTTCCGGTTGAAACTCACAGGGATCCGACCATACAGAAGGTTCACAATGAATCTTCCAAAGATTTACCACCAGGAGAGTGCCCTTCGGGATGTTGTAGACTCCCACCAAGCTGTCCTCCATGGACTCGCGCGCTGGCAGAAGTGCAGAATGCGGATATAAACTCAGTGTTTCCTTGATGATGGCTTGCAGGTACACTAATTCGTTCTGACAAAATTTTTTTTTTTTTGTTTTCAGTTTTTAAAGAGTAGCTTAATTTTTTTTTTTATAAAAACAAGTGAGTGTTTGATGACCCTTTTTTTCTGTATTTGGTAACCCTTTTTATTTTGACTTTTTTTTTGTGGTTTGCGGTGGCGGTGGTGGGGCGTAGCGGTGGTCGACGGTGGTGGTGGTGGTGGCCGACGGCCGAAGGTGGCTGCCGGCAGTCACCGGCGGTGGTGGCCGGCGGCCGGAGGTGGCTGCCGGCAGTCTCCGGCGGTGGTCGCCGGCAGCCGGAGGTGGCTCTGGCGGTCGTCATCGGCGGTCGGAGGTGGTTACCGGCAGTCTCCGGCGGTGGTCGCTGGCAGCCGGAGGTGGCTGCCGGCAGTCTCCGGCGGTGGCTGCCGGTGGTCGCCGGCGGCAGGCAGTCTCCGACGGTGGTCACCTGAGGTGGCTGCCGGTGGTGGGAGGGTGGTGGTGGTGGTCTAAAAAGAAAAACCAAAAGTGAAAAAAAAAAAACAGTTTTTGGAGTTTTTTTTTTTACTCTTCAGTTTAAAAACTAATTTTTTAAATTAAAAAAAATGGTTACCAAACGCTCCTTTTTTTTCAATTTTTAAAACTGAAAAAAAGAGGTAAAAAAAGAATGTCAAACCTACCCTAAGACTCTATTCGGTAACACTTATAATTTTTTAATTTTTTTCTCTATTTTTGTAAACTAGAGAAAATAAACGCGTTTGACACATAATTTTCGTTTTTTTTTCTTCAGCTCTAAAAATCAGTTTTTAAAACAGGGCTGTTTCTGAAAATTTCAAAAAAGAGTTTTTAATTTTTAGTTTTGGTTTTTATTTGAGACCACCGCCCACCGCCGTTACCCACCACCGGAGACTGACCGACCGCCTCCTTCGGCGACCATGCCTAACTGCCACCTTCTATCTTATGATAAACATGGCTCGACCAGGATAAGAACAAGGTTAACCTAATTGGATACTTATTTGTTGCAACGTATTTTCTCCGGCTAATAAAATGCCGGACTCTTTGTACAAGGTAAGTGAAACCGTAGGTCAGAGATTTGGCATAATGTAACCTTTTTAATGTAATAGCAGTATACTTACGTACCTGATATATCCACACGAGCTCTTGTATGACTTTACTTGATTGTCTGATTCTTTGTCAAACAATTGACATGATTTGACATGGTTCGATAAAAAATCACATCAAGGTCACAATAGAAAGCGTAGAAGCCAAGGGACAAAGGGCTTTGTCCCGTTTGGCCATGAAAAGCCACCTGACGGAGGAAATTTCATGTACTCCTTCCATTCGATAACTTGAGCCCCTTTATTTAGGTGCAAAGTAGGGGTGGATTATTTCAATATTATATCAAAGTATACTCAAAGCGATCGTGGATCGTAGAACAACGTCGATCTTGCTAGTTGTTGACATAGTATTGGCCTCTCAAAGAAAATTGAATTGATGAGATAATTTTATTGTCTCAGATCACTTTTTCCAGCATTTAGGTCTCAGGACATGTTTGAACCCCTTAAAAGGAAAATTTTTTTTGCATGCAACTTCATCTCAAAATTGCACCACCAAAATCTCCGACACATGATTTTAAAAAAAATATTTAGTGGTTGTCTAACGTCTCGTCACCTGCCACTGAATATTTTTTCCTTTATAAGGACACAATACACATAATTTAATGGAATTTTGGCAATGCCAAACATTGCTGATGAACCATTACGGTGAATGAACTTCGAATCTTCGATCAAATCCCGTTAGATTGACGTTCATCTGCACATTCAGTATATCATTCACTTGTCGAATACTTCTACGTTTCTTTGTTTTTTTTATCAATAATCTCTTGATGCAGGTGTGGAGACAAGTGTGGGGGTGGGTCAGTCCGAAGCTTTCAGTGATACGAATTGGCTCGTCTTTTGGTTTTGCGACGTCAAACTTGTCCATCAATCTGGTCAGAATCAATTGCACCACCTGAAGAGCTAAAAAATTCCAGGAAAGATTTTACTACCAACCAGCGGTATGAAATGAAGAAGCCCTACTTTACATTTAAACCTCGTGGCTTGTCAAAAGTTTTCACTAGGGAAGCTTGTAACAGGCAAGCTTGTGCTTACCGTCACTACTCTCTCGCATTTGGCTAGGAAAAATCAGGGCGAAGCCAAAAAAAATTTATTCGGAGGGTGTAAAAATCATTAAAAAAATTCAGAAGGTTCAAAGTTCACATAAAACATGAATAATCAAAAACATATTATAATTAGCATCATTGTCTCCCAAACATATAATTTTACTATTTATATTTAACTTGTTAAGGTTAATCAACAATAAATTTTTAATATTGCATAAAGGATGCTTAACTCTTATTGCATAGATATATTACTACTGTGATTATTAATTATATAAGTACAATAATCACGTACAAGTTAATATACTATAAGAATCTAAACTAAAAAAAGAAAAGAACTAACTTTGATCTAATCTTTTATATATATATATATATATATATATATATATATATATATATATATATATATATATATGTATTCTGAAGATTTAGGATTTGAAATTCGGAAGGTTGAAGATAGAGCAACGGAATGAAAAAGACAAAGACTATGGCAGCCGGTGGCACAAAAGAGTAAAAAAACATAATAAAGTGAAATCTTAATAAATTAATATTATAATAGTGGCAATCTTGTTACATTCTAAATATGTTTACCCATTATCCAAACAAAAAAAAAACAAAATCCGAAAAAAGTTGAGGGGCACGGTCGCTGGGGTGGTCCGTCCTTGGGAGGAATAGAAGTTTTAATTTAGAAAGCGAGGTCGGACGACCACCGGTGTAATTGGAGTGATTGTTCGATGGGTGCAGTTTAGAGTTCTCAGCTGGGAGAACGTTAAGAGGCCCCATAGAATGAGCTGTTTTGCACAGGGGCAGAGTTTGGGGTTGGCACCGGTGAGCTGATGCCCACCTACTGCTCCAACGTTTTTTTCCCTTACTATGGTATATTTAGCTCTCAATAACAAAAATGACTGCCTAAAATTTTTAAAAATGTTTGAAGAATTTGTCTTTTGATCATTTTACATGTTAAAATACCTAAATATTTTAAGGATAGTTAAAGAAAAATTGTCTTTTTGATCATCTTAAATACTAAACTTATACAAATACACCAAAAATAAAAAATCCAAACTCCAAAGATATGAAGTTAACACACTGCACATAATAAAAAATGGCATCGCTACAACACCGCACACATGACGGCTAGCTGTGAGAACAGTGACATGGTTAGCTTGGTGAGCTTAATTAAAAGACCTAGCCAGCATATCCATGCCGAGGATAAACCAATGGATATGGATCCCCTGCTATAACCATGGGTTACAGCAGGGATATTGTACCCAGCTTACAGCAGGGGTGTTGTACCCAGCAATGTGAGAGAGGGAAGAGAGATAGAGTAACCATGATTTGCATCCCCCTCTCTCTGTTCCCCTCTCACATTGCTGAATACAGCACCCTTGCTGTAACTCATGGTTACAGTAAGGGGTTACAGCAGGGAATCACAATCCTAAACTAATAGGGTGAAATGGGGTGCCATATGCCCCACTTTGGGAAAATAGGTGTGCGGACCCACTTTCTCTCTCTCTTTTTCTTCTTCTTCTTTCTTTCTCTCCTTCTTCCTCTTCCTCTTTTGGCGTCCAACAACAATTTTCTTTTTCTTTTTTGACAAATTCACTTTGTATTTAGTGCCCACTTTAAGAATGATTCCTGGCTCTACCATTGATTTACGATGAGTAAACAGATTCTAGGTTCCTAGATCAGTTGCTTTTGCTTCTTATTGTAAGTATATTGAATTTGAGAAATGCAAGTATTTCCGGTTAGGATTATAGGGAACCGAAAAAAAAAAATGGTTCCAGACAATGCCATCTGCACACTGAATCATCATTTTTTTTTCTCTTAGTGCTTGGACCAGGGAGAGAACTACAGTCTGGACAAATGGCCGCCATGGCCTCCCCTAACATCTTCCAAGATTATAATTTTGTTTGTAATCTTGACGAGGTCCACTTCACTGAGTATAACAATGGCCTAGAAGTTGAAAAGTAGAGATGATCAATGTTTGGTGGTGGAAGTAGAGCTAACCATGCATTGCTAATCTTTTGTCTCTTAAAATGCCCTTTTAAAATTGAAGTCTTCATAAAAGATTAAGGGTATTTTTAACATATAAGGTTTTTTTTTCTATAGAAAAATCCCTTTTGGATTAGAGTATTATCAAAAAAATAATAGTATTTTTGACTTCTCACAAAATATCAAACTTCTTTCCTTAGAATATCCCTATTAGAATATAAACTTTTGTTAGAGTTAAGTGTTTTTTTAACTTTACTCAAAAAATAAAACATAAAAATTTCTATGAAAACCTTATTCAATCATCCTTGAACTCCTTCATGTCTCTACACATCGCTAAGAAGATCGCTGATTTCAAGGTCAAATGAGCAAAATTCCTAAATGTATTCTTAAACTCTAAAGTCGTATTAGACTTATTGGAATACCCAATTTACATGATAACATGTTGTCCATACGAATATTGTTTTTATATCTTGCACTGTAGGGCAGAATACTGTATATTTACGTGATAACATGTTCTTCACACGGTTATCATGCAAAGAGGGATTTTCAAGATGCAATGTTAGTATCAGCTCAAGAGGTAACGTGGACAACAAGATTTACCCAACTCTTATTGACCTGCAATTACAACACCTTCCAGGGAAGCAATGTTCTCTTACTCGGCAAAGCCAAACCTTAGAAAATGTTATAACCAGTAACTACCTCTCACAGACCATGCTCACGAAGTTTTCAAAAAAATATGCTGTCTGTAAAGAACCAATCAAGTATCTTAATAGAGAACTCCCATAGCATTATACGTGGAACCGATCAAGTATCACAATCCTTCTCTATCAAATGGATTTTAATAAATTTCTCATACTTTGTTATAATTGGTGTTACTTCATATGAAAGGAAGAAATTCAGATGATTCATTGAGAATGCCTTAAAGTACTTTCTACCATTCCAGTGTTAATCTTTGACAAATATTTTTGAAGTAGGTCTCATTTGAACGTGCATCACACTTGCAACCTAACTAGTCGACGAAAATACAAGGTTACAAAAAGCTGGCGATTAAAGAAGATTGTGGTTCTTGAGACTCATCCCCTTGCCGATAATGCTTCTGGTTCTATAAGCTCTTGCTTCCTTTTTGGAGGCCTTAACAGGATCAACTTGGAATTGCCTGTTAATCAGACCTTAATGCGTGTTCTTGAGTATGATTCTCAGGATCAACTATGGGTTTCTCTTTAAGGGTGGCTAGGCTGGTTCCACCCTCTCCCTTCAGTTGGTAGAACCATGTTGTTCGGACCATCTGCCATGAGCATGCAGGCAGATAAGCAAAATTTCTCTCGTGGTTGTTTCTCAACATGTGGTACTATTAAGTTGTTATTTCTGATATAAATTTCTAAGGTAGCTGAAGGAAACAAAACCTTGGTGTAGCTAGTGTCACTTTTGATTCTCTGAGGCAATGTACGTTCAGTGGATGTGGGTTCAGGTTGACCTGAGCACGAAGTACTATTTTATGATAACTAAGCCTAGAGGAGAAGAAAAGCTCTCGTTGAGTAGTGTTTCTCAAGATGTTAATTTTGTTTGGGTGAAGTAGAAATTTAATAGACCACAAACAAAACCATAAAATTTGAAGCCTCAAACAACAATTCCTGGACCAGAAAAAAAAAAATCAGGCCAGAATACAAGCCTTAGAACTCTTAGAATCGTCAAAGCAACCCGAAAGGTAGCCTGGTTATGCTTGCGAAGTAAAAGAGTAAAGTTATTAAGGCCTAAAGACCTTTTATGTAATTTTGTAGTGCCTCTTAACACTAATATCAGCATCCAGTGCAACACATAAGAGCATTTTATTCCGTAATTTGTTCATACAGGTAAAAAGACAGGCGTGGGGCGAGGTGAACATGATGAAGCGGGTGGCTTTCATGTTCGTCAGTCCAAAGCTTTCAGTCATATCCACTGGTTCATCTGATAGTTTTTTAATCTCAAATCCGTGTATCAAACTTGCCAGGATAAAGTGTACAACCTGGAGGGCAAGTGTAATGCCGGGGCAGATTCTTCTACCGCTACCAAAAGGAATCAACTCAAAATGCTGTCCCCTGACGTCGACATCCTTGTGACTTGTCAAGAATCTCTCCGGTTGAAACTCAGAGGGATCCGGCCACACAGAAGGGTCGCGATGAATCTTCCGAAGATTCACCACCAGGCGAGTGCCCTTGGGGATGTTGTAGCCACCAACCACGCAGTCCTCCATGGACTCGCGAGCTGGCAGAAGTACAGAAGGGGGATGTAAGCGCAGTGTTTCCTTGATGATGGCTTGCAGGTACACTAAGTTCTTCAGGTCTGATTCCTGCACTTGTCTCTTCCTTCCCACGTGGATGTCTAGTTCAGCTCGAGCCTTCTTCAGGACATGATTGTTGTTAAGCAGCAACGCCAGAGCCCATGTCAAAGTCACCGTTGAAGTGTCAGAGGATCCTGTCAAGAGAACCTGCCAAGCATATTCTTTTCCCAGTCAAGTACTTTATTTGATGAAAAGGTCAGATTAATTCAAACTGGCTTGCTAACTACTCATAATAAGCCTTAATCCAGAGTTTGCAAGACCTCAGCGTACGTCCAAGATATATTGGATTTTCCATTTCTTTAGGAGATTATACAATTTCAATCGTAAAACTTTAGAAGAGTAAATTGGCGAGTTAAGCACAAGCAGAGCCAAAGCTCGTATCTTTAGATGATTTTTATTGATTCTTTTTTACATCCACATAAATGTGATAATGCCATGGTCATAATATATCAATAATTTCTAGACCATTAAATTTGCTAAAACCAAGCAGAGCCAAAGCTCGGCTCACAAACCAATAAAATGACGGTTTCTCATTCGGGTGAGTCTTATATTTGTTGCGTTGTTTTCACAGAGGATATGACGATGCTGTGTATAATTTGCATAGTATACCACTCAAAGGTGTAACTCCATCTATATTACTCATTTTATGTTTTAGCCATCCATTCACTATGATATATAGAGTAGCTCGACAATCTAGCGAGCTTACGCCTGGTTATATGGTTGGTACCCGGCTAAGTTCTAGTCTGGTAACCTTATACTTAGCTCTGTTCAGTTAGTAGCAACCAGAAAAATAAAATCAAAGAGACATTGAAAACATTCACACTTATGGTATTGGAAGATATGTTTATGCAACCATATCCTTGGTGATTGTAATGCAACAGTAGTTTTTGTATGCAATGGGAAGTAATGTTTGTTCGGAATGATAACATACAGAGGCAAGACTAAGGTCCTATTTGACACTCATTTTTTTTTTCAGTTTTAGAAACTGGAAAAAAAAAAGTTGCGTTTGGTAACCATTTTTTTTCCTTTCAGTTTAAAAACTCAGTTTTTAAATCAAGACTGTTTTTAAAAACTCCAAAAACTGATTTTTTTTTTCAATGTTAGTTTTTTTTTTTTTTTGTAGACCACCACCGTCGGCCGCCGACGGCCACCGCCGGCGACTACCACGTGGCACAGGAGACCATGTACCGCCGGACACCACCACCGTTGACCACCGCCACTGCAAATCACCACAAAAAAAAACTGGGTTATCAAACACTCACTTGTTTTTGTAAAAAAAAAAATTTTAACTGCTCTTTAATTTAATTTTTTTTTGAAACTGAAAATCAAAAATTTTTTTTTTTTGTCAAACGGAGGAGCCTAAGAGAACATTTCCACGGTTCTAGGTGGCAGCCAAATGGTGACATATAGGTCTATGTTAAGCAATACAATGCAAAACATTTAATTTGGCAACAGAATATACCAACTACTTGAGTCGAGATGAACCACGATGGCTAATGCTAGGAATCCCTTAAAGATTCATATGCTCAATCACTAGTAGGGAAAGATTTCAAGGTGGTAGCTACACAAACATGGTAACAGAAGTGCGTGCCATGCATGTAGATTTGATAATGGTGTCTACATCAAAGCCCCCATCATCTTTGGAGGCAGCACTTTCAATAGTGGACAACATAACATCCAGGAAATCTTTTTGTTCATCCTTCACCTGACCAGAAGCTCTCTTTCTTTTGTGCTCCAACCAACTTCTAAGAAAGGAGTCAATCTCTTTAGCAGTCTTCGTCATGGCCTTCTCATATCCTCCCATGTCCAACCATCTCAAATGAGGAATGGCATCAGATACCGTAAATGTGCCTGCTAATTCAAAAAACTTCCTCAAGGCATCGCGAGTTCGACCGCTCGCGTGCTCATCGCATGAGTATCGCTTCCCGGCAAGCATTTTAACTGCCATTTTTTGTGCTAATCTCCCAAACTATGGCTTCATTTCCATCTTTAGAATATTGGTTGCACCTTTATTCTTCTTCCAGGTATCAGAGATATCTTTGATGGATGTTTGCACTTCTGATTCACGAACCTGTTCAAGCATCCCAACCCTATGGTTGGAGAGATGCTCAAGGATGCTTATCTTGCGCATTTGACGCCAGTAACTTCCATAAGGGCCAAGACCAAACATGGCATAGTTGTAGCCCATAACTTCCACTGCTACCGACTTGGGACGGTTAGAAAAGGCCTTGTCGTTGGTAGTAAAGCACTCTTTTGCTATCTTCCAGTCGCTCACGACCAATGCTTGAAGTACACCAAGCCTGATTCTGAAGATTGGTCCGTACTTGTCTGCCATGGACCCTAACATTATATGAGGCAGCTGAGGGCCACGTAAAAGATGGAGGTGACCAACTAAGGGCCATGCACCAGCGGCTGCGGGCGCTCTTTTCTTTCGATTATTGGTTTTCCATAACACATTGTGTAGACGGACCAGAAAAGTAAAAATTCCAGCTATCGTGGCGTACGAAAGAAGGAACTCCATGAGTCTGGAAATTGGGTGGTATGAGGGCATGACAACGTAGAAAGATGACATAAATTTATAGATCACAACTCTAGAAACATGACAATTGTTAGGAAAAGTTGTTGCAAGGTGGCCAAGTAGAAACAAGTGCTTTAGGTTTTGCAAATTTGATTGTCGACCATGCCTAACTGCTACCTTCTATCTGACAACAGACATGGCTCGACCTAATTAATCGGATAACAACAAGGTTAACCTAATTGAATACTAATTTGTTGAACGTACTCTTTCCAGCAAATAAAATGCTGGACTATTTTTACAAGGTGAGGGAAACCTTAGGTCAGAAATTTGGCATAATGACCATCATGTGGCCTTTTTTTTTTTATGTAAAATAGCAGTATACTTACCTGTATGACCTTTATATGCTTGTCTGATTCTTTGTCAAACATTTGACATGGTTCATCTCCACATTTTCACTTGTCGAATACTTCTACATTCTTTCTTTTTAGTCAATAATCTCTTGATGCAGGGGTGAGTAATATTGACAGCAAGTGGAGCGACTCTGTGGGGGGTCAGTCCGAAGCTTTCAGTGATACAAATTGGCTCTCTTGTGTTTATTTGGCTAGGAAAAATTAGGAACAAAGTCAGAAAGTCTAATCGGGGGTATCAAAAGATCGTTAAAAAAAATTCAATGGCTAACACAATAAAAATTGAGAAGGTTCAAAGTTGACATACAATATCAATAATCGAAAACATATTACAATTAACATCAGTATCTCCTAAACATATATTTTACTATTCATATTGAACTTGGTAAGGTTAGTCAGTAACAAATTATTAATCTTGCATGAAAAAAGCTTAACTCTTATCGTATAGATATATTACTAACGTGATTAAAGAATGAATGAGTACAATAGTCACTATATGTTAACACATTACAAGAATTTATACTAAAAAATAATAATAACCTTGATCTATTATTATTATTATTATTATTATTATTATTATTATTTATTTTTGTTTTGAAATGTGGAAGGTTGAAGATAGAGCAAGGGAATGAGAAACACAAAGATTATGACAGTCGGTGGCACAAAGAGTAAAAAAATACATTAAAATGAAGTCCTAATAAATTAATGTTATAAGAGATGGAAATGAAGTTTTAATTTAGAAAGCAAGATCGGACTACCGGTATAATTGGAGTAATTGTTCAATGGGTGCAGTTTAAAATTCTCAGCCAGACGCACGTTAAGAGGCCGCATAGGAATGAGCAACTCTGTTTGCACAGAGGCGAAGCTAACGGCCGGCACCGATGAACCAATGCCCACCTGCTGCTCCAACATTTTTTTCCATTGATATGGTAAAATTAGCGCACAATGACCAAAATGCCTATGTAAAAATTTTAAAAATGTTTGAAGGATTTGTCTTTTGGTCATTCTACATGTTAAAGTACCTAAATATTTTAGGGATAGTTAAAAAAAATTGTCTTTTTGATCATTTTAAATGCTAAACTTGTACAAATATACGAAAAGAAAAAAAAATCCAAACTCCAAACATGTGAAGTTAACATCCAACACGCTGCACATAACGCAGAACGGCATTGCTACACCGCACACCTCACATGTTTTCTCCTCTTCCTCTTCTGGCATCCAACAACAATTTTATTTTATTTTTTGACAAATTCTCTCTATATTTGGAACTCACTTAAAGAATGATTCCTGGCTCCGCCATGATTTATGATGATGAACTTCTAAACAGATTCCAGGCTCCTAGATCAGTTGCTTTTGCTTCTTATTGTAAGTATATTGAATTTGGGGAATATAAGTGTTTCCAGTTAGGACTATTGAAAAAAAAAAAAGGTTCCAGACAATGCCATCTGCACCCTGAATCATCATCTTTTTTTCTTTTTCTTTTAGTGCTTGGACCAGGGAGGGTACTACACTTTGGACAAATGGGCGCCATGGCCTCCCCTCCTAACATCTTCGTGGACCTCGTCAAGATTATAATTTGTCTGTGATCTTGACAAGGTCCACTTCACTACGTACAACAATGGCCTTGAAGTGGAAAAATAGAAGATGATCAATGTTGGTGGCGGGAGTGGAGCCAACCAAATGGACTCGGAGGGTCCTCAAAAGTCAAGTCTTTCAGGCATAAAACCAATTTTAGTTCGTACGATTTGAAAATGCTGTTTCAAAATTCCATCAATGCTCTACATCTGACGCCCGTTGACGGGCAAAATGACCGGAATATCCTCATGGCGGACAAAATGAGTTGGCACTTGGCAGCCACTTGGGCCTCTAGTATATGACCTTTTCTGGTTGTATCGTTGTATTAACCGGCTTGGTGACCCGAGCCAAGTTCGAACCAGTTTATGAAATACAGTATATCATAAGATTTTAAAAAGTATATTAACATGTACCACATCGTGAGATAAAAAAGATACTAACATTATTAAAAAAATATCTTATTTGGTTATAAAAATAAATACTTATTTAGTGGAGTCGCTAGATACTTGCCTTATTTAAATTTTTTACTTTAAGTTGTCAATTATTTCAAATGAATATTGACTTGGCACTTATAGTAATAAAATAGTCATGTTAGTACTATATAGAGCTAAATAACGAACATGACCGTGGTTTAAATTAAAAAATTGTGAGGCTATGACGTACCCCTTTTGAATTATAGATATTACATATGAATATAATTCTTTAATTTCAAAAGTTTTTGAAGTGTTACATGTTTTCCGAATAATTTTTTTATATATATCTTTTTTAATTTTTGTGAAATGCATGTGTGAGGACATTCAATTGACAAAAATGTGTCCTTTTTTTATTTTTTTAGTGCTTTTGAGGTACTAATAGTCCAAAATAATACATAATTAGTAAGTACATTGATAAAGTTGATTTTGCTTTCCACATATTATAGGTCTATAATTTGTCATAAAATTATAGTTCTTATATCTAATAAATGTCTTTAATAGTATTTTTCTATAGATACTTATTTAATCAGAATTAATCTACCTTTTGTGTACCAACTTTTATCCGATTATTCTTATTAACTATATTAAGCTTGTAAAATTCAACAAATATCCTTATGTTAAATTAACAGTTATAGGGTAGAGATTAAATAGTTCATATAATTGTTATTTAATGCTCACATCAATTCTCACTCATAGTTATAATCAACTCTATTATTATCAAAATTAAGTTTCAGAGCTCATAATTAGTCTAATATTCACTAATTCGTCTTGCTATTCATCTAAATTTAATCAACTATAAAAATAATATATTTCATATTGAGTCCTATTAGAAAAAAAACTGTCAGTGTATATTCGATTACAATAAATTTTATAAAATTACTTAAAACAAATTCACTACTCAAATATATTAAAAATAAATTTGACAGAATGACCAAATAATATCTAATATTTTCATAATGTGTGTATGTTTCTTGTAACATGTTAGTAATGATAAAATTAAATTAATGAAGATGATGTGTGCTTATTTTAAAGTGTTGGAATTATTTTCTACATCGTCAACGACTTTTCATCAAGTTGTAGTTTTTATATCTACTAAGTGTACTCATAATATTGTTTTTTCATGAAAAACTTAATTTAGTATAAGTAAAAAAGTCTTTTCATTGATTATAAGACCCTATGCAAACACGAATTGGTTAATTGTTTGTTTTGTAGAATTACGAAGATATATTTTTACATTTAAAAGATTTTTAATGTTCTCAAATATAATAATTAAGAATTTTTTGATTTAATTATACCTTTTTTCTAATACATGCACAGTCATTTGTTGTTTGTGTGTCAATTTTTTTTATTTTAATCAAAAGAATTCTAAAAGCTACTATAATATACTATATTAACAAATCATTACTATATTTTTTTTAATTTTTAAAAAAATTAACAATTATTACATTATTTTTATTATTTCAATCTCAATTTTAACATTTATCTTTTTTTTTCTCTTCTAAATCTAATATGTTATTTTCGTTTTTAAAATATATGAATTTTGTTATTCATATTAAAGAGTGTTTTTAAGGATGCAATAGTCAAAACCAAGTTCTAATAAGTTAGTTCATCAATCAGTTAGTATTTTAGAATATTTAGAATCAGTTTTTCAATTATATAAGACTTAGTAATATGAAAACTAACTTATCAAGACATAAAAACCCTATCCAAGATAATATTCTCAATTGTGACATCATTTTTTCTCTTCTAAATCTAGTATGTTATCTTTGTTTTTAAAATTTATGAATTTTTATATTTATATTAGAGAGTGGTTTATAATGATACAATAGTCAAAATTAAGTATTAGTAAGTTAATTCATCAGTCGATCACTTAGAGTTTTAAAATATCTAGAATTTGTTTTTCAATTATAGAAGGCCTACTAATATGAAAATTAACTTATCAAGAAATAAGAACCCCATCCAAGATAATATTCTCAATTGTAATATCATTTATTTTCTCTTCTAAATCTAGTATGTTATTTTTATTTTTAATAAATAAGAAATTTTATAGTCATGCTAGAAAGTGGTTTTAAGGATACAATAATCATAATTAAGTCCTAGTAAGTTAGTTCGTCAATCAGTTAGAATTTTAGAACGTTTAGCATTTGTTTTTCAATTATATAAGATTTTGTAATATGAAAATTAACTTATCAAGAAATAAGAATCCTATGCAAGAGAATATTCTTAATTGACTACAAGAAAACAGGTTTTTAGTGACAGAAATTTCCGTCACTAAAAAAGCAATTTCCGTCACTAAAAGTTTTAGTGACGGAAAATTCCGTCACACGATTTCGTCGCGTATACCCTCGTCACTAAAAAGTTAGTGACGGAATTAACGATTCCGTCACTAACTTCTGTGACGGAATGGAGACATTTAGTGACGGAACCGTCACTAAAGGTATTTTATATTTCAAATATTTTTTTTAAATTTCGTATAAAACAATTGGTGACGGAAAATTCCGTCACATAAATACGTCACTAAAAATAATTGGTGACGGAAAATTTCGTCACATGAAATACGTCACTAAAATAAATGGTGACAAAAAAATTCCGTCACGAAAGGTATTTTATCAATGTTTTATGCTTTTAGCGACAAATCATAATCGTCGCTAAAATTATAAAACAAAATAAGTATAGTTCCTCCTATTTTTTTCAAATCCCATTTTTTCTCAAACCTGTAAAAAACAAATCCATCAACTCATCAATCTCCACAAAATCCATTACCACATCAATCTCCACAAAATCCATTACTACATCAATCTCCATTACCAAATCAACCTCCACAATTTTCATCAATACAAACTCCACAAGTCCACAAACACATAAAATACCAAGTCCAACACAAATCCTAAACTATCATATAGTAGCGATCATTCTTAAACATGAAAGTAAGTTGATGTTTGAACATTTCAAATTAAAGAGAGGGGATTAGTTGGTCACTCAATTTCCATCCTCATCAAGGTCATACTCCTCATTGGCATTCAAACCATCATTGTCATCATTGTCATCATCATCCTCAGTATTTCTGGATGGCTGCACAATCATTTAAAGATAAATTTAACTAACAATTACTAAAAATTTACATCATAAATAATATGGTGAAGAATCATGAATCATATATGCCCGCACATAATCTAATTAGACTACACTTAAGTCATTATATAAGCAAGCTCACTATTTCCATTACCACGGTGATAGAACCCACCCAAAATCCCTTCCACGCACACATACATGCACATACATGAATATGTACCTCAGCCTGATATCCCTCCACATGACATGCCTTTGGTTCCTTATGTTTTTGCATAAATTCTTCAAACAAGATACACAGTTGTGGCTTCCAGTGATCGGGCATATCCTCAGTTACATTTTGTGTGGCTATGACCTGTCTAGATGATCCTCCCATGCTGCTCAACCTCAACCGTGGTGGTGGTCCGCGTGTTCCAAGACCAACTGCACGTCCCTTCTTGTCAAGGACCTCCAGTACAGTGAGCCACAGTTCCTCAACGTCATTCTCAGAGTTCATTGGCTGAGCACCTTCTACCTTAGACTTAAAGGCATCCTACGGATAATGCAATACATGTGTTGAGACAATTATACAATTAAAAATACCACTTTGAATGTTAGATAGGTGAAGAGGGCAGAAATGATCTTAGGCATTAACTAATATATAAAGTGAAACGGTTTGGATCTTACCCTGATTTTCTCCGCTTTCTCGGTCACATCCTCCGCCAACAATCTCAATAATCTCAATCAATAATTACAATTCGGAACTCAGATAATCAATAATAAATAATACCAATCAATAATCATCAATCTTCAATCAATTCGGAACTCAGATAATCAATAATCAATATCCACTTTATTTTGGTCTTTCAGCTCTAACAAATTCAAACCTTAAATTATTGAATTTCTATTTCGGATTTGTAGGTGTTGAAGGTTTAGACCACAATGATTAGTTGATTACAGTAATGAGTTGCAGAGTTGTAGAGATGCATCACGGTAATTGGCAAGATCAGTGGCGAACAGTAGAAAAAATAAAGCAATTGGAATTCGGAACATACCTTTGTCGCCGATTCGCCCACCGGTGGTGAAGACCGAAGAAGACTGGGAGCTCAGAGCCTCAGAGCCGTTAGCGCTGGTGGTCCGGTGGAGTGGTGTGACCGGAGGACAGAGCCATGGAGGTCTTCTTCTTCAGAACAAACAAGATGCAGCAGAGGTGGTCGTCCGTCGGCGTGTAGCGGTAGCGGCGGCTGGCGTCAGCAGAGGTGGCCGTCCATCAACAGAGGTGGCCGTCAGTCGGCCGTAGATCTACTGATCTAGATCCCAACGAGCTGTCGCGACTCGCGAATCGCAAATCGCTCAGACCCAGCTAATCGCCGTTCGCCTGGCTCGCCAATCGCCGTCTCGTCGTGGCTTCGGGCTTCCTGGCTGTCGACTGTCGTGGCTCCGCCCTTGGCCGGCGGTGACGGAATGGGGAGAAAGGGAAGGGGCGACGGTGAGAATTTGGGGAGAAAAGGAGGCGGCGGGAGCTCAAAGAGATGGAGGGAAATGAAAAGAAAAAAAAAGCCCTGGGGGTTTTCTCCAAAACTAAAAAAAACAAAAAATAATCAAAATTAGAATTATTAGTTTTAAGTGATGGAATTTTAGTGACGAAGCAAATTTCGTCACTAAAAGCCTTTTAGGTGACGGAATTTTAGTGACGGAGCCAAATTCCGTCACTAAAAACCTGTTTTCTTATAGTGATTGTAACATCATTTTTTTCCTCTTCTAATTCTAGTAATTTCATTTTTAATATAAGAAATTTTATATTCATATTAGAGAGTAAGTCTAAATAAGTTATTTCATGAATCACTTAAAGTTTTAGAACATTTAGAGTTAGTTTTTAATTTTATAAGGCGTAGTAATATGAAAATTAACTTATCAAGAGATGAACCCATTTAAGATAATATTCTCAATTGTAGCATCATTTTTTTTCTCTTCTAAATCTAGAGTGTTATTTTCGTTTTTAAGATATCTGAATTTTTATATTCATATTAGAGAGTGGTTTTAAAGATATAATAGTCAAAATTAATTCTAATAAGTTTTTTCATGAACCAGTAGGGTTTTGGAAAGTTTGGAGTTAGTTTTTCAATTATATAACGCTTAGTAATATGAAAATTAAGTTATCAAGAAATTAAAACCCCATCCAAGATAATATTCTCAAATATAGCATCATTCTCAAATGTAGTATCAGTATTCTTTTTTTTTAACATTTAAATCTAGTTTATTATTTTTATTTTTAAGATATATGAAATTTTATTATACTCATATTCTAGACTGATTTTAAGAATATAATAGTCAAAATTAAGTCCTAATAAGTTAATTCATGAATCAATTAGAGTTTTAGAACGTCTAGAATTAGTTTTTCAATTATATAAGGCTTAGTAATATGAAAATTAACTTATCAAGAAATAAGAACTCCATCCAAGATAATATTCTCAATCGTAATATTATATTTTTTCTCTTCTGAATTTAGTTAGTTATTTTTATTTTTAAGATATATGAATTTTGTATTCATATTAGAGAGTGGTTTTAAGGAATAATTAAAATTAAGTCTGAATAAGTTGGTTCATCAATTCGTTGGAGTTTTAGAACGTATAAAATTTGTTTTTTTAATTATAAAAGGCTAATTAGTATAAAAATTAACTTATCAGGAAATAAGAATTCAATTCAAGATAATATTCTCAATTGTAGCATCATTTTTTTCTCTTCTAAATTTAGTATGTTATTTTCGTTTTAATGATATATGAATTTTTATATTCATATTGAAGAGTGATTTTAAGAATGTAATAATCAATTTAAGTCCTAATAAGTTAGTTTATCAAACAATTAGAGTTTTAAAACATTTAAAATTTATTTTTCAATTATATTAGACTTAGTAATATGAAAATTAATTTCTCAAAAAATAAGAACATCATGCAAGATAATATTCTCGATTGTAGCATTATGTTTTTTCTCTTCTAAGTTTAGTATGTTATTTTCGTTTTTAAAATATAATGAATTTTTATATTTATATTAGAGAGTGGTTTTAAGTATATAATAGTTATAATAAGTTAGTTCATGAATCAGTAAGAGTTTTAGAATGTTTAAAATTAGTTTTTTAATTATATAAGACTTAATAATATAAAAATTAACTTATCAAGAAATAAGAATTACATCCAAGATAATACTTCAAACCTTTACGGTCACTTATAATAATTATAATTCTATTTTACATTGAAAATATAGTGTGATGACGTGTCAAGTATAAAGAAGCGATATCTTTATGACGATGTGGCGTACAAAAAAACTCTCGCTTCGCTTATTATATATTACATAGGTATAGATTTCGAGCGCATCTAATGTCCAAGCTTTCTTGCAGTATACAACAAGTTTAAGGGCCTGAATTCCGAGGACAAAATGTACGAGTGTCGGTAGTGTTACGTCACTTATTTACTGCCTATGGCTTCGAAGAAGTTCCAACCAAGGTCCAGTCCCTCCTTGTGGTAATCCAAGAAATAACAAGCATGATTATGCGGAGGGTACATAGCTCGGCCACTTGTTTCGAGCTACTGATATCATAAGGATGACACTTACGTCCTAAGGATGTCTCGTAACCCGGTCTAAGAAACGCTGGTGCATGTCCGTGGTTCTGCATAAATGGCCATTGCTCAAAAAAAGGGGTCAGTTTTGCTTGGAATCCTATAAATGGTAGCCTTTTTGACACACCAAAGTTTGCGCCTCTTGTGGAAACAAGGGATGTGATGAGGGTCAGTGAAAGTAGAGATACGTGGGAGTGAGATTTGGGCTCTAGTTAAATGATTAAACCGATTGATTTTGCCAGACGCAAAATCAACTGTAGATATCTAGCCGTAGGAGGAACCATAACACCACTTGAGCTGGAGTTCTGGGACTGGGATTGTGTATGTTGGTGTGAGTGAGGCTAAAGAGTTCACAGGTACCGGACTTTTGATTGGAATGGTTGCATTGGGGTGCAACGGACCAGCAACGGGTCGTTTTCAAGTGATACAGATCAGAATAATGCACAAACAAAACCGAACAAGATGCGGTTTAAGGAGAGGGTCAAATTGGTGGTGACATCAAAGCCCACAAAATTCTCGGTACATTAAGAGCGACAGTGTTTACGTTCTTGAAGAACCCTAAAAGGTTTTCTAGTGTGCTCTTTTATACGCTAAAAACCAGTCAAAATTGTAATACCCCATATTTTAATATTTTCCCATCACTTTAAAGTAAATAACTAATTAAATAAATTTGTGGTCTTTTCATAATATTAGAAAATGTTTGATGCATTTTGAATAAATGGATAAAGTTCGGGGGTTTACATAATTTGCCAATTAAGGCTTTGATATAAATAGTTTCTTCTTGTTTCAGCCACCCCTTTCTTCCTGGTCTCTGCCCCTTTCCATTTTGTTCTTCAATTTCAGCCCCAAGACTTGGTTTATGTTAGAAATTTTGGTGACATTCGAGTAGCGTAGCTCTGGGGAAATTAAGCTTTCGCCGATTTGCTTGTAGGAGGTAAATGATTTTATCTTTTTTTTTTTTTGCTGTGGCAAGGGTTTACTCTTCTGTTTGGGTTTATACAATTCAATCCTGTTATACCCAAAATTGAATCTTAGTGTATAATTCGTGGATGTTTACATGTATGTTATTGGAAGATTGTTCGGCAAATTATTCGTGATGTTAGATAATATGGTAGGTTTTTTGCTCAAGTCCTCATAACGTTAAAATTTCACAAACCCGTAGATGGCCAAGTGCTGCAATATGGGCGTCAGAACTTCTTCCATGTTAAGTTCACCATCTCCTCTATAATTTCAGTTTTGTGACTTGTTGGCACGCAGCAAGGTTTTGTCTTGCTGCCAAAAAGTCACAAAACTGAAACTGAAATTAATTAGTTATTTACTTATTTATTCACTTGCTGAAATTAATTAATTAGAACTTCTTCCATGCAAGGTTTTGTCTTGCTGCTAACAAGTCACAAAACTGAAATTATGGAGGAGATGGTGAACTTAACATGGAAGAAGCTCGAACGCCCATATTGCAGCACATGGTCATCTACGAGTTTGTGAAATTTTAATGTTATGAGGACTTGAGCAAAAAACCTACCATATTATCTAACATCACGAATTTGCCGAACAATCTTCCAATAACATACATGTAAACATCCACAAATTATACACTAAGATTCAATTTTGGGTATAACCGGATTGAATTGTATAAACCCAAACAAAAGAGTAAACCCTTGCCACAGCAAAAAAATACGATAAAATCCCTTACCTCCTACAAGCAAATTGGCGAAAGCTTAATTCCCCAGCGCTACGCCACTCGAATGTCACCAAAATTTCTAAAATAAACCAAGTCTTGGGGCTGAAATTGAAGAACAAAATGAAAAGGAGCAGCGACGAGGAAGAAAGGGGTGGCTGAAACAAGAAGAAACTATTTATATCAAAACCCTAATTGGCAAATTACGTAAACCCCCCGAACTTTATCCATTTATTCAAAATGCACCAAACCTTTTCTAATATTATGAAAAGGCCACAACTTTGTTTAATTAGTTATTTACTTATTTATTTACTTTAAAGTGATGGGAAATTATTAAAATTTGGGGTATTACAAAAATGCATTATGATTAGAAAGCATTGTCATTGTTAAACTTCTCTTTCTTGTTTGCATTTCTCTAGGGTGCCCAGCTCAATGAACCCAAGTTGCCAAACCAAAATTCTTCAGCGTAACATCGCTCATTCGATCCACTGACATTTGAATCACACCCACAGCACAGCAGGATTTCACAATTAAAGTCACCAAATTCCAATCTACCAAAGCTTGGTCGACAGATGTTTTCGGGCAAAGCTGACAAATATCTGTTCCAATAAGCTGCTTGTGTTCTAGTTTTCTGAAAGTCAAACCGTGCTTCATAAACTCCCCTATTGCGCAGATGATGTGCATATTTCTTACATAACGGGAAGAATGACTTCCAGGAATGGCGCACTATCGTGCTTCATACACTCCCCTGCTGTCCTTGTATTGTTGTTTTGCAGCACTGCCCAGAAACTTGTGGAGTCATATCATGCTTCTTTTGTTGAATCAACGAATTTGACAGCATCTCTCAAATTCAAGTACTATGAATCACCGGCAAAACACTTGCATGCAGCGTGATAGTTCACCAGTAATCTTTGCATGAACATGACCCACCTTGAAAGTGATGAAATCGATTTGCATCTCTCACCACGATTTTCCTTCCATAAATATTTGAAATGATCTTAAGAGCTGAATGGCAATCATTGCAAACTCTAAGGTTCTTGGTTATGTGAATATCTTATCCTGGTTCGATCTTCACAAGGCCGAAAGCCACAGCTAGCTTTTCACAGTGATAGTTGAGGATTTGATCTTTGTCTTCCTCTTCGACATCGAGCAGGACACAAGACCGATCTGGCATATAGCCTGCCATCTTCATCTCCTCTGCCAAGGCTTCTACCTTTCTATAAACATCTCTTCTGAAGGGATTTAATTGGTCTGCTGTGTGGAAACCATAAACCTCATCACCAAACTCAATCACACTGAAGGCTGCTGGCTTTCTCAGTCCTTTGTTCTTCATATATTGTCTTAGCTTTCCAACTTCTTGCCACTTGCTTGATTCTGGATATATATTTGACATCAGCACATAGTATCCAGTATGTTCTGGCTCAAGGTGGAAAAGTTTATTGGCAGCAACTTTCCCCAAGTCTGTATATCCGTGTATTCTGCATGCCAAAAGCAATGCACCCCATACAGCGTCATTTGGTTGTGATGGCATCTCTTTTATCAATTCATAAGTTTCATGCAAGCACCCAGCTCGACCAAGCATATCAACCATGCAAGCATAATGTTTTGCCTCTGGTATCACACAGATGACTTTTTCATTTCTGCGAAGGACCTTCTACCTTCATCAATAAGTCCCGCGTGACTACAAGCAGAAAGCACAGATATGAAAGTGATGTGGTTTGGCTCAACACCTTCCTCCTTCATTCGTGTAAAGATTTCAAGTGCTTCTCTTCCAAGCCCGTGCATGCCATACCCCGATATCAATGCATTCCAAGAACTAGCATTTAGTTCAATTGAGGGAGTCCTGTTAAACATTTCAAGACAAGTTCCCAAATCCCCACACTTAGCATACATGTCCATAATTGCCTTGTGAAGCATCAGATTAATCTCCATGTCACTAGTAACAATAAAATCATGAATTTTCTTTCCAAGATTCTTAGAACACAAGAAAGCACAAGCAGAAACCATGACCAATGCCGTGACGGGATTAGGTTTAACATCAGAAGCCTGCATTTTTTCGAAAAGGAAGAGAGCTTCACTAGCTAGTCTGTTATGGATGTAACAAGACAGCATGGAATTCCATGTTATGCCATCCCTCTCCCTCATGTCATCAAACACTAATCGAGCCTTTTCAACCTCCCCACATTTCGCATACATGGCTGATCGAATTCCCAACACAAACGTCCCATACCAAATCACTAAGGATGACGTATCCATGAACAGACAGTGCCTTCTTAGTATCTCCAAGCTGACAAACTGCAGAGGCAACTGTCACAGCTGTAATTGAGTCCATCGAAAAACCCTCTTGCTGCATCTTGTAGAACAAATTTAGCGCACTCTCAGCCCGCTCCGCCTGTTCATAAGCCGTGATCATAGCAGTCCAGCATACAACATCGCCATTCGACATTTCATCAAACACCTTGCGACCCTCATTCATTGCGCCGCATTTAGCATACATGTCAACTAAACCAGCTTCCACATGCACATCCAAATCGAATCCAGTTCTTATAGCATCACAGTGCACCATCTTCCCTTCTACAACGCATGATTGTGCAGCACATGCTTTTAGCACAAACGGCCAAGTGTAATTGTTGGGTTTAATGCCAGTTTTTCGCATAAGTGAATAAAGCACCAGGGTTTGTGAAAAGTGGCGGCCATTCACGTAAGCGCGAAGCATTGTGTTCCATAGTGACACACGGTAGCCCTTGATGGCACAAAGGGAACCGTGTGTGGCACTCGACTTGCCGCTTGCAAGAAGAGTCCGCCAATAAATCCCAACAATCTACGGCAAGCAGTGCATCAACATTGCATAAAGCAGTGCACAAAGAAGTAAATTTCAACACAAGGGCAAAACGGTCCCAAATATTCTCATTAATTCAACAACATCATTACAACTTACAGAAGGCTTTGTTTGCATCCACAGTGTGCAATCTAGCTAAGACAGGCAATCTAGAACAAAGCAAGGGACTCTCAGGTATGGGTGTGCATGACTCCCAATAGTACCATTAGGAGGATAAACCAAAGTGACAGTAATAGACGTAACTATGTGCGAGAAGTCATAGTGCCCCTTTTTAGAGAAATACAACTCGAAATGACTTGAAATGTTACAGGAAAACTTAAATATATACAAGGGTGGTCTCCACCAAAATTGAGCAAAAACGCACGCCTGGATCTTCAGATCTTCACGGTTGGCTTTTGGCATGCGCGGGCACTGCAATTGGGCGTGCGGGCGTTGTGCTTGACGGGCGCATGGGCACGAGGCTTGAAGAACTTGCGAGGGCGCATGGGCGAGTGTTGGATGGGCGCGGGGGTGCTGTGCTGGATGGGCGCGGGGGTGCTGTGCTGGATGGGTGCAAGGGGCAGCCCGTGACATTCTCCCTCACTAGAGCTATTGACGCCCTCGTCAACTTCTGCATCTGGTAGGCTTCAATCTTGTCGGTATAGGCTGATAAGTCTGCTACTCGTTCCCAAGTGTTCTCTTCTTCCATATATCCCTGCCACTTGACTAGGTACTCCTGATGGCGCTTGTGGGATGCTGTAATCACTCTATCATTCAAAATAGCTTCGGCAACTCGCTTTCCTGCCACTTTGGGTTTGAGTCCTTGTCTCTTGATTTGGCCCCTGGAGGGGTCGGCTGTGTCTTCATAAAATGGCTTCAACATGTTGACGTGAAAGACAGGATGGAGCTGGCGGCTCCACCAATGAGGTGGATCAACTTTGTAAGCCATCTTGCCTATCTTCTTCACTATAGTCAAGGGTCCCTCATATTTCTGGAAAAGACGAGAGTCTCTTCCCCTTAGAAATTTGCGATCTTGTGGCAGTAGCTTAACCATAACTTTGTCGCCCATGTTAAACTCTTGAGATCTCACGTTCTTGTCAGCGTGTTTCTTCATTCTTCTGGCTGCTTTCTCAAGGTAGGAGTGAGCTAGATCTATATTCTGCCTCCATTCTTCGCTGAAGCTTATGGCCCTTGGAGATTTTTCTGCGTTGGGGACGTTTACTGTGTGGGGTAGTAACGGTTGTTGTCGATTCACAATCTCAAAAGCAATCTTCCCTGTTGAAGAGCTTTTGCGTGAGTTGAAACACAGCTGGGCAACATCCAGTAGCTTGACCCAATTTTTCTGTGTTGCACTGACAAAATGGCGGAGGTACTCTTCTAACATGGAATTGAACCGCTCCATCTGACCATCTGATTCTAAATGATAACTTGAACTCATCGAAAGTTGGGATCCAAATAACTTAAAGAGTTCAGTCCAAAAGTTTCCAGTGAAGCGGGAGTCCCGATCACTGACAATGTCCTGAGGCATGCCCCAATACTTCACCACATACTTAAAGAAAAGTTGTGTTGTCCCGGCTGAGCAATACTTGGGTGTTGCGATAAAGCTCGCGTACTTGCTAAACCGATCAACAACAACAAGAATTGTGCCAAGTCTTCAACCTTCGGCAGCCCAGTGATGAAATCCAATGACACTCTCCCACAGTCTCTTGGGGACCGGCAGCGGTTGTAGTAACCCTGCTTTCTTCTTACGCTCCACCTTGTCCTGTTGACAAGTAAGGCATGTCTTCACATACTCCTGCACTTCATCCCCCATTTGAGACCAGTAGTAACCTTGTTGAAGGAGAGCTAATGTTCTTTCTCCTCCGGCATGGCCTGCCCAAAGGGTGTCATGACATTCTCGAATCAATGTTCGTCTCAGATCATCGACTCTGAGAACGTATACCCGTCTTCCTTTGGTCATCAGCAAACCATCTTCTTGCCAAAACTGTCGAGTTTTACCGCTCTCAATCAGTTTCAACAGCTGTTGGGAAACCGGGTCCCTGGTAAGGGCCTTCCTAATCTTCTTTCCGATGTTGATGGCAATTCGGCTGTCTGCTCTAACAATAGCATGGCCATCAATGCTACTTGATCTAGTTCGGCTCTTCTGCTGAGGGCGTCTGCTACGCTGTTGGTTGAGCTTACCCTATACTCGAGCATGAAGTTGAATTCTGCCAAAAGTTCCTGCCACCTGGCCTGTTTCGAGGTGAGCTTAGATTGACTCAAGAAGTGACTCACTGCAGTGTTGTCTGTCCGCACTATGAAGCTAGAACCAAGCAGGTAGTGCCTCCAAATTCTGAGACAATGCACTACCGTGAGCAACTCTTTCTCATGAGTGGTGTAGCGACGTTCTGCTTCGTTGAGCTTCCTACTCTCATATGCCACGGGGTGGCATTCTTGCATTAGAACCCCTCCTAGTGCAAAGTCAGAAGCATCTGTATGAACTTCAAAGGACTTCGACACATCAGGGAGAGCAAGTACCGGATCTTCAGACATAGCCTGCTTCATAGCCGAGAAGGCCGATTGACACTCCTTGGACCATTCCCAAACATTGCTCTTCTTCAAAAGTTCGGTTAGAGGATGGGCCATTCTCGAATAATCTCGGACAAACTTCCTATAATAGTTGGTCAATCCAAGGAAAGATCTCAGTTCTGAAACATTAGTTGGCAGCTGCCACTCCTGTATCACTTGAACTTTAGCTGAGTCCATCCTTATCTGACTCTGTTCTATCACATGGCCCAAGAATTTAATCTTGGTCTGGGCAAAAGTGCATTTCGACAGCTTCACGTATAGCTCGTGCTCCCTCAATTGGGCAAGCACCTTCCTCAGGTGCTTCAGATGCTCGTCCAAGCTAGAACTGTAGATCACAATATCATCGAGATACACCACTACAAAATTGTCAATGTAGTCCCGCAAAACCTGATTCATCAAGGTGCAAAATGTGGCCGGGGCGTTGGTCAAGCCGAACAGCATGACCAGGAACTCATACGCACCGTATCTGGTGACACAAGTTATCTTCGCCTCGTCACCTTCGGCGATTCGGACCTGCCAATACCCAGACTTCAAGTCCAACTTGGTAAACACTCTCGCCCTACTAAGCTGATCAAAACAGTCGACTAAAGGAATATGATACTTGTTCTGAATAGTCACCTTGTTTAGCGCCCTGTAGTCCACACACATCCGCAAGGAACCATCTTGTTTCTTCTGGAAGAGGACTGGTGCACCGTAAGGGGACTTCGCTGGAGTGATCAAACCAGCATCTAGCAACTCCGTCAATTTTTTTCTGAGTTCAGCAAGTTCTGGTTGTGACATCCGATACGGAGCTCGGACGGGTGGCTTCGTGCCTGGCACGAGCTCGATCTCATGGTCAATTGCCCTTCTAGGTGGCAATTTCTTCGATAATTCATCAGGCATCACATCTTCAAAGTTGTTTAATATCACTTTAACTTCTTTGGGTAATGGTCCCGATACTTCTTCAATTTCATCCCACCGTAGCATGGCAAGGTAGGTTGTTTCGTCCTGTTTTAATCCCTTTTTCAACTTTTTCAACTGGAGGGCTGAGATAGAACGCTCTCCCGCCCTAGGAGATATAGTTGGGATGACACACAGTTTATTCCCAAGCATGGCCAGCGAGTTGGTGCATGGCATCACTGTGGTCTTTGCGTCACACAGAAACTCCAACCCAAGGATCCGTTTAAAGTCGTCCATGATGACTATTGAAAAGTTGGTCCTTCCTTCGTATGGGCTAATCTTGATCAAAACAGATCTCGCTATCCCTACTACTGGCTATGCGGCAGAGTTGATAGCCTTCACCCGTCCGCACCCTTTTCTAGAGTTAGACCCAATCTTTCCACTTCGGTGCTAAAAATGTAATTATGGGTAGCTCCTGTGTCCACCATGGCCCTGATGGCCTTCCCGTTAACCTTGATGTCCACATACATCAAGCCTTTCCCTGGTACATCGCTCTTTTTCTTTGGAGGCATGTCTTTAGGCTTTTCCTCAGTCAAGCTCTCTTTAGGGTTCCCAACCTGTATTGTCACAGCATTACACCACTGAGGAAAGGCCCCGACAACATCTTCCTCTTCATAATCTTGTATGTCTGTTTTCTCCTCTGTTGGTGGATGCCTTGATTGAGAGCCAGATTGTGCCCCACGTTGCACTTGCCCAATGTTGTCAAAGAAGGCATTCATCATCTGTCGCTGCGGACAGTTAGCGATCACGTGCGGTCCTTGGCACAAGAAGCAACCCCTGAAAGGAGGTTTCTTCACTTTTCCGCTGGTGCTAGCGTCGGGCTTGGCTTTAAACCCAACTCCACTCTTTTGTTGGGTAGAAGAGTTTGACGCCCAACTGCTTTTACTGCCCCAACTTTGGTTTGGTACTTGACCCCCTGGCTTCTTGCCACCAATACTTTTGCTTGGATTTCCTCTCTGAGGGGGTCTCTGTGGCTCGGAGTTATAATCTGAAAGGTTCTCAGCATCGATCATGGCTTCGTTAAGGTTGTTCACCCGACGTCTATTAAGCTCGGTGCGAGCCCATGGTTTTAACCCTTCCATGAAGAAGAAGAGTCTATCGACTGCGGACATGTCGCTGATGTAAAACATCAAGGTAGAAAATGCTTGGCAATACTCCCGGACCGAACCGGTGTGCTTGCATTCCAACAACGCTTTCCTCGCGTTGAATGCGGTGTTCTCTGGAAAAAAAACTGGCTCTTTAGCTCTTGTTGAGTATATCCCATGTGTTTATGACGCAAGACCCATCTTCGATCTCTGCGTACTTCTTCCGCCACCATAACTTGGCATCTCCAACCAAGTACATGGTAGCCATCGACACCTTTGTCGCTTCCGAGTCTACTCTGATGGCTCGAAAGTATTGTTCTATATCAAAAAGAAAGTTTTCTACTTCCTTGGTGTCACGGGCTCCCCCGTAACTCTTGGGCTCTAGCACTCGGGGCCTCGATGAGTGCTCCGCACCCCCTGCGGATGTGTTAACCACTGCGCGACTATGAAGCTCCACTCGATCCTAAAGCTCTTAAAATTTAGACTCTCAATCTATACCTTCAACATGTCGTACATGGTGTTCCACTCGATCCTGAAGCTCCTGAAACCTGCCCTCCCACTCCATGTTCTCAGCATATCAGGCATTATCAGTGGCTTCAAGATTCACTTCCAACGCGTCAAGGCGAAGGGAGAATTGTTTCAGGATGCCTGGAGCATCCGGGTCACTCTTGATCATGTCCCGTATCTGTGCTTCCAAAGCATCGATTCTCTCTTTCGTGTTGGCCATAGTTTTTCTCAACAAACTATCCCACAATATTTTCTTAGCTGAAGCCACGGTCCCTTGGGCAACCGCGGCTCTGATACCACCTGACACACGGTAACCCTTGATGGCACAAAGGGAACCGTGTGTGGCACTCGACTTGCCGCTTGCAAGAAGAGTCCGCCAACAAATCCCAACAATTTACAGTAAGCAGTGCATCAACATTGCATAAAACAGTGCACAAAGAAGTAAATTTCAACACAAGGGCAAAACGGTCCCAAATATTCTCATTACTTCAAAAACATCATTACAACTTACAGAAGGCTTTGTTTGCATCCACAGTGTGCAATCTAGCTAAGACAGGCAAGCTAAAACAAAGCAAGGGACTCTCGGGTATGGGTGTGCATGACTCCCATATAGTACCATTAGGAGGAAAAATTAAAGTGACAGTAGTAGACGTAACTATGTGTGAGGAGTCATAGTGCCCCTTTTTAGAGAAATACAACTCGAAATGACTTGAAATTTTACAGAGAAACTTAAATATATACAAGGGTGGTCTCCACCAAAATTGAGCAAAAACGCACGCCTGGGTCTTCAGATCTTCACGATTGGCTTTTGGCTTGCGCGGGCACTGCAATTGGGCGCGCGGGCACTGTGCTTGACGGGCGCATGGGCGCCAGACTTGAAGAACTTGTAAGGACGCATGGGCGCGTGTTGGAGGGGCGCGGGGGCACTGTGCTGGATGGCACGGGGCGCTGTGATGGATGGGCGCGGGGGCGCGATGCTAGGCGGGTGTAAGGGGCAGCCCGTGACACATAGGAAAGAATTGGGTCCATTGCGAATATCATCAAACAGATGGCAGGCATTTTCTGAGTGTCCTAATTTGGTGTATCTGAGGAGGATTAGAGCACCCAAGTGAGGGCTTTGCCTGATAAAGCCAGTGGTGGTGAGAGATGAGTGTATTTGCTCGAGAGTGGGTAAGCTATCATACTACTGTAGAAGTGCATCGTAATGCGCTTCAAGTTCACATTTGGGAATTATGTTGCGAAATAGTATATGCGATCCCCGACGATGCATTAAATTCTTTGGCCGTTCATTAGGTTGATTCTAAAGTGAAGGTGGTAGATCTGTTACTAGCATAATAATGGTGATAACTACGCCAATGAAGCTTATGCCGCCAAAGAAAACATAAGTTAATAGGCCCTAGAGATGTCTTTTTCTCGAACCATGCATTTTTGTAGGACTTGTTTCGATAGCTTGAAGAAGGAACAAGTACAGTTTAGTTGGTTCAGTTTGAAAGTATTATGAATTTAAGGGAAAAAAAAGATCAAACAAGGGCTAAACAATTCGGTTTCAAAGATTTGAACGGATGACGGTTCGACTTATCTTTATTTTTGGTCTTTTTTTAGACCTGACAAAGCCTACCGTGACCTGCAATTGACATTCGTTTCGTCTACCCATAAATTTGTGGGAACATTTTACATGCACCCGCATGGGTCGGGTAAGAACTGGTTCGGCATGGACATGCCTGCGGGTAAATCATACTTGTGATTTTAACTTTTAATCTCTCGGTCATTTTATCTTTTTAACTTAGCTATACAACGACTTTGACATCCAACAGTGTAAGCGTGTGTGTTGTTCATTCTGGGTATAAATGCGTGTCTCTGTGCGTGCGCGCGTCTTCGTGTTGTGTCTATGTGTGTGCGTGTTTTGTTGTGTGTGAATGTAGTTGTTTATTCTATGGTTGTGCTCGCAATTGTTTTACGTGTTGTTAATTTTGCTTTAGCGAGTTAAGGGAAAAGGAAATGCAAAAGAAAAAAGGTGAGGAAAGCATTGGATTACCTGGGGGTAGGTTGGTTGGGTATGGGTCAAGAAAATGCTACCCATAGAAGTGCACGTAAATTCTACCCGTACCCACGAGACCCGTACTAGCGATGGGTTACGAGCGGCTCACTCGCCGGTGCCTATTTGTCAGGTCTATCTTTTTGGGCCATTCAATTTACAATTGGGGGTCATAACAATCATTGATATTGATAGGTTGTGGTACGACTAAAATTTCCGTTATTTTAAAAGGTATATATACATATGTTGGATGGCTCGGTTCGGTTTGGTTCGATTTTAGTTCGTACAAAAAACTTCAAACATAACAGACCAACCAATGATATGTTTAATCGGATTGTTAAGAGTCAAACAAAACGATTGATTTTGCCGCCTTGGATTCGTTCCATCGGTTTGAATAGTTAACCCTGCTTAAAAGAGATGTAACTCAAGCCTCTCTCGTACTAGCATTCTTGGAAGCAGGCGAGCAGCCATTTACGCGTAAGCATTCTTAAAAGCAGGCAAGCAGCCATCATCAATGCAAATACAAGGTACGCCTCTACGGGCTTTACCCTGCCCAACGCCTATTCAAAAGATGATAATACTTGCACTTGATCTATCCTCGAGTAATCTTGCATGATCGCGAGAATGAATCAAGTGGGTTAATATTCCTTAAGGTATATGCAAGCCAATAAGGGCTACCCGAGAATGAACCAAGTCAGTATACCCGTATGAATCTAAGTAGGCCCAACTATCTTTCTCTTCCCCTATCAGCAAAGTACAACATGAAGAAATGAGCAAGTTTCCTGTGTACTTGTTAACTTTATGGTCCTCCAATAATATTGCAATACACTTGAGCATTTGTAACATGAGCGCATCCCTTCTCTCTTTCTATTTATGCCTACGATATCATGTAGTGTAAACTGTGTTTTCCAAAAGATCTGTACAGGGAGACACCCACCGCAAGAGAAGCGAATCATCCCATTGGGTTGCTGCTAGAACCTTAGCAGTTCAAAGCACTCTTTCCGCCTACACAGATGCTACAAGGTCCTCAAAAACTTTAATTAGAGGCATTCTATAGGATAGAGCAGCCAAAAAAGATGAGAAGATTGTTTCCACGCTTCATATTCCTCTTATTCTTCTCTCATTCGAGCTCTTCGATAGCTTCCCAGTCGTCATACATCAATGGAGTCAGATGCGAATGAAAATGTGCATGTCCTTCAGTACTATTCCCCGCCAATCTAGCATCATGCAGTTGAAGTTGTCTTTCAACCCATGGAGGATCGTAGCGCCCGAGCCAGAGAGCTTCGCCAGTATCCTTGTGCTTAAAATCTGGCTGCTTCGGATTTTTCTTATTCTTTCTATTATCCCTCCACTCATCTAGGTTGGAGAAGAACACTTGCCACAAGTGAAGGCGATTCTTCCACTTGTCTTCAGGAGTTTCAACTGATTTCCAAAAGGTGAAAATATAGATAAGTACAACAAACCACACATACGGCACTGAAATGAAACTCTCAAGTCATGGAAAGGGTAATAATCAGTAATTTGTCTGCCCATGACCCAACCAAACAAGGTCCACCTGACCCAATGAACAAGGTCTACAAAACTCAACTAATTTTTCAAGACAAATATTTCTATCTCGAAACAAAAGTTACCTCTTGATTCTGATTGCTCGAACTCAGGACAGGCTACATATCGATCCTCTTGCATGACATAATTTATCTTCTCCACGTTTACCTACACAAAGAGGGGGGAAATGAGCAATTGCAATTGCAATGGACCGGTACCTAGACAATTTCTTGCTGAAATTGTCCACGATGAGACATTAACAAATACACCTTCCAGCATACCTAGATAGCATGCAAACGCGCACATTGTATGTCCCAAGAAAAAGTCACATTTTATAATGGAGCATCTATGGGTGGAATCAGCGCGAAACATCTCCCTGCTCCTAACTGGGGTTTTCCAGTTTTAATTTACTTCTCTTTCTGGCAGATTTCATCTTTCCCATTTCATATCCGAACAGCTTGGACTACTGCTACTATAATATTAATATATCATCTTTTCTATCACCATGCTCTTTCAACAAGGAAGAAGCTATAGAACTAAAGGCAGCAGAAAAAAAACTGAAGCAACGGTCTGCTTCTTGGGTTGTGATAGGGCTTTGGCACGGACTGCTGCCACTTTCTGGTACAACTCAAAATTTTGAAATTGGTCTTGGGGGATTTATGAACAAAGGATTACGATTATGGAAGAACTTCTAGGACTGTGAGATAGAACCAAGAATGATGATCCTGTCAGATTATGTACTTCCCTTTTTGAGTGCTGAGGTGAACAGTCGAGGATGGTAGGAGTTAAGAGAATGAGGTCACAAAGATCAACTTCAAAAATGACTAGAACCAAAAAAGGTAAGAAATATATGGCACGCACTATATCTTTCAAGTACGTTAAGGCATCTAAGTTGCATGTCACAAATTCTCAACAACATTATCACAATTTCCATAACATTTTCTCCACTGCTTTCAAAGAGTTACACACTGCTCAGCAATCCAAGCTCTAACAGAACTTGGTCTACATCAAATTATAAGCTATGGAATGGGTGTCAGTTCTTCTTAATAGGAAGTGAACATGGGCACTTTAATATGAGCAGACACTATCAGGGAAAAAGTAGAGCAAAGTGGAATGAATAGGCGGTAGTAGAGGAGTGGAAATATCTCCAACCTTTATACTTGGATTGATTGAAGATGCAAGTACTTCCCCAGCTGTTATGGGGACGCCATGTATTGCCAGCAGAAGGTCGCACTAACTTTGTTTAAGACGGTTCACTGGTCCATGTTGCCAACCTCCTTGATGCTATTAAGTTCCATCCCCTAAGACCTCTTATGAAACTGCATGAGAGGCATGTGCCATCTCTTAGTCAGTTATCCATAAGGACCATCACACAGGCCGGACTCCTCTCTAAACTGGAAGAGAGTCGAAAGTAGGGATCGCATTTGTTTTCATTTCTGGTTGCCTTGTGCTTTTCTAAATATTCATGTTCTAGAAAATTAATTATTTATGAAAAGCTTCTAATTTCTGATAACAATAACTAAGAGCCTAAGAGTCTCGACAGAACACGACAAATATAAAAAATCTGCCAAATTCTCAAAATTGATATACCTCAGTGAGTTAGGTATTGGCATTCCCGTTTCGACCGCATTGAGTTGCAATATACAGTATTTTTCTCATAGCGAGAGCAGTATTTTCTCCCGATATGTAGATATAGATAGTCATCATATTACCAAGTAACTCTACAAATTTGAGAACTATCAGAACTAACGCAGCATTTCAAACCTTGTAATACGCTCTGTGCCTCCCATACTCGTCGACTCTTTCAAATGATCCCAAGTGACCTGAAACACAAATAAAATCATTTGGTCTCAGATGCTCTTTGGATATCTCTGCCATCTCGCCCCACATGTTCAGTGTAATCCTGCTCACAGTTAGAAGGCATAAGCTTACCAGGTGGCAGATGTTACATAACCAGTGAAACAAGAAACGGGCACACAACAAAACAAGAGCTTCCAGTTATTCATATGAAGGCTTTTCAATTTCAAGAAGTGAACAGAAAATAAGGAAGGAAGCATGAAAATGCTGTTTAAACAAGGGATGACTAAATGTCACTCGCAGAACCCGATAACCTCACAAACATTGGCATGAATCACTGTGGCATCTAATGTAGTAAGACACAGGGTGAACCGTCGGCACTCAACTTGACCAAAAAGATTAAGCTATTAGGTCATGGGGTCGTCCTTGAAAAAAAAAAGGTCATTCCTACCTACCACACCAAAAGCGCAATTTCGTCCAGTTTCACTATTTTTTCAAGTCAACGGCGTATACATATACCAAAAAGGTCTTAAAAAAAAGTAAAGCAAGATCTGAGATGATTAAACGTTCAGAACCTAAGAGTTGATTTTGACTAAAATGAGAATGCATACACCTTCTGTTCCATTACAAGCACGGACTTTTACTAAATGTTTTTATCCTAGCTTGACTTGACCAACGAGTTGGATTTGATGTTTACACGTACTTATATCTGTCATACGAGTTTCCCAAAAGGGTCAATCAAACAGAGGGAGTCCAATCTTCTTGTGTTAATAAAACGTTAAAACTACTTCAAAAGGAAAGGGGATGATAAATGATGGCTCTCACCTCAAGTGATGATTTTTAACCTGGAGCCTGGTCTGAAGACCCAATTCGCCGACTTCTCGAAGAGGGCTGATGACTGTTCCAATAAAGCTGACGGAGTTTTGCAGCGATTTTCGCCATCTTATGGTGGACGGCAGCTGGGATTTGAGGGCGTGCCGGTAAACCGGACTGTCAGCCTCGGGCTCGTCGGGGAAGTAGCTACACACTTTAAGGCCCGTGGCGGCCGGCGACGAGAATGGTCGGAATTTGTGAAGCTGGGAAGAATATGGGTATAGGTGCTTGAACAGGGCACGGAAGCGGCTGGTCGCCTCCATTAGAGATTCAGATCATCAGCTTTGGGCGGGTCCGGTTACCGAATTCGATCAAACTGAAAAAAGCCACCCAAAGACTTGGAGGGATACAATTATACAAAGGGTAAATGATTGGGTAATTTGCATACAGAACCTCTCGTGGGTTAGGCCATACGTTTATCATTTTGTTTTTTATTAAAAAAAAAATTTGTGTATTTTTATTATTTTTTAATTTTATTTCAAATAATGACAAAAAACTGAAAACACTTCCGATATATATAATAAAAAGTAACTAAATTTTCTTTTGGTGAAAATAATAAAAGTACATAAGTATATTTTCTACTGAATACGAAAATCATAAAAATGAAAAAAACAAAATAAAAACAGAAAACGAATATGATAAACATACGATGAGTTGCAAAAATTCATTCTTTACGTGTGCCCCTGCGCTATTTATTGTATTGCATCAGTTATAAAACGAAACTAAATAGATAAAGGGTCTGCTTGACAAAGTTGTGGTTTTTAGTTTTGATTTTTTTAAAAATCAAAATTGAAATTAGTTTTGATTTTCTTTTGAGAAAAAGTAGGTGGATGTTTGGTAAAGTAATTTTTATTTTCTTTCCTCATTCTTTTTTTTTATTTTTCCTTAAAATGTTCTTTTCTTCTCCGATAAAACCCTTTAGCCACGTCCACTGCCTGTCACCACCACCACCCCCTTTATCAATCACAAATCTACAACGATGATGGTGTGAATAGGTGTGACTGGCGAAGCTTGTAGGTATGGTGAAGGTGACGATGATGGCTACAATGTCTAATTTAAGTGACGACAGTTGGTCATCACAAATTTGCCATTGTGATTGTTGGGTGGAACAAATCTACGACAGAGTAGGAATGTGAGTGGCGACGGTGGTGGGGTGGCGGCGTTGGTCTTGATGGTGGTCTTGCGTATGTGCGGTAGGCAGTGTTGGGTCGTGGTGTTGGCGTTAGTGGTGGACATTGACAATATTGGCACTAGAAAAGTTGTGTTCGTTTTGCACCAGCCAAAAAATTAAAATATGTTGTTTAATGTATGATAAACACTGCTCCCGTCTAAAGCTCATAAGTGGCACTTTTTGTAACACTTTACATTATCACAAAATTCAAAAGGAAAAAGAGGACAAAATAATCTAGCTTGGAGCTCCAAAATTCAAGTGCAAGGACTCATCATCAAAAGAGGTATATAGACTAAGGAATATAAAATGAACTAGAGTTAAGGAAATTTCGGTAAGGCATCAATGGAGCATGGCAACAGAGCCTGTGGAGCATTGAAGCTAAAGGAAGTTCTCTGAAGGTGGAAAGCAGTAATGGTATAGATGTCAGTAATGGTAGAGATGTCAAATAGGCCGAGCTGGCCTGACCCGGCCTTATAAATCAATAGTTCCCCTGACCGAAGAGCCTAGGGCCAGGCCAGAATTTTGGCCCAAAATATCCAGCCCGAGCCGGTCCTAAAAACAGGCTGGCCCGAAATCGGCCAGTTTGTTTAGCGCCCCCCCCCCCCCCCCAAACAGCTAGTTTGTGTCTCGGGAAATTACTTTTACAGTGTATTTTTTTGAAGTTAACAACTATCACAAAAGTGTTTTTAATTAATAACAAAAAGAAGTAAAAAAGCTACAAAGGATAAAAAAAATAACATGTTTTGTTAAATTGTTCTAGCTATTTGGAAAAGTATGAGCAAAAGCAATAAACAAAAACTTAACCATTTTAGTTTGGTGTAGGTAAAGACCTAAAGCAATTTTAGATTAAATGTTTGATGCTTAAGCTACTGATTCCTGAAGTAACTCATGTGCATGTGTTTCATGCTAAAAACAAAAGACCGGATAAGAAAAAAAAAAAATTCAACGGCTATTTTTTTAGGTAGATAAATACGATTAAAACAAACCAAACAAAACAAGTGAAGAGCTCCCCGCAGCCACACTTAAGGGAGTCGACGGTTATACATGTCACTTGAATTCAAAGCGACCATTCGAAGACTACAATTCCACTTAACGAGCTTGATCATTCAACTAAGATCAATTCTTTGAATCGAAAAAGCTACCCCAAAATTATTTTGGCAGTGTCATATACAGCCTAGAGCAATATATGCAGACTTTAGTTGGAAAAGGAGACTTCAAGCTGTATAAGATAACATATTAATTTTTAATGAACATCACAACTTAATTTATTGGTTTTAAGAAACTAATCTCTTCATTGATATTCTAGGAATTAAAAAAAATTAAGGCTCGGCCCTAAAGTTAGGGCCTAAGGCTTGGGCCTGGACTGGGCCTTGATATCCCAGTTTTGGGCCAGGCACGGTTCCCACGGCCCTAAGCCCGATTAGCCCGGGCTTTCACTTTGCCTGTTAGGCCCATGCCGGGTTTGCTCAAGCCCGACTCATTTGACATCTCTAATGATTCAACCAACCTCTTTAAACCTAAGCTAATGGTCCCATTTATTTTGTGAAAAGGACATCTTGTAACCATCAATTGATATGATCAAAGCAATTTACACCTATAAATGGGGATCTCTGTCGTGCCCTGCCCCATCTTCATGTTCGTCCCACCCTTTCTCGTTCAAGTTTTATTATAAGGCTACCAAATTTTGGTTGCTAGCCGGGTTAAATGAATCTTCTTTCAATCTTATATATAGTGACAATTAATAGTCACTAAATATTTTTAGTAACTTTTTCGCTAATATTTTCAACGACAATACTTGACAATATTTTTTTTACTGACACTAGATAAAAGTCACTAGAAATATATAGCAACTATTTATTATTATCGTTATATAAGGGGTAAGAGAAAGATTCTTTTAATCCAGATAGCAGCTAATTTTTTTTTTTTTTTGTACTATGAGGATACATCCTTGGCCTAATTGCCATATCTGAGACATAAGGAGTAACCTTGTTCATTAGTATTGCATATAGGTGTCAATGGGCCGGGCTAGCCCAAGCCCAACGGGCCTCAAGCAAAAACGGGCCGAGGCCGGGCCTAGTGTCTGGAAAATGGGCCGGGCCTGAAATCTGCATATATGGGCCCAGTCCAAGCCCAGACCTTAGGCCCAATATTTAGGGTCGGGCTTGGGCAGGGCCCAGCCCAATTTTTTTCTTCTTTTTTTGGTACCCAACTCCTTGTTATTTATTTGCGTCGATGGCCAATAAGAATACATCAAATTAATTGGTTGAGATTGATACATGTTAATTTGATGTAATATTGACAAGCCTTTTTTGGCCTACTAACATTATAATTTATAAGTAGCATTTTTTGAAAGTTTCAATTCTAATAAGTTTATTCAAATTTATACTATTAGTTTAATTTTGTATAAAGTTTTAGCATATATTTTGAAATCCTAATTAGTTTATTTGAAAATTTTTCTATTAAGCTTTACTTTTTTCACTTAAGTTGAATTTTTGTTATTATAATGTACCACTAAAAACTAATTGGAATTTACAAGAATTTAAATTTGGAGTATAGTTATTAATTACTCAGACGATCTTAAGTAATAAGTATAGATTTTGACTAACAGTTTTTTCCTAAAGTGGAGTTTAGGGAAATAATGGAGAATATAACCGTTGGGGGGAAAAGGGAGAAAATTAAAATTTGAAAATTGTGGGGCCTGCCAGAACCGGGCCTAAAACCGAGCCAAGCCCAGGCCTGAAAATTCGGGCCAAAATCGGGCTTTTTTCGGGCCGGGGCCTGGCTTGTGCTTTTTTCTGGAACTTCTTGGCCTGGTCCAAACCCAGGCTCCAAGCCCATTTGTTTAGGGCCGTCACTGTTCATCGAGAGGGCCGGGCCAGCTCGGGCTAGAAACGGGCCGGGCCAGCCCGTGGGTCGTCGGGCCCTTTTGACACCTCTATTGCATGCCATATTTGGTAAGGTGATCGACGTCCAATCAACCAGGCATATGATTGAATTAATCATATGCCTTAATTAATTGCAACGGGGCCTTGTGCATAGACTCGACTTCTCATGGGAGCCTACTCTCCCTTGTCAGCCGTGGTTTCTCGTTCCCTTTGTGTTTCGCTCTTTGCTCTAGTCCTTGCCCTGGAGGTGCACCATCAAGGCATCAAATAAGAGTGCATACGCTTTGTCCCTGGCAAACCTCAGCCTCACCCTTCGGTCCTATTTTCCTTTGGCTCTCCCGATCAACATGAGTTGTGACCCGCTATTAAATTTAAGTTTGGTACTAATCAATTGGATTTTGTTTTTAAACGCTAGACCGTGAACCAAAATTTCAAAACTTAGCACCAGGCCGTGGAGACCATAAAGACATTTTTTTTTCTAGAAGTGTAACGAATGAGAGAGCATCACGCCTCTCCCCAATAAGAGCACATCAAATTGTCGTGATTGTTATCACATTAACTGTAGCTCGTGGACGTCTCTCCCCTAAGGCGATTATTACCGAAAGTTAAATAAACCTATATTATGATGAACTTCCATCGTGAATAAAGGAGTTGAAAGTAGTTCGCAGCGATACAAACCTTTTTAGCAACAAATATTTCCCACCTGCCGGCTGTTTCATAGTACAGTCATATGTTTCAGCTTCTAATGAATATACCTGGCAGCTTGTGTTGCCCAATCGGCGGGGCGGCCGGACTGCTACAAAGTCCAAGACAAACTGTGCCTCAACGGACTATGAAAGCATCCGTAATCACAGGAACTGACGATAATCTCCATCCAAAACTTCAAACAAGGTGACGACAAGACGCCATTGGGGCACCAGTCAACATCAATCCCCGCACCAGTCAACATCAATCCCCACACCCGCCTCGTCAACTTACAAGAAAACTCATTTTACTACGGTTCCCGTACTCCACCCCCGTTCACACACACACACACACACACACACACGCTTCAATTCAGTTGACTTAAGAGGTCCAAAGCTCGAATTCAAAACATTGACGGAAACAAATGCGTAGGGAAGTGCGTGATGACCGAGCCCAAGCCCGATCGACGACCCATATCGTCGTCAACACCTAGTTGTTCTATCAATAACAGACTTTCTTGCTCCCTAGATTTTCGCTAACTCCCACCAAATGCCTTCTCTGAGGAATGCTCTAACGACGTCGCCGACTTCATCGTCCTCGTCGCCGTCCGATTCGCCCCTGAATTCGCGGCGGCTGACCCGCCAGCGTAAGCTGCGGCACGTCAGTGGCGAGGAGCTCGGGTTGAAGCCGGGTAATGACCGGTCAAAGTCGCTGCCGGCTTCGCCCGGATCGGGTTTGGATTCCGGGTCGCGGTCTCCGGGTCACTGGTCCATGTCGGCCGTGCCGCAGCCTCTGCCGCTGCCGGAGTTGCATTCGCCTCTTAAGCGGAACGATTACTTGGCGTTGCGAAGGGAAGGGACGAGTAGGGTGGAGGGAAATGGAAGGGACGGGGGTTCATCAAGCTCTGCCACAGAAAGGTGCACTCGTTTTTATCTGACATCTAGCCAATTTCTGAAAATGAATCAAGTACATGTGAACATCAACTCTACTCACTATTTTCATTCTAGCTGACTTGCCAAGCGGTACTTATTCAATCTATTTGAGTTCAAATTGCAAAAAAATCGAAGGACAAATCAAGTGAAATGGAGTCAGTAAGATTATGGACTAACTTCTTGCTATGATCAAATGTTTGCTCGAAAACTTTATAGAATTTAGTATTATGATTATACTGTAATGTGTAGTAGATAAGCTATAAACATGTATGCTGATGTTTTATTGACACACTACGAGATCAGTAGTGATTTTGTGCAGCTGAAGTCTTGAACATGATTGTAAAGTACTTCTGAGATTTGGTTCTTTATATTCCAAAATGTCAGGTTCAAGTGGCATACAAAATTGGCACCTAATGTGAACATGTCAATTGGGTAATCTTGGTTAAAGCGTTAAGATTAGTCTTGCAATGACGGCAGATGTGGGCCACTACAACTTTTGTGTGTGTGCTAGACTAGACCCTGCTCGTCCTGTGCAAGAGCAAACAGTACGACAAGCTCAAATGTACATATACTGTACATGTAGAGTGTTTTCCTTAATATAACACGATGCAGTTAGATGATGTTATGCTGATACGAGGGATAGAGCATTCAGTTTAATCATGATGTGCCCCCCTTATGGGGTGGGGGGTCATATATGAGATCACACAGAGAGGAATTTCTATTCAATGTCATCCTTCTTCTTTTGGAGGGCTTTTAACGTTTTGAGTGTAGAAGTTAGGTCTAACATATGGTACTAACTCATACTCTCAGAGCCTCAGATTTCTGTTTCATAGCAGAATAAATGACGTGCATAGCATGCTGCGTCATAAGCTCCTTTCATTTTCTTACCCTTTTTGTCATCTTCTTGGATTAGAGTCCGTGTAAGTCCAACTAAAAATGTTGATCTTGCATAATTAAAATGTTTGCCGTGGTAAAAATGCAGCTATCTGTTGCATCAAACTACTTGGAAGACCACAGATCAGGTTGCTACGAAATCGTTGAGATCTCCAACCTATCTTCGTAGAGGCTTCCATCAGAATTTAAATGTTGAAAGTGCTGATCGCAACTTCAGGGTGAATGTTCCTGCTAGAAGTGCTCCAACGAGTGGTTTCACCAGTCCTTCTCTCAGCCCACCAAGATTTGGCACTGCGAATCTTTTCAATTCCTTGTCGACTTTAGATGCTTCAGTTTTCAACAGACTACCTGGTTCTGCTTCCCAAGTCTTGCCTTTAAGACTCACACCTAGCCCTAATCATTCTCCATTACGGAGCCCAACATTACTAAGTCCATGCCGTGCCAGAAGTCCTACTGGTGTTCCCCTGCAGTCACAGCATAAATCACTCCCAGAAAGTTCTGTGGCAAGGTCTGAAGGTAATAATGCCAATGTCCATCCGTTGCCCCTGCCACCAGGAGTTTCAAGGTCATCACAATCAAATGCTATTTGCCATGGTATGGATAAATCAGATGTATCGCCGATTAAAGGCCAGTGGCAAAAAGGAAAACTAATAGGGCATGGTACATATGGCCGTGTATATGTTGCGATCAACCGGTATGCCGCTAGAGCTGAAGCTTTTCTGCTAATGTTTCTTATCCCTTGAACCTCACATTTCTTTTGTCTTAACAGCAATACTGGAGCTTCGTGTGCAATGAAAGAAGTTGATATTATTCCTGACGACTCTAAATCAACTGAATGTATAAAGCAGTTGGAGCAGGTTATTCTCCATAGCCTTCTTAGTGTTGACACTCTAGCTTGACGTTATTTTGTAGATCACCAGATTGTTTACTGGTGGCAAAAGACAAAGTTACATTGAATAGTAAGACAAGTACCATAGTTGGAGGTCCGAAGGTGCAGATGTGTTCCATTTTTCAATTTAGTCTACCATCACAGATTCTCTGCGCATTCTGCTACCTAACTTACATTCCACATTCTACTTTAAAAGTTTGCGACATCAGTTGCTGGTTGTTAGTGGAGGAAAGCTCACAGTTTAAACCAGGCATGCTTATGCTCTTATATTTTTTTTTGTTGATAATTCTTAATATTTTAAAAGACTCCAGAGGGGGTAGGGTGGGCAACCATCCCTCGCGAAACAATAACCCAAACAAAACACACTTCCACATCAGATCTACTTCAAATAGCTGGTCCTATATTAAAATCATCCGTAAGAGCTAAAGTAGCATCAGATCATCCTGGGAACTCGTCTTTGTCCCCAAAAAGAGAAACACGTGGTTCAGAAGAAGAATGCACCTTGGGCCAGGAGACTCGATTCCTTCCAAAGCCTGCAAGATTCCTTTCCCTCAATATGGACCAGATAAGGCTTAAGGGTGCTATCTCCATATTCCTCTTAAATCTCTCAGCACCTTAGCCCCATTCAATCTCCCCAAAGGGTCACTGACTGATCTCAGCAGCACCCACAACATCTCAAACAAGATAAAAGAAGAAGCACCAAAAGCTTGTTGTTATATAGATGTCCGCAATTTGATGCAATGTCATTAAAGTGAGCTATGATTTATGGACTTGGCCCATCAGTAATATAACTGCAGTTGGGGCTGTTGTTTCGCTTCATGCTCTTATCTGTTTCACCATGCGGGTGAGAAACATATACTGACAAAAAGTTCTGTATAGCATTTAGCGGACTCACGTATATTTCTTCTTGTGCTTTTCTGTTTCTAAGGAAATTAAAGTTCTCCAGAATTTGGAACATCCAAACATCGTACAGTATTATGGCAGTGAAGTGGTAAGTCTTTCTTTGATTTCAGGTAACTAGTATGAGCCAAACATTGCTGCCTATCGACTTCTCACAGATTTAGTTACTCGTACAACTATGTGTAGGTTGAGGATCGGTTTTGCATATATTTGGAGTATGTTCATCCTGGGTCCATCAATAACTATGTCCGTGAACATTGTAAAGCTGTGACAGAGTGTGTAGTTCGTAATTTCACCCGCCATATCGTCTCAGGGTTGGCTTACTTGCATAGCACAAAGACAGTTCACAGGTGATAGTTATGATTGATAACAATGGATAAGTGCTTAGAAAATGAAGCGCTGCTCCAGAAATTGCTGCGTTCTAAGCACAATTTCATGGAAGAAAAGAAATAATTTCTTGGATGGCCATGTTGCCAATGAGTAGGGTTATGTCTGGGCAGCCTTTTCGTTGTTTTCGGTTTTGTGTTTTTACAAAAGTTGTTTTGTTCATTTTTCAATTTCTGTTTCTGAGAACATCATGTTTACGTTTAATCAACTTATTATAGATGTATTATTACCACTTCTTAGAATCTACTCTACCCTTTGTGAAATAGGAATCTGTCAGAAAATGGCATCCAAGCAACATATAGTTGTTTCCAAAAGTTTTGACATAAAACCTCATTATTTTCTTTTCATTTTTTTATTTCTAAAAATGGCATCCAAACAAACTCATACATGTTAATGTATCTTTTCTGAAAAGGAGTCTTTTTCTTCTTCAGAAACCCCAATTCGTAAACAAGGCAAAGCCTATCCGAACATAGCCTAAGATATTTCTTAGCTTTCCATTTTGTAATATCAAATGTACAGTTTTAATTGACTTAGACGATTGTGTCAATTAGGGACATAAAAGGGGCAAATTTGCTTGTTGATGCATCTGGCGTTGTCAAGCTTGCTGACTTCGGGTTAGCAAAACATGTGAGCTCTAAGATTCTCTGAACACTGATCAAGTTTGTTAATGCTTCTTTTCTTTAACATGAACTTTATTGTTTATTATCACTTTATGTCCCTAAGGCATTCAGTTTTTCACATATTTGCCTATCTTTTTCACTGCACATAGCATATTTAACAGACTGGAAATCTCTAACACTGTGAATTGCATTTTGTATTCAAGTGTGGTAATACTGGTTGAGTTAGATGACAACTTCAACTTTAGCAGTGCTTGTATTTTAACCTTCACTGGCCGAATTATGATGATACGTGTTCTGTTGAAAATTTGAGAAGTTAACGTGATTAAATTACAACAATAGGCTTTCTTCCATTGGAGAGATGAAGAATATTTTATCTTGTTTAGAGAAAAAGTTGGAGTCTATGGTGTATACCACACACGGGCACATGTAGGGTGTAGTGCGGTCTTACTTGGAAATGGAATGTTTACAACTATAGCTAATGTATGCAGTATCAAATCAATATCTTGAAATACAGTTCAAATTTGCTTGTTGATGCATCTGGCATATCACTTTGGTTTTGGAATGGATTGTACAAACAATAAATAGTTTTCGACTTTTAGAGGAGGTATGCCCACGAGTTCTAGTTGGAGAAATATATCAAGGATTTGATGAATGGCCAATAACACAGGTTCAGAAGAAGCTTTCAAATTATTTGCCAAATTCATTCCATTATGTATGGTACTCTTCTATTTGCAAAGAGCTGCATTCTAAGAAAACAAGTGCGCGTGCTAAACGATGTAGCTGCAACAATGTTCCCATAGATGTAATTAACAAAAAAACTCAAAGGAAAATACCGAACACCCAGAACTAAAGAGTTCTGTGGTCCTCTTGGTCTTTAGTCATTCATGGCTGATTTGAAATGAGGGATCTTTAGGGACCCCTCAGCTGGTGAGTGGATTATTTATTAGTGTCACTATAATTGCTAGCCTTGGCAGCTTCTTGTGCAAAATATTATCTGCTTGTAGTACATTTTAACCTATTCATGCAGTTCTGTTGTTCTTTCCTCTACTTTTATTCTCCCTAATATTTCAGTTGTGCTTGTTTCAGCTTACGGGACTTTCAACTGATTTTTCACTGAAGGGCAGTCCACACTGGATGGCTCCAGAGGTTACTCATGTCTACGTTTAAGTTGGAGCTGGCTTCGCTTCTTATACTGTGCATCCTTATCCTTGGTTTCTGCACAGGTCTTGCAGGCTGTGATGCGAAGAGATGCCGATTCAGAGCATGCATTTGCGGTTGACATATGGAGCTTGGGTTGCACTGTCATTGAAATGCTGACTGGAAAACCTCCCTGGGGTGAAATTAGTGGGGTAAGCGTCTAACTGAACATTACATATCCCACCATGTATGGTGGTTCAAGTTTTTCCTTATTGACTATATTTCATATTATTTGTCTCCTCCTCTTCCTCCTGGTGTTTGATGATTTTCTTGTATGTGTTTGTTCTGTAATTGTATACTTAAGAAAACTAACTTTTGCTATTCTGGACAGGCTGTTTGGTTTTTTCAACCAGTTTGTCCTGCTTTGCAAGGGCGTTTAGGCGTCATTGTGTTTTGTGTTATTTTTTCGATCACTAGTGTGAGCGGCGTTAGCTGTACAATGAAATTTGGGGTTCATGCTCTTGTATGCATCCCCAGATTATTGGGCTTTAGAGCAATATTTTAAAAGGAATAAAGAACATTAGGCTACAAGTTTTAATGGTTTTTGGTAGTCGAGAAGCAATGTACAGAAACCGGCTGGACTGGTTAGTCCAACTGCTTGAATCGCTAGGCGGTCCAGTTTCTGGTCTGGATATAGCCCCAAACTCGTTTCCAGTGGTTAAAACTGCCTTGCTCTCACCATTGGATATAGTCACCACAGTCGCTTGCCACAACCACCGCCCTTATCACATTTGCCTCTGCCCCCACTGCCACCACTGCCACCACCGCTTCAGCCACCACTCCTCGCCACCATCACCTCCGCTGCCGCTGGCTACCTCAAGCACCCTACACCACCGCCACCAGCCACCGCCTCCGGCAACCTCTGCCGGCAACTACCCGTTACCACTGATTACTATTTTGTTTGTTTACACAAAAAGAACCTTTGCTCATTTTGTCCACCAACCCATTCAACCCAATCCAACCAATCCATTTTTTCCCTGGGTTGGGTTCAATTTATATAGCACATGTGTTCAATTGGGTTGGGTTTCAAGCCAACCACATTTGCACCCCTTACTACACGCAAGGGAGAAGAAATCTTCCCCAAGGTCTACAAGAGGTTTGAGGCAATGTGCACTTCTTAGATTATACATCACGGACAGGGTAAACAAGACTTTCAGCTACAAGATGGAATTTATAAACAGAATGTGTCAAATGTATGTAGTTCAGTCATTATCGAATATGTGTTTGTCTGTTTGCTATTTATTTAATTGGTAATTTAAGTTGCTTAATTGTGTGTATACTAGGTGCAAGCTATGTTCAGCGTCTTGAACAAATCTCCCCCTATACCAGAAACATTATCTTCAGAAGGAAAGGATTTTCTCCGGGGGTGCTTTCAAAGAAATCCAGCAGACAGGCCAACAGCTGTTATGCTACTCGGGCATCCTTTCTTATGGAATTCACACGGTCACAATATTTCACTTGGCATGCAGGAGTTTTCTGCAATGAAATTGAATGTAAGTATGCAATATAACTAGTGGGCTCTGGCATATAGAAGCGATTTACCACTAAATTCCACTCATTCTCTTTCTTCCCTTAAAAAATTGCCATTATATGTGAGTTGATATTATCATTTATAGCAGTTTCCTACTCCATACTATTCCAGGATACAGCACAGAGCCCTAGAGACTGGACTAAACATAAGGATCTATTGCCACTTATACCAGGCACATGGAGCAAGCATGGAAAATTGCCATATGGGTAGGCATAACTTGGTCTTTGTAGGCTAGAGAGCTATATGTAATCAATGGTTCTTACTTGCATGTTTAACGCTTTTAGCTCATGCGAAATGTTTTTGTGATTTCAGTGAAAGTTCACAGTCATATCCCGACAATTCAGACTCTGGAACAGCCGCCCGTCGTTCTCCACGTTCTACACTTGAAATTCTTCCTACTATATCCTCGCCAGAGCTCAACTACAGCCTTCGCAGTGTCAGCCCTTCAAATATTTTTGGCAGTTTGCACCTTGAAGCTGGAAACAAACATTCTTCTGTTTTCTGGAGGACTCTAGGAAGGGAAATCCCCCACCTGTAGATCTGTTTACTGTAGATTGATAAGGAAGCAGAATTCTCGTGTACAGCCAGGAAGAGAATAGCAAGACATGCTGCCATGCTTGAGAGCCTAGGCAACAGATTTCACAGTGAACACCGCAGTATGCGTGGTGCTCTAAGTTGATGTTGCTGATACTGCTTTTGAAGATATGGGGGCTTATCAATGGTGTCTGTATTGTATTGATCACCATGCTCATCTTAGGAAAGATACGTAGTCACTAACAGAAAGAATAAGGAGAAAGTACAGATATACGATATACTCAAATTTACACACGTGACAAAACTATGGAGTGTAGGTTTTTGTATATATCGAACTAATTGATTAGTTTTGTTTTTCAGTGGGAATGTGATGGCCCTTTTCTGACTTTCTTTTCATCTAATATGATCCCACCTTCTTCGTGTGCATTATGGAACTTGTTTGTAAGCATACAAATTGAGTCGCTCCGTAGTTCACAAAGGAGAATACTTAGAAGGAAATACAAATAGCCCTTCTCAAGTCTCGCTCTTTAGCACTTTTTTCTGGGATATGGTTTACATTTCAGTTAATCAGCTTGATGTTATTTTGTTTTTTCACCACTGAATTGACCTGATTTTTGTGAGCACATGAAATAGTTAATTGTAATAATGATCGATGCTTGTAAAACTGCGAATCTTACGATAGGGAGAGGGAAAGAAGAGCGATTTTTCTGCGGTCCCCGTCCCCCCCCCCCCCCCCCCCGCGGCGGCGTTCTTCTAGTGTGAAAGGCTTGTTGATTTCGATAGATTGTTCTCATTCACATGAGTTGTACTGTGCTTATTTCCTTCTTTTCAAAATGAAGAAGTCCAATTTTGTGACATTAATTAAACCATCTAAAAGTTCAGCTAGAGTTAGAAAGTGAAACAGACGAAGGTAGGGAGTTGATTTAAGATATCAAGAATAAAAGTACACATCTTTACTCATCAAATATCGGCTAATGTGGCATTTTCTTAGTCCACATGTTTTTGATGCACTATCAAAGTAGTCTCACAAACAAAAGTCTTAAATCTCCAATATAGATTGTATGATCAAAAAGTCTTTTTTAAGTGCAACAACTCTATCTGACGTGATGTAACCAACTAATAAAATTAGAAGACAACAAATATAAACATTCTTCAACAGATCAAGTCTCTCATCTCTCTATTTTACTAAAACTTTATTTCTACTCATATCTGCCACTGGTAAAATTCTATACGTAATAACACGCGATAAATGAGGTAAGGCACCAAATATTAAATTTTTATGGGAAAATTGCATAAAATACCCTTGTGGTTTGGGATAATTGCAAAAAAGACCCCTCCAGTTATAAAAATTGCAAAAGAACACCTGTGATCGTAAAAGTGTTGCATCTGACGGTTTCTGTAACGATTTAAATAAATTATCCAAAATAGCCCTGTAGAAATAAGTCTTGACCTGAACCCAAGCCCCGCCCTTCATCGCCACCACCCAAACTTCTCTCTCATCACGACCATCCAGCCCCTACCACCACCACCACCACTCAGCCATGCCTGTTGCAGCACAGGCCCAAGCCCCTGCTCTCGTCGCCGCCACAATGCCACCAAACCCTTCCCCTTCCTTTCGTCGCCCCTCCATTCTTGCCGAGTTTTAATGCGGCAGGACCTATTTTGTGGAAGAAGACCTAAGTATTTAGGCTTAGATGTGGTTGATTTACCCAAATTGCAGAAACTCAGATCTAGGGTTTCAATCGCAATGTGCGATTAAAACCCCAGATTTGAGTTCGTGCGATTAGGGTTACGTTTGGGTGCAGTGCAGGTGGCTGGGCTTGATTGCGAGGTTGGCGACGGTGCAAATGGTGAGTTCGTGTGATTAGGGTTACATTTGGGTGTGGCGCAGGTGGTTGGGCCTTATTACGGGATTGGTGACGGTGCACATGGTTCGGTGGGGGAGATGACAAGGATGGCGACGGAGTTCGCGGTGGGTGGAAAGGACTGGTGGTGGCGGCGAACTTGGCTCCAGTTGATGAAGCTGCTAGTAGTGGTGGCGACAGAGCTGAGTGGTGGCCGAAATGGGCTGCGACAGTGGTAAGGTGGTGGCTAGTGTTTTGGTTGGTGAGGTGGTGGCTAGGGCTAGGGTTTGGCCTTCAATTCTTCTCTCCGGCGCTGTCACGGCCATTGCCGGTGACAACCGCAGCTCTCCCTCCCCTCCTCTCCCCTTCCCCTAGTCCCCTGCCTTTCCCCCTTCCCTTCTCATCTCTTTCCTCGCTTTCCCGTTTTCTTGCGCCGGCCCTAATTAGGGCTTGGCTGCAAGAGAGGTATCTATGGTAAAAACGAGTTTCCAATAATTATTTAGCAGTGACACTTTCTCTCCAGGCGCGTTTATCACAAACGCGATTAAAACAGACGGTTTTATTGACGGGTGCAACACTTTTTAAATCCTAGGTGTCTTCTTGCAATTTTTGTAACGGGAGAGGTCTTTTTGCAACTATCCCAAATCATAGAGATATTTTACGCAATTTTTCCAAATTTTATTTGTATGCACGCGACGAATGAGACGGGATACAAAAATTGGAGAGTAAAATGATACTTTGAATCATTTCAAACTTTTTCTTATATGCTAAAACCCTCAAAATTTGGGCTTTTGCTATCTGTCTACGCTAACTCGAGTGCCAAAGACAAATGCTCCATCTCTAAAGTGGAATGCACCTTTCATTATTCTCTGCTCAAACCCAATTTGGCCTTGTCCAAATTCGTATTTCTTTTTCGCGCTAATACACACTCCGATCGCTCAATACTTTCAGTTCGCAGAAGCCGGAGAGAAATTCAGCGCAGAAGCGGAATTTCTTTAACCTAATGCGCTAACAAAGGAAGACAGATCAGGTATCTCTGCATAGTTGTTACTGTTGCGTGTGACTGTCTGTAATTAGTGTTCCTAATAGTGCTGCACCATGTTTTGACTTTTGTTTTTGATCTGGTTTTGGCTGTATTTTCTCAGCCAATGGAAAGATAATGGAAGTTTCTGAGAGTTTGACCGACAAGATCTATAGCGGCTACTCTGGTGGGCTACATTTTGCAACGCCGGCCTCCTCTTTGAGAACAGATGAAGTTGAGTTGGTATGCACATTCTTCGTTTTCTTCGTCGGTTAGCGAAACTTGGTTCCTTGTTTGTTATACGCTTCCACCTTTTCTACCATCTGCTTCTTTCTATCTTTCGGGTAATTCGGGTTTTCAGGTGCAAGGTGTTTTACAAGCTTTACAAGGTTCCTCCAGTTCTGTATTTTACTGGAACGACATTGGGCAAACTTATTGTGCCAAACCTGGGATATACGTAGCTCACCTTTCCCGAAAGAGTCTACATGCCATTCTGGATCAATTTATTTATGCTGCAACATGTTTACAACTGGTAGATGTTGTAGTGAATAAGGTGAAGGTCTCTGTGAGATCACCTCCACCTACTCTCAGGGCATTTTCATGCTCCATTTCTGCTTGGCTCAGAGTATGTATGTTGTACTCTGTGTTGGAGTAATACTCTCAAGTACCTTATCATCTTTTTGTGGTACACATTTGCAAATTAACTTGTTTTTGGAGCAGAGGTTACGAGATATTGCTTTGAAAGAGGAAGTAAAGATAAGCAATTATAGCTGTGGAACTGCTCCGACGCTATTGGGATTGGCAAGTTCCTTATCAAGGTTTGCATAGTTCGCATGTTGTTATCTGGATTTTTGATTTGTTGCACCTTTGTTGACCCAATCAGAAGATAGTATCATGTTAAGATTGTTCAAATTTTGAGTGTCTCAATTATACATGTCTTCTTTGATTCTTCCTATTTTGCGAACCTTTCCAACGAGCCTTGAGGTTGGCTTTGAAAACTGAAGATGGTTCGGTATTTTGCATATGTACTTCAAATTTCCTGTGTAACAAGAATGTCCCAACAGCGCTTTTCTTATTCTCGTTTTGCTGTTGGATGTAAGGAACACTAGTACGTCTACAAATTGGAATCCATCTTTCTGTTTTGGTTTTTTTGGCTCAATACATAAATGTGTTAAATTAAAAAGAGCTGCCGGATACATCTCTGTGCACTCCCTCTTCCACAAACAAAATGTCGCAGGGAGGGGAAGACAGGAACAGGGACAAAACAGTTACCCACCTCCATCTCTGGCATATTCTTGCATTGTGTATTGTTAGGTTTTTTCAGATTCAACATTTCTTTTTATGATGAGTTTTTCGGTTCGCACACTTTTTTTTTTGGTCAGAAACATGACAAAGGTCAGCTTCCTTGTTTGTAGCGTGAAAAGCAATTCTGGGACTCGTCCCTTTACTTGATTTCCTTCTGTTGTTACTATCTCTGACGATACTAGTTTCATGTACTCACGAGATGAGTACATGATAGCATTGGTGCATGGAACCACTTTTTCAAATATATATTGAACTTGATCTTGATTGCCACCCCCATAAACCCCTATAGTACTTGGCGCAGTGGTAATCTTGCATATGGGCGCCTGGAAGGGCTGCCCAAGTCACGATGCTTCTGCTATTGCAGGGTCTGAGAGGGTTAGATGCATGCAGCCTTACCCCTGCTAGGGCAGAGACGCTGTACCAGCGTTTCGAGATTTTATCTGGGTCATGATAGAGAAACTTTATTGTTGTGCCAAGTCTCATCCTTGTTCTGGCACCAATAACTGCACCTTGATTGGTTTTCTTTGTGTTATCACGTTTTATTTTTTTGTAAACCAAATGAAATATTATGCATATAGGCTTCCTTGTTGAACTGCTTCCCTCTCAAATCTTTTGGCCCTTTCATGATTGGAGCATGGTTTAAATGTTATCCTTTCTTTGCTTTTTCCTTCCTCTTATGGATATCTCTGATGATAACTACTTTTACTAGTCTATGCTCAGGAGCTGAGTATTTGCTGCAAATAGTGCATGGAGCCATTCCTCAAGTATATTTAGATCCTGATCCTCCTTTATCGGCCGCTGACATAGCTGTTCATATTCTTAATTATCTTTATAAGAAGCTTAATGAAGTTTGTCTTGTTCATGGTGGTGAGGTTAGGAAACCTTTTATTGCTACTGTTATTCATTAACTAATTCTGTGTCTGTTTATTCATGTATTTGGAATGAGATTTAATGCTCTTTTCAGGAGGACGCATATAGGATGGTACTTCATACATTTGTTGGGTGCTTATTACCATTGATTGAGGGTCTTGATTCCTGGCTTTTTGAGGGAACCTTGGATGATCCCTTTGAGGAGGTAACTGGTTTTGAAATTTCATCTACGATATCTCAAAACTCGAAGTATGTCGGTCCAAATCTACCCTAATGAAGCCATATATTTTTTATGAAACATGTTATGAATTCATGACAATCTTACCCATGAAGTGCCTTGAACAAGTCTAGATCTTGCTCTCTACTGCTTGAAATTTTCTAGGCCATAACTTTTACTGTTAAATAATCAACTTACATTGTGCTAAATAAGTTGGAACATTGACTTTGCTCTTTTATGAAGTTGGTCGTATTTCTTTAGCTTTCTTTCATACACTCCGCCCTTGTTATCTACTCCAAGTACCGAAACTCTCTCTCTCTCTCTCTCCCCTCCCTCCCTCCCTCCCTCCGTCTGTAGGATTTTGTATCTTTTTCTATTTAAACAAGCATTTGAATTGGCTGGATTGAATCTTTGGTTGGGTGTGCAAAGGTAATGTGCATATTGTGGGAAAGAGAGGAGAGAGAAATTGGGTTGAGTTGACAGAGGACAGAGAGAGAGAGAGAGAAAATAAAGTATGGATGATAGGGACAGCGGGAGAGAGGAGAGAGAAGGGGACAAAGGGCGTAACTGGGAAATCAAGATACTTGGTTCTTAATTTAAAAAGTGAGCCATCTTTTCGGGACAGCCCAGAAAGGAATTCTGAGCACTTATCTAGGGAAGGAGGGTGTATGTTTTCCAAATCTCCGCTCTGTCAACGTTAGTGATTGCCTATCGCAGTGTAGATTTTCGTTTACGTTCTCTTACCACAGTCGGTTTATCTCTGTGATTTTGCAGTTGTTCTTCTATGCTAATAAAGAAATTGGAATAGATGAGTCTGAATTCTGGGAAAAAAGCTATCTGTTTAGGCCAAATCATGATAAGGAGATGGATATGGCTCATGAACTTCCCGCGTTAGGAGATGGTAAGAAGGATGTGACACGAAGAGAATCCATTTCCGTGCCTATTTCTGCAAAAGGAAAAGAGCAAACTGAGAGGGACCTTCGAACCTGTCCTTTGTTTATTAAGGATCTAGCCAAGGCAATCATGTCTGCTGGTAAGTCGTTGCAGCTGATTCGACATGATCCAATGACTTCTTCAGCGGTATCTGGCAGTGAACAGGAGATTGGCCAGAGCATAACTAAATTAACCTTGTCAGAGGTCTTTTGTGTCTCCTTAACAGCTCTTGTTGGCCATGGTGATCACGTCTCTGACTACTTGTGGCATGATGACAAGATAGTTTCTTCACTTGAATACCTCGTTGGAAAACATGATAAAGAAGGGCATGATGAGAGCTTGCCAAGTTTAACATACTCGGAGAAAGTTTGGCCTAAATTCTTGTTTGATACGTTGTCCTCGAAAAGGGAGATTAGTTTAACATCTGTGCGTAAGGATGCCAATGACTTCGTTGATGCGAAGGGAGAGAGTCTAGCTGCAGGTGATCTGGATGATTATCCCCTTACTAGATCATGCTGTCCAGAAAATCCAGCTGTCACGGTGTCTAGTAGGTTTCTTGATGAGAACAGGGGTGCTAGGAACACGTTGAAGTTATCCAGAAGCTTCCATCTTCCCCCACTAAATGATGACGCCTTAAGGAAGGCCATCTTTGGAGGAAATAGCAGACCACTTTCGGCAGCTGAAGGAACAAATTTTACTTTTGGTTTTCAGTTTAGAGAGTCTGACTATCTTCGCTCACAGGAAGAGACAAATATGTTAGAAGCGTTGTTTCCGTTTCCAACTCTTCTGCCTCCATTTCAGGTACTGCTAGATCAATGTGTTTTAATAGGTAGCTACAGCTCATTTTTTGCTAGATTCAAGTACTTTTTCCATTTCTGAGACAGGACGACCTTCGCATGTCAGAGGTGTTACCTTTCCAGAATAATAGCACCCTACCATCAAGAGTCCTTAGCTGGATGGAAAGTGTTGAACCTAATTGTACTCCACATCCTCTGGTTATCATGCAGGAATGCCTTTCTGTCTACATCAAGAAGCAGGTGATATATTTGTCCTTTTTCTGATTATCTATACTATTATTTAGGGAGAGCACCATTATGGTGAAGCCTTATTTGAACTTCCAACTATACCCCTTGATAATACACTAAGAATGTATTTGGATGAAGAGTTTCTAAGTACATTGCATTTCAAAATTCATTCATTTTGACATAAGCTGATTTACAAATTTGGATTTATAAATCTAGTGTTTGGGCAACTTTGTAGAAGCAAGTACTTTATATGTGGATTTACCATCTGAAAAATTGTACCCAGATAATGTGATAGTTTATGGATACAAATTAATGAGAGAGAGTTTCCCTTTTTATGGAAGAAGTTAATAGCTAAAATCATGGAGAGGATTTGACAAAAAACTACGTTTCTGGAAAGGATTTGACAAAAAACTAGTCTAGACTAGTTATTTCTAGAGGGGATTTTAGCACACCAAATCCCCTTTTCAAATTTGGTAAATCCATCTTATCATAATCCAAACAAGGCATTTTGTGCAATGTATTTCTAAATTCTCTATACAAGTGAAATTCCGATTCAATACCTTATCCAAACACACGCTAAGTTTAAATCAAAGAAAAGTTAATGAAGGTCATTGCTGGGAGTTTCTTAACATTTAAAGAATAACAGCTCCACCCGACTACAGTTAAAACTACTTCTTCATTTCCATTATTTCTACCACTCCACCCAAATATTATACCGACATTCATACTCCATTTCTACTGCTCCTTCCTTCTCGGTCTCCATTTTCTTGATAAACTCATTTTCCTTTTTGTGAACCTTTTGTTATTTGCACATGCGTCTCGTGTGCCAATGACCCCTAGTAAAATTATACGCTTAGGCACTACTATCTAACACTAGAAACAATGCAGGTAGATACAATTGGCGGTCGTATATTATCGAAGTTACTTTATGAGTGGAGATTGATGGACGAGCTGGGAGTGTTGCGTGCTATATACTTGTTAGGTTCAGGTATATACCACATTGTATATACTGGCTATGTTGAAATTTGTTCTTGTAAGTTAGTAAATCAGAAAATTTCGCTGATTGGTTAGCTGCCGTTCTGTTTCCAGGTGATCTGCTGCAGCACTTTTTGACAGTAATTTTCAGTAAGTTGGACAAAGGAGTATCCTGGGATGATGATTTTGAGCTGAACACTGTGTTACAGGTGCAATTCTCAAGCCAACTACACTAGTGGTTTCTGGTTGGTATAGACCTTTTTCTTGGATCCATTCTGCTTTGGATAGTAGGCCATACGGACCTTTCTCTTGCATGGATCTATGCTACCTGGGGCCGCATAGTCAACCCAACACTATCCTTTGCTGCTACCACTGCTCTATGGGCAACAAACCTGGCTATCTTAGCATCATGTGTCCAACGAGGGCCATGCAGCATGATGTTTGTTCCATGAGGCCCATGTTTCTCGAACTTGAGATTGGTCAATAAATACTAGTATGACCTTCTCAAGCATACCTTTAAGAATAGGGAAAGCTAAGCCTCGTTCATGATGACCAGCATGCTGCTCATGAGCACCAATAAATCTAAAAGAAGTATTACGTCATTGAGCTACCTGGTACCTCGAGCCAGAAATGAACTAACCTCTCTTCAACAAGAAATAACACCACCCTTTCACCAACATGCAGTCTCAACTCTCAACCTTAAGCAGGACATAGAGTTCCCTAAGGTTCGTGTCGCAGGTCCATGATCATTCTACGATTGCTGAGGGATCTTCGAGTATATAATGCTCGCTGCTAGAAAAGGGGGAGGCAATGTCCCCATGGGGACATGTGTCTTTATGGTCCCTAAGACCCTAACAGCATGCAGGAAGATACTTGTGAAGTCTGTGAACATTCCATGCATACTTGGTTTCAAAGTGTTATTTTTTTTAAATATTTCTCTTTGGTCAGGGTGATGACTTTTGCTTATTTGACTCAGGAATCGATTAGAAACTCTGCTGATGGCATATTACTAAGCACTCCTGACTCATTGGTTGTGTCTATTACCAAGAGTCCTGGTTCCAACGGTGATGAGCAACATGACACATCTATCCATATCTCAACTCCCCGTAAAAGTCGTGCGCATAGTTCTGGAATCAATGGACTTGAGTCACTGAAATTCACATACAAGGTCTATTGCAAAATTTATCTGCTTTGTTCTCTCTTTTACCCGGTGTCTAAACTTTTAAATGCATAGGGCATCTTTATATTAATCTCTTTTTTAATTCCAACTAAATTGATAGGTTCCTTGGCCACTTGAACTTATTGCTAATACCGAAGCAATTAAGAAGTATAACCAGGTAGCTCTTTGACTTCAGTTGTACTATTTCTTTTAGAAGTATAACCAGGTAGCTCTTTCACTTTGGTTGTACTAAATATTCCACTGTTTCAGTTTATCTATAGCCAGTTCCTAATGTCCTTCATGTAGGTGATGAGTTTCTTGTTGAAGGTAAAGCGTGCAAAATTTGCTCTTGATCAAGCTCGAAGGTGGATGTGGAAGGTGGTCCTCTCACTTATCTGTTCTTAATGCTTTTGTTGTGCATGTTCAGAGCTCCATTTACACTCCGCCCCCATTTATAGGGACTCAAGCTTTTAGGTTACTAAATACTAATTAGTTTACCTTGGTACAAGAAACTTGGTTCCATGAAGTATTGGACTAAAGTCTCTTTGCAAGTGCTCATTACCCCATTCTTCTTTTGTATGTGCGCCGCGAATGTAGGGAGCTTGATATATATATCTCTTTTTATCGAGACATTAGCAATTTAACAGTTATCAGAGGACAGAGTAACATCATATGCATGCTGCAATTAATGCCATTATTCTTACGAGATACGGAGTACTAAATTTTCCCTTTTAGTTCAAAATTTAAGGGCTCTTCATATTGATATTTTCCAATTTCAGGACCGAGGCACTGCAACAGTTAACCGGAAGCATCACTGGTTGGTGGAGCAAAAACTTCTCCATTTTGTGGATGCCTTTCACCAATATGTGATGGACAGAGTAATATTTATTCAACTTCTGAGACGTATCTTTTCTGCTGGTGGTTACTTGTTTCTATCTATGGCCTTGTAGTAACATGAATATTGCGTTTAAAATTGCCTCAGGAGGCCTAACAGCCCTGTCTGCCCTAGCCTGCTTTCTTACACTGGTCGTATCATAATGATTTGTTTCTTCATACTGATATGTCCCTCCGGCTCAACATTATCTTGTGCTGTCCATGACCTTGTCTTTGTTATAAATAATTTTTCTTAGCATCTTAAGGGTTGATGCGTGTGTACTGTTTTTCTGTAGGGATCCGCAGTCCTTACTATCAGCTTCTATGGGAAGAGAATCATTCCCTCAAGGACTTCATTACTAACGTTCCTGTTGTACTGATTGTACGATCGTCAACTTTCCCTTAGATGTTAACTACATACATCTTTGGTTTCTCCACAAAACAAACCCTCCTTTATACATGATCATTCTACTCATGCATCCCATTACCATTTCTCGAGCATAGCCCTTCTGAACTTTCTCAAATCAAACATTTTACCACCAGCTGTTCTGCTTTTCCTATGAGGGAGCATATGCCCCCTGAACTGTCCCAAAGACATTCTCTTTCACCACGCAGTTTTTCCATGCATCCTTCATAACGTGCAAAGAACCACCTGGGCAATTGCATTTGGCTTAGTGCATTGTGGTAGAAGATGCCCGCAACGGGCTTAGGCCTCATATTGCCCAACACAAGTGCAGCAAGGTGTTCATAGGACAATCTAAAATGTATTACAAGTTGACACATCTTTATTTCTCTATTTTAAAGTATTCCATTTATCATCTCCATCTCTGTAATTATAACCAAAAACCATTGAGCTTTTGTCCATGTTTTGATTGCAATCAACTAAGTCACTTAGGATTTTATTATACGCCAGACTTTATTTTGTAAGAACACACAAGTCTATCTGCAGTTTTTACTACTAAGTCGTAAAGTTCAAGCTTACCTTCAGTATCTGTTGAACAAAATGAGGCACATAACACAGTCCTCCTTCACTCTCCTGTATCTTTGTTTTTTATCCTTTGCTCAGGACTCCAGAACACTTGAGAATAAGTGGAATGGTAGTTGATTTGGGAGGGATCAGACGTTTTTTTATCTGCTGAAGAATATGAGATTTTGGATTTCTGATCAGGATTTGTAAAGCAGGTATATCACAGTGCATGGCGTGAACTATGCGAAGGTATGGCAGCTGCTGGATCTCTGGATGAAGTAATTGAAGTACATGAGGCCTACTTGTTGTCAATTCAGCGGCAATGCTTTGTCGTGCCAGATAAGCTGGTTTTCATTCGTCTCCTCTTCTTTGCAATCTTCATGTTCCGTACTTCAATTTAGTTGAAATGAATGATGGAAGTGATGATGGTCTCTTTTCTTTCCAGTGGGCATTGATTGCCAGCCGCATCAACAATATTCTTGAACTAGCACTGGACTTTTACTCCATACAGCAGACACTTAGTAGTGGTGGAGCAGTTTCTGCCATCAAAGCTAGATGTGAAATGGAGGTGGATCGGATAGAGAGACAGTTCGATGACTGCATCTCCTTCCTTCTCAGAGTAGTCTTCTATCTATTTTGCATTACTCAACTTTTGGAATTCCATCAACATGCATTTGCTGAAAATACGAAGTATTACAGGCATCACTGCATAGAAAACTGTAATGATGTATGGAATTGGCTAGGTGCATATGCTCAAATTATGTGGCATATTGTTATGTTAAGTATTTCCTTGTTCTCCTGGCTATGCAGGTTCTGTCTTTTAAACTCAACGTGGGGCAGTTTCCTCATTTGGCAGATTTGGTTACTAGAATTAACTACAACTACTTCTACATCTCAAAATTGGGGAAGACCTTTTGAACAGAGGAGTGGAGTCAGGTTTATTTACAACGCCATAGTGCAGTTTGTGGTGAATATATGTATTTTACTGCTGTTCTTTTGTATAGCTTCCAAACAGCCACATAACTTGTAGTTTTTCAGAGAAGAAAGAAACGGAAGAAACTGAATTCATTCTCCATTGTAATATGCTGAATAAGTTACACAGCCTTTATAGGAAAACATACCACCAAATAAAGTATGAAATCCCTCTAACTAGGCCTAATCGAATCCCTTGTATCAAGGGATCTCCTTTATTGAATTAGACAATAATAACATATCTACCTTCCTAATAAAATCAAATTGAATTATTGACTTGACATGATTTGCTAATTATCCGGCTTGACATGATTTTGCAAATCACACAGGTCAATGGCCTGATCTTCTTCATATTTCAACACTTTCTCTCAAGTTGGTGCATAGATATCTCTCATGCCTAACTTGTTAATAAGAAACATGTAGTTAGGTGTTAACAGTCCTTTTGTGAGAATATCTGCAACTTGTTGTGATGTCGGAACATAAGGCATATATGCAGTTCCTGCTTCGATTTTCTCTATTATGAAGTGCCTGTTAATCTCGACATACTTTGTTCTGTCATGTTGAACCGGATTACAGTACAACTTCATAGGCATGGTCACCGGTATTCTTAGTTCTTCCAAAACTCAATTTAGCCGCATCATCTCACAAATCCCATGCACTACTACGAGCCACCACACTTTGTTTCTTGCTTCTCCATGTTACTAGGTTTCTCCATACAAAAGTGCAGTATCCTGATGTCGACTTCATATCTGTAATTGATCCTGCCCAGTCTGCATCTGTGTATGTTTCAAGATTTCGTTGTTCGTTCTTTCTGAAGAATAGTCATTTTCTTGGAGAACTTTTTAAGTATCTCAGGATGCGGTAGACTGCTTCAAGATGCTCTTCATGAGGAGAATGCATGAATTGAGTTACTAGACTTACGGCAAATGCAATGTCGGGCCTTGTATGTGACAAGTAAATCAACTTCCCAACTAGTTTCTAGTACCGAGATGTATTTACTGGATCTCTCTTGTTGTCTCCAAGTTTCTGGTTCGGATCAATTGGTGTTTCTACAGGATGACACCCACTCATACCAGTCTCTTTAAGTAGATCAAGTACGTACTTCCTTTGTGACACTGCAATGCCTTTCCTTGATCGAGCTATCTCCATTCCTAGAAAAAACTTGAGTGATCCCAAGTCTTTAATTTCAAACTCGGAGGCTAGGCACTGCTTCAACCGTTCCATCTCCGCTATATCATCCTCAGTTCGAATGATATCATCAACATAGACTATGAGAATGGCTATCTTCCCATAAGTCGAATGTCTTGTGAACATAGTGTGATCTACCTGTCCCTGAATATATCCTTGTCTCTTGACAAATTGTGTGAACCGTTCGAACCAGGCTCTTGGTGATTGTTTCAGTCCATACAGAGACTTTTTCAGTTTACATACCTTTGGTCCATACTTCATTTCAAAACCTAGAGGTGGATTCATGTAAACTTCCTCTTCTAAGTCACCGTTGAGAAATGCATTTTTCACATCTAATTGTTGTAAGGGCCAGTCCAGATTTGCTGCAATTGACATCAACACTCTCACTGTATTCAACTTTGCCACATGTGCAAAGGTTTCTAGATAATCAATACCATATGTTTGTGTGAAACCCTTAGCCACCAGACGTGCCTTGTACCGCTCAAGAGATCCATCTGATCTGTATTTCGTCGTGAATACCCATTTGCAGCCAACAATCTTCTTTTCCTTTGACAGCTCCATTACCTCCCATGTTCCATTCTTCTCAAGGGCCCTCATTTCTTCAAGAATAGCCTCCTTCCACTCAGGAACTTGTAAAGCATCTTGTACAGTCTTTGAAATCTCCACACTAGACAAATGTGAGGTAAATGAAAAAAATATGGGTGACAGGTTTTTATAGGACACAAAGTTTGACACTGGGTACTTGACATACTTTCTGATACCTTTACGATGAGCAATGGGTTTATCAAGGTTAGACATACTAGACTCAGACTGAGATGACTCAGAGCTAGGTAAATTCAAATGAATGGGGTTAGTATGAGTATCACATGTAGCTTCAATGCATTTCTGAATGGTCTGTGGTACAGAATCTTGACAGTACTGTGAAGCATCGGTCTCATTTCTTTGAATCTGTTTCCTCCTCGAATAAACAAGAAGTTCTTTTGTCCCTGTTGATCTTTCATTTTTGTTCCCATCAATATCATGAGATAGCCCTATGGATTTTTGATCTAAGTTTTTATTATTTAAACCACTGAATTCCGTATTTATTAAAAAGTTTGGACCATCAGCCATGGTGATGTTTTCGGGGGATACTGTAGGTTGAGAATCAAAAAACTCCAAATCTTCATCTTTATTCTCCCCCTGAAGATGAGTGTCAAAAAACGGTTTAGACTAAAAAAAAGTGACATCCATTGTGACAAACATCTTTTTAAAACACAAATAATAACATTTGTATCCTTTTTGAGTTAGAGCACAGCCTACAAATATACATTTCCTTACTCGAGGATCTAATTTCCCACGATTTTGATCATGTACATGAATAAAGACACTACAACCGAATACTTTCAACGGTAAGTTAGAAGTCAACCTAGATGTGGGAAAACTGACTTTTAGAACACTTAGAGGTGTTTGAAAGTCTAAAACCTTTGTAGGCATACGATTTATAAGATATGTGGCAGTTAAAAGAGCTTAACCCCAAAGATACTTAGGAACCCTATTTGTAAACAACAACGCCCTAGTAACTTCCAAAAAATGTCGGTTCTTTTGCTCAATGATGCCATTTTGTTGGGGTGTGTCGTTACAAGAGCTTTGATGTACTATACCTTTTTCCAAGAAGAAATCTCCTAAAACTTTGTTAAAAAATTCTCTACCATTATCACTTCTAAACACCTTAATGTTTTCTTGAAATTGTGTCTCCACCATTGTGTAGAAAATCTTGAACACCTTTTCCATTTCAGATTTATCCCTTAACAGGTACACCCAACTTACACGTGCATGATCATCAATAAAGCTAACAAACACTTTTTTTCAAAAAATTGTTGAAACTCTAGATGGTCCCCGAACATTACTATGGATTAGCATAAACGGTTTTGAAACTTGATATGGCCTTGAAGGGAAAAATGAATGATGATGCTTTGCCAATTCACAACTTTCACATTGAAACGAAGATAGACTTTTATTTTTAAATATACTAGGAAACATGTGTTTTAGATAATAAAAACTTGGATGTCCTAATCTATAGTGCCAAAGCATAACATCACTGGAATCAAAAACAGAATTAAGACATGTACTTTGAACATGTTTTCTAGAGTTAGTTCCATCTTCAAAGAAATAGAGGCCACCACTTGCTCTAGCACTGCCAATCATCCTCCCCGAGACCATTTCCTGAAACTCACATTGAGTAGAGTAGAAATTAGCTTGACACTTGAGATCATTAGTCAATTTACTAATGGACAAAAAATTACAAGAGAGTTTAGGAACATGAAGAACATTATGCAGAGTTATAGATGGAGATAACACAATGGATCCGGTCCCAGCAATTGCTGAGAGGGACCCATCGGCAATCTTGATCTTTTTGTTCTTTGCACAAGGAGTATACGTAAGGAGAATACGTAGAGGAAAAATGGGAGCAACTTGTCATATGATATGTTGCTCCTGAATCTATGATCCAAGAGTTATTTTGACTAGGAATGATGCTAAGAAGAGCAGGGACAAAGTTACCTTTCTGAGCCAAAGAACGAGAGGGGTTTACTTGAAAATGTGGAGATTGAAAAAGTATGTACAAGTGCTCTAGCTGTTCCTTTGTAAACGAGGATGCTTCTTGAGTACTTTGCTACCCCTGATTTCCTTCATTAGACACTTGAAAGGCACGGTTATCAGAACCATTTTTCTTCTTCCAGTTAGGGGGCTTCCCATGAATCTTCCAACATGTCTCCCTTGTATGCCAAGATTTTTTTCAATGATCACACCAACGCCTTTTTTTCTTGTCATTATCATATTCATTCCCCTTTACAACTAGAGCAGAATTCTCTACATCTACTGCAGGTTTTGGGTTCAGGTTGGTTAACATAACCTTCCGTCTAGTTTCCTCCCTCCTAATTTCAGAAAAGGCTTCACAAAGGGAGGGCAAAGGTATTTTCCCAAGAATCCGAGACCGAACCTCATCAAAATCACGATTGAGACCCGCTAAAAATAGATACACTAGGTCACACTCCTCCTTTTTCATGACTTTTACACTGTCACTTGGACAATCCCACTCATCATTGTAACATTGATCTAATTCCTGCCATAGAGAAACTATCTCATTGTAATAAACGGTAACCTCACGCTTTCCTCGTTTAGACTTCCACAGTTTAGTTTTCAAATCAAAAATTTGTGAAGAGTTTTCAACATCAGAGTAAGTCTCACGCACGGCTTCCCAAACATCTTTTGCGGTAGGAAGGAAGAGATATGGTTTACCTATGGTTGGCTCTATGGAGTTGATCAATCACGCGATGATTAAGGAGTTTTCAGATCGCCACGCGCTCAGGGAAGGATCGCCTACTGCTGGTTGTGTCATGTCTCCGGTAAGATGTCCAAGCTTGCCCCTACCATCAATTGCCAACTTCACGGACTGGGCCCATTCAAGGTAGTTCTTCCCAGTTAATTTATGGGAGGTAAGTTGGAAGGAAAGCTGTGAGTGAATGAGCCCAACAATCTTATCATGCTTGAATACTCTCCCTCATGTGCAAGCCCCCAATTGCACGTGGAGAGACAAACCAAATAAACTAAGTGTAAATAGCACTATAATAAAGGGGGACCAGATATGAAAGTTGTGAGAGGTGGTCTCCTCCATGAGCCATGGTTGGTCTGAGTGTCCCACCAAGTGTTGAACTTGTTGTCTCAGAGGAATCCAAGGATCTCCATGCTCCAGTCATGGCTGTTTTGACCATAGGAAATAACTTAAGATTGCTCTGATACCATGTAGTTTTTCAGAGAAGAAAAAAATGGAAGAAACTAAATTCATTCTCCATTGCAATATGCTGAATAAGTTACACAACCTTTATAGGAAAACATACCACCAAATAAAGTATGAAATCCCTCTAAACTAGGCCTAATCGAATCCCTTATATCAAGGGATCTCCTTTATTGAATTAGACAATAATAACATATCTACTTCCTAATAAAACCAAACTGAATCATTGACTTGACATGATTTGCTAATTTTCCGGCTTGACATGATTTTGCAAATCATACGGGTCAATGGCCTGATCTTCTTCATATTTCAACATAACTTGGTATCTGGACGAGCTTTAAGTTCTTTGCACAGTTTGTTTAACGATAGAATTTCAGCTTCATGGTCTGAGGTCAAGTCTTTATGCAATATTTGAGCACCATTATTTTGTATTAAAGAATGTATGAAGAAACCGCGGTATTTTCATGAGGAAAGTCCAGGCAGTTTGGTTGATTGTAGAAATGACAATTTGATGATAGTTGTACTTATATTCAATAATCCAGGTTTGAAGAACTTAGTTACATTGAAAAGGTCGGTGTACTGATGAAGCCCCCTTAGGATTTCTTGCACTATGAGGTCCTTTGCTCCAGGATTGGTTATGACCTCTTTAGAATGGTACTAGGAATAGGTCAAACTACTGTTTGTTTTTGGTCATAGTTGATGCTGAAAATGTGAAGTTAGACGGGCAAGGCTGAAGTTCTGGTTACAAAGGGAGCGTATATGAAATATCAGGTACGTTGACAATTTTTTACCAGCATGAATATTAGGTTACATATCCTCCAAAGCAAAATATTAAGCTTACTTTTATTTCAACTTGATTCAGGATGGAACTTGGAGTTCATCATCCTCCACGGTCCAGGGACCAGCTAGCAAGGGGTTTATTTGGGAAGAGGATTGAGTACAGCTCACGTAAAAAAACTCTAAACCTGAGGTCTCTTCCCTGATCATGAACATGAAAGGATGGTCGGCTAAAAAACTTTCAGCTGTTGGGAAATTTGCTGCTTTATCAACGAATGATCAGATGCAGCATTCGTGCCTTCCTCATCTATTTCTATAGAACCTTTTTGAATTATCTTTGAGATGAAGAAAGGGTCTTCAATGGGGATATCTGCCATCTCTGTCACTTCCTTGCAGTCTTCCATGAATGTTATTGTTAGTCCCATCTCCTGCATCTTCTCGAAGCTTCCAGCCCATAAGAAGAGGACTTGAATTTTGGCACCGAGAAATACTTGAATTTCACTTCTTCCAGCTCAAAATCTCGATGGAAGAAATTGGAATCAGAATTGACTTGCTTCAAGAGGTTGTCCAATCCCTCTCTCTCTTGTGGAAGAAATAAATACATGGAGAATTGCCTGCTATCTCTTTTATAACCATCAAATGTACTATATTGATATCTCTTGACTCTGCTCATGAGCGGAAGTACGGAACTGAAACTTTGTGCCCGCTGAGAAGGTTAAAATCACTCTTTTATACCATTCTGAATTTGTCACTCCAAGCTCCTTTAAAGTAGAGTGCATTCCCAAGAATGACTCTTGACCACGAACAGACGCTTCCAGATTGAAGAAATCCGTAATATGCCCTTCTGATGCAGTCTTAGTCCATAAGTTAGCTCCCCTAATTACTACTTCATCAGCCTTCATGAACATTAGTCAGTTGAAATGGTTGTAGCAATTCAAGTAATTGAACTATAGGATGCTTTGTCTTAAGAACTACACATTTCTGGTAGAGGTAAAACTCCTGATATACGTAACTCTCGGGAGGTTTAGTGAGCTCTATTGGGGGATAAAGATATCCATCTAGGCGCAGAATGTCATCTATCTCGAGGATGTGAAGCTGTGGGGTTAATGGGGAGGGGGCTGGTTGGGGCTATGACGTGCTTGTAGATTTCTGCATAATTTTAGGTCAAACGACGTTGAAATCGATTTCTGAATAAACCTCCTTGAACAAATGTGGCATAACAAGTTCTCACGTAGATTCTTAATGCATGTGGCAGAAACTAAAAGGGAAAATAAATAATTCTAGTAGTTCTCACGTAAATTGAGATATTTTTGAAAATCAAGAACGGTATTATATTTTATTACTAGTTTGGGAAGGTAATTTTTAGTTTCAGGCTCTATATGCATCACTCAAAAATGGAACTAGATTCTTTGCTGTACTGTATCACCGTGGCATCAGAAAAGTGTTGCTAATGCATTTTTAGTGCAAAAGATTGCTACTATAAATTATTTCATCAACAATGACAATGTTTTTAGTGATGATTTTTTTTTTTATTACTAAAACTGTTGCAACATAGGATCTTTCTTCCATATACATTACCCAAGTCTCTCCTAAGAAGGTTTTAGAGCGAAACATTTATCTGCCAAAATTGCGCTTGCGAAAGACATAGGATCTACCACGCTATGCAATTGCCATCATATTTGAGGACTTTGATTTGATTTTGTCCGTGTTTCTGTACTCGAGAAATCGCAGCATCTGCTCCAACGTACGTCCTGTGGATCCTGCACTGAACGAGAATGGAGACACCACTAGGTTCCTGTCAAAACCCTTCTCAAGAACCTCCTCTAGCAGGTGCTGCTTTGCCATGGGCACACAAAAGTTCATCTTTCTCTGCTAGATTTCTCTATTGGGTTAGAGAGGGAGTGTGATGGGTTGGAAATTGAAGTCACTACAAGAAAATACGTCTTTTGCGACGGAGTTTTAGCGACGGCATAGATTCCGTCGCTAAAATGAGTTTTACCGACGGAAACCTCCGTCGTAAAATATTATTTAAGCGACGGATTTATTCCATCGCAAAAAACTCCGTTGGTGAAAAGGCGTTTTACCGACGGAAACCTCCGTCGGTAACACTCCGCCGTGAAATATTATTTAAGCGACGGATTTATTCCGTCGCAAAAAACTCCGTCGGTACAAATAGGTCTTCACCGACGGACTTTTAGCGACGGAATAAATCCGTCGCTAAAAGTCTATTTAATTCACAGATCTGGTTTGAACTGTCACTGCTTCTCTCTTCGAAAATCCCAAAACCCAACTTCCCTCTACCCAGGCGGCGACCTCCCTCGACACCGGCGGTGACTTCCCTCGACCCCGGCGGTGACCTCCCTCGACAACGGCGACCACCTGCAACTCCGGCGACCACGGGCCCTCACCTCCGACAGATCTGTGAAGAGGAGAGAGACTACCCCGGCGGCGACCTCCCTCGACACCGGCGGTGACTTCCCTCGACCCCGGCGGTGACTTCCCTCGACCCCGGCGGTGACCTCCCTCGACAACGGCGACTACCTGCAACTCCGGCGACCACGGGCCCTCACCTCCGGCAGATCTGTGAAGAGGAGAGAGACTGAGAGAGAGAGAGAGCAGCGTCGACCACCGGGACCACCGGAGACGACGGTTTCTCACCTTCGGCAGTATTTCTCGTGAGGTAAAGTTCTTGTCTTCCTCTCTATTTGCTCTACGCTATACCTTCTGTCTTCCTCTTATACATGTAAATTGCTGTGAAAAGTTAAAGATGATTTTAGATTGTTAATTGTGTATTGAGCATTTGAGATATTGAGATTATTGACAGAGGATGGGACCCAATTGGATTGAATGTGTGATTTTTGTTAATTTTTATTGCATTGAGCATTTGAGAATTGAGAATTGAGATTGTTGACGGAGGATGGGACCCAATTGGATTGAGATACCTGTTAGTTAGCGCAGACACGGACACCACGTCTGATCGACGGTGTCCGACATTTAAAAAACACATTAACGTATGCCGATGTGTCTGGAGGTGCGTGTCGGTGGGCGTCGGACACGTGTCCGGAGGCGTCGGACACGTGTCGGTATGTGTCGGACACGTGTCCGGAGGTGTCAGACACGTATCGAACACCATATTGAGACCCTATATGAGGTGTCGGAATTGAGGTTGTTGACGGAGGATGAGACCAATTGGATTGAGATACATGTTAGTTAGCGCAGACACGGACACCACGTTTGATCGACGCTGTCCAGCATTTAAAAAACAAATTAACGTATGTCGATGTGTCTGGAGGTGCGTGTCGGTGGGTGTCGGACACGTGTCCGACGCCGCGTCGGACACGTGTCCGGAGGTGTCAGACACGTATCGGACACCATATCGACACCCTATATGAGGTGTCGGAATTGAGGTTGTTGAATGTGCATTAAATTTAGGTTAGTTAGGTTAATGCGACATTTTTAGCCCTAATTAGCCCTAATTAGTCCTGATTAACAATATTTTAGTAAATCAATTAACCCTAATTAGCTCTAACGAGCCTAATTAGTTTTAATTAACCCTAAGAACCTGATGAAATTCAAATTAGCTGTAATTAACCCAAATTAGCCCAAATGAACCCAATTATGCGCATATTGATTGTAGTTAGCCTAATTAGTCATAATTTGTACTAACATAACCCAATTACGCCTAATTAGTGCTAGTTAGGACTAATCAACACTACTCGGCACCATCAAAACCCTAATTAGGACTAAATAACCCTAATTTGTCATAATCAACCATAATTAGCTATAATTATCCGAAATTAGCCCTCATTAACATTAATTAGCCCTAACAGACTAATCAGCACTACTCGGCAAAATTAAACCCTAATTAGGACTACATAACTCTAATTAGTCCTAATCAACCCTAGTCAGCTATAATTATTCGAAACTATCCCTCATTAACATTAATTAGCCCCAACATAACCCAATTAAGCCCAATTAGCCCTAATTAGGACTAATCATCACTACTCGGCACAATTAAACCCTAATTAGGACTAAATAACCCTAATTAGTCCTAATTAACCCTAATCAGCTATAATTAATAATCGTAATTAACCCTAATAACCCAGTTAGCCCTAATTAGCCCTTGTACATCCCATAATTACTCCATGTTGCCCAGAGATGGTTCAATTACTCGTTGTTTACAAACCCTGCCTTCTTTATATTAATTGTTGTTTTGAGAAGTCCATTGGCAACGAGATGGTTCAACTCGTTGCCAACGAGTTCTATTTAATGTGGAATTGGTAACATATGCAACGATCATTCTGTAGTTTTGATATTTCGGAAAGATTCTTGCATATCTTATCAATTTCTGAACACATGCATGCATAGAAACCCTTAGTTCCCGTTCAAAGGTACTCATTACAAAGTAATGCCTTGTAATGAGCCTTTGGATGTCCAGTTTGGACAGTTTGAAAAAGCTAATTGTTTATAAAACAGTATTTTGACTCATGCTTTATGTTCTATGTCGTGGATATATGGTACACGTTCTCGTGTGTTTCTCCGGGTGCATACAGATCTGGTGTTCTAACATCCGTCAAACCTTCCTGAGCAAGGTTAGATGAATGTTAGAACACCTAATCGATGTGGTGTACTTGGAGAAATGCGGGGAGGTGCTGCCGAATTTTCCACAGACATCGGACTAAGCATGAGTTATTCACTGTTTTATAAACATGTGCTTTTCTGAATGGGATAGGACCACTACCTGTTCAAGAGTGGAGGGGAAATATGTAGACATGTTGTAACATTCATGCATTGATATTTACATCGGCAATGCCTAATCACTGGTCATTATTGAAGGTGGTATACAGTACGATAATTCAGTCGTCATGTCAGTCGATCGAAGTTGGATGAAAAGGAAGAATGCTGAAGATTTTGAGTGTCGCGTTGACGAATTTCTCGACTTCGCTTATGCGCATCCTGCACATGTTGACCTTGATAAGATAAGGTGTTCGTGCGGTAGATGTGAGTTGTTGCACTGGAGAAAAAGAATTGAAGTAAAATGGCATCTTCGTCGGTACGGTTTTATGGGTGGATACACAAGGTGGACGCAGCACGGGGAAACGATAGTATTGTCGTCCAACCTGGCTAGTCAAACTGAAGTTAGGGAGGAGGCACGATATGATTTCCGAGATATGATTATGGATGCTGGGCATGCTAATGTTGACTGGGGTAACGACAGTCCACAACCGCCGATCGAGGGGGCTCATCAGTTTTATGAGTTGTTGAGAGCTGCGGAAGAGCCGCTGTGGGATGGAGCTCCAAAACACACACGGCTGTCTGCGGTTAGTAGGTTATTACAGTTGAAATCAGACCACGGGCTGAGTGAGAAAGGTTTTAACGAGTTTGTTACCTTCATCAAAGAAATACTGCCCGAAAGTCTACCGCCGTCGTACTATGACGCGAAGAAGATGATGAGGAAACTTGGGTTGAGCTATGACCGGATAGATGCGTGCAATAACGATTGTGTATTATTCTGGAAAGAGAATAAGGATTTGTCATTATGTCCAGTATGTGATCATTCGAGGTACAAACCGGACAAAGGGAAGAAGAAAAACTTTGCATGGAAGATATTGCGATATTTCCCGGTCACACCACGACTTCAGAGAATGTACTACTCCTCCAGTATAGCTGAACATATGAGGGCTCACCGTGAGACTCGCAGCAACTATGCCGATGTGCTGACACACCCAGCTGATGGAGAGGCGTGGAAGGAGTTTGACCGCAGGCATCCAGTCTTTGCTCAGGAAGTTCGGAATGTTAGATGAGATTGTTGAGCTAACATATCTGGGTTCCCAAAACTGCCTGGTAATGTTCAAGTGTACGTGGTTCGATGTCACATGCAGTAGAGGAATCCGTGTTAGCTCTCAAGGGATTGTAGATGTCAATGTCAAGTCAAGACTTGCATCAGACGAGCCCTTTGTGTTTGCTAGTCAAGCTGTACAAGTCTTTTACGCGGAGGACGTCGCCAATCTCAAATCTCATTGGTATACAACTATCAAGTCCAAGAAATTGCCCGTGACATATGACAGTGAGCTAGACTCCTTTCAAGCCGACCAACCACGTGTCTTGTTTCCTGTTGAGGTCAACAACGAGGAGGACGATCTTCCTCTTCCAACAACACTTCTTGTGGGAGAAGAAGTCGTAGATGATGACGCGGAAGATGTTGAAAGTGTTGGAGATGATGTGACCGAGTCTACTGATGAATAGGATGAATTAGAAGATGAAGAGGACGACGAGTCCCACGAAGAAGAGGGCGACGAGGAAAGTGATGAAGATGATTCGCAAACTGAAAATGATTGACTTGTAATGTTGTAACATCACGGGAAAAATGTAGTAACATTTTAGAACTTGGTGTTTATTGATGTGTTTTTGCACATCCGTTCATATATATATATATATATATATATATATATATATATATATATATATATATATATATATATGGGAGCTGATCCATTGATAGCGCTAGCACACTGGGTTAAGTTGCTAGCGCGATCTGGCCGTCCACGTGCGATCTGTGGACGGTCCAGATCTTTTTTTTGCATTTTTTTCAAATCTGTCCACTACAGTATATAGCGGACAGATATTTTTACCATATTACCCCTAAGTCTGTCCGCCACATAATGTGGCGGACGACCAAAACCCATCTTCTTCTTATTTTTGTCAGAGACTATTGGAATAATAGCAGCCCCCATTCTTTTTTCTCTCTCTCTCTCCCTCTCTGTCTGTCATCTCCTCTCTTCTCCTCTTTCTATTGCTTTCTTCTTTCTTGCTTTTATTCTCTTCTCCCTTGTGATTTTACAAATATGCTTAGTGGAACTAGATGCGGCAGCAGGTGACGAAGTGGTGGTGAGGCCCGCCGGGTCCTGGAGCAGGTGTCGGAGCCAGAGACGGTCCTAGAGCCGGTGCCGGACCTAGAGACGGGCCAGGAGCCAAAGCGTCAAATATGGGCAAAACCGGTGCAGACCTGACCGGAATGAGGCTAGCCGGTTTCTTTAGCCTGTGGGTTCTCGGGTCAACTTCCGGTGCTCCTTTGGGTAAAACAACAGAAAAGGATCGTAAGCTCCTCCTGCTGTTGAAATCTTCCTAAACAGATTTGGGTACCAAAAGCCTATCTATCCCGTGGATTAGGCCGTCCGCTCACACGACGTCGTCTGGTCGGACTACATTTGCCAGACCGACGGATTTTACGCCGGATTTCGCGTGATGCAAAGTTAGCTGCTCGTGGGTGTCCTTGCAGAGGCTATTGTGCAGAGAAGTTTCGGATGAGTCTTTAGGCCAATGGTTTGATCCGACTCGACCGGGGATGATGTGGAAGAGCAGGAGCTTCTGGAGTGACTTGAGGTTGCCCGGTTCGAGGAGGAAGCGCTTGAACTCGTTTTGAATTGAATCCAGAGATCGTTTTGAGAATAGAAGTATTGCTGACGATGAGGTCGAATGGTTTGTGCATTCAAAAGGTTGATCCCATATCTCTCTAAACAGCCGCAGAAGAAGGCGACGGCGCACCACCTTAAGACGCGATTGTGCAAGATGCAGTCGTGGGACGTCCACCGTGGGCCCGCCGTCTACCCTCCCCTCCCCCAGCTACCTCCCGCCATGACGGCCTCCTTTGCAGATCTACCATCTTCTGATCTTCATAATATGATATAGACAATGGGTACAAGGAGGAGAGAGAGAGAAGAAGAAGAAAGAAGGGGACACGAGAGTCAGACATGTCAGGAGAGAAAGAGTCTGCCTCTGTCCGCTACATAATGTAGCGGATGGATTTATGTCAAAAATTATCCGCTACATAATGTAGCGGACATAAAACATGTCAGAAAACTAATCAGACAAAGGAGAGAGAAAGAGTCAGAAAAAAAGTACTGCCTCTGTCCGCTACATAATGTAGCGGACGGAGCTGGAGGGTATTTTTGTCCAAAAATAGTCCGCTATATAATGTAGCGGACATATTTGAAAAAAACGCTAAAAAAAGATCTGGACCGTCCACAGATCGCACGTGGACGGCCAGATCGCGCTAGCAACTTAACCCAGTGTGCTACCGCTATCAATGGATCAGCTCCCTATATATATATATATATATATATATATATATATATATATATATATATATATATATATATATATATATATATATATATATATGGGAGCTGATCCATTGATAGCGCTAGCAAAATGGAGTATTTGCTAGCGCGACCTGGGCCGTCCATCCTGAAAGATGGACGGCCCAGATCGCGCCTTTTTCCAAAACTGTCAGTCGTCCGCGACACTATGTCGCGGACGGATTTTTTTACCTTTTTGCCCCTCCACCCGTCCGCTACATTGTATCGCGGACGACTGACAGGCCCTGACGCATGTCAAAAAAGTAGTCCGCGACACAATATCGCGGACGACATTTTTTACCTTTTTGCCCCTCCATGCCGTCCGCGACATAGTATCGCGGACGAATGACAGGCCCACACATGTGTGGTATGACTTTTCTGTGTCATTAATGTGTCCGCAAGGGAGGGAAAGAGAAGACTAGTCCGCTACATTATGTAGCGGACTAGTCTTCTCTTTTTCCCTCCCTTCTCTCATTCTGACTTCTTCTTTTTCTCTCTCTTACTTTGATCCTGATGAACAAATCTTCATGAAGTTCGTTGGCAACAGATTGCCATTGGTAAAAAAGACTCCAAAACGAGCACACTCAATTAGCACATCCACCTGCAGGCTGGAACCATTCATGAAATTGGCTGGCAACAGATTGCCATTTTGTTCTAGGGTCTTCAACCTCCTCCATTTCTATCACCCTTTATCAAAAATGAAAAGATTTAAAAAAAAAACTTAATTTCTCAAACCCATGACAACCAGATCAAAGCACATCATAACTATTTGAAGCGGCAAGATAGAAAGAGAAGGAAGAGTTTTCAAATGGTTGTGGCCTCGATCGCCACTCGCACGCTCACAAGGGAGAGAGAGAAGATGAGAGATGAGGGGGAAAGATCGTTGTGTCCTTGATCGCCGGACACGGGAGGTGCTGTCCAACTACCCCGAAGGAACCACCGTCTTGAAGGAGCTCATCCAGAAGAGAGAAGATGAGAGATGAGGGGGAAAGAGAAAATAAAAGTTGGTTGTCTTTTTTCCAGAGCTGACAACACAGATGTCTCTCTTCGAGAAAGTAAAATAGTCCGCTACATAATGTAGCGGACGGTTTTTTTGTTAAAAAACGTCCGCTACATTATGTAGCGGACGAACTTAAAAAAACGTAAAAGAAGATTTGGACCGTCCGCGATACAATGTAGCGGACGGGTGGAGGGGCAAAAAGGTAAAAAAATCCGTCCGCGACATAGTATCGCGGACGACTGACAGTTTTCGAAAAAGGCGCGATCTGGGCCGTCCATCTTTCAGGATGGACGGCCTAGGTCGCGCTAGCAAATACTCCATTTTGCTAGCGCTATCAATGGATCAGCTCCCTATATATATATATATATATATATATATAGTGCCGATGATGATTTATGCCTAAATTATTGTTTTTCACGTGTTAATGTCTTTGTATATAATCTATATGAAGTCAGATATGGATAGGATACGGGCTATTCGTGGCCGGGCTGGACGCCGAGCTGCTTCCTCCCCGGTTAGTCCCACCTCGTCATTGCCTACTGATGACGAGGCACAGAGTGATCGCGGACAGCCATCGGGGGCCCAGCCCCAGCCGTCGCCCCAGCCCCAGCTCGAGCCGTAGCCCCAGCCCGACGCAGATTCATCCCACACGCGCGTGCATTCTCCATCTTCCGTGGGTTCTACCTCAGGTATAGTTGATAACGGTGTTTCGTACATTTTCGCTAGCCTTATATTTGAACTGTATTAATGTCTGTGTTTTGTAGGATCTCGACGAGGCCGTGGTCCGACACGCGGGGTACGCATCGACCCCCAGCGTAAACAGAGAGTTACGCTCACGCAGGAGGGCCTGTAAGTACTAAAAATATCACCTCATGCCTTATTTTAAAATTTTGGGGTGTTAATTTATATTTGAACTGTATTAATTAATTTAATTACTTCTTTGGCAGGATCCTGGAGAATATGGCGAGGACGAAGATCGGCGTTCTTGTGAAGGGCCGATTCTTCGAGCCACGCCTGTACTGGAAGGACTGGGATGCCGCTGCGAGGGAGGCCCTATGGGAGGAGTGGCTGGTACGGTGAAGTATTTTTTTCAGCGTTAGTAAATGTTAAATTACAGTTTGTTTTATGTTGTTAATTTGTGTTATTGAATGCCTTACAGGAGGGGTTCACGTTTGACACGCCTCAGCAGCAGGTACTGGGGCAGCAGGCTTTCTTTGCCTACATCGGCAAGAATTACCGCCGATGGCTCCACGATGCACGGGACCGGGCGAAGAAGGCGCTGCCCGCGGGTGCCCCGATGACGGACATGGCGAGATATCCCCCACATTGGATATCTCACCGTGTATGGGGGGAGATGATAGATCGGTGGGCTGCGGATCCAGGTTGGGACGCCAAGAGTAAGAGCGGGACTGAGAACAGACAGAACAAAGATCCGACGCACACGGGGGGGTCGGTGCCACACGACATCGTCCGACACAAGAACGCGGTCGAGCACCCGGATCTGGAGGACGATGAGGTCGTAGCTCTGACGTATAATCAGACGCACGTGCGGAAGAAGGACAAGGACGAGACGCACCGGGCGGGCGACTATATTTCAGATATTGCCCGGCGGATCGATGTGAGTCAATTTATTTAAGTTAATGTTTTTTCTTTCTATCCTCAATGTCTGTTTCGTTAATTAATGCCCTAACATATCGTTAAACCACTATTTTTGCAGGCCTCGTATGAACAGCTAAGGGGGTCCGAGCAGCAGTCCGGACAGCCATCAGCGTCCACTAGTACGGCTGCGAGTACTGGGGGGTTGAAGCGATGGCTGGATACGCCGGAGGTCGTGAATCGGCCGAAAGGCCGCATACGCGGCCTGCCTAGCACGACTGCTCGTGCCGTGATAGGAGCGTCCTCACCCCCTGCTGCCCCTCCACAGACACCGGCTCCTCGGCCTCAGTTGGACGACGAGGAGATCCAGCGCATTGCTACAGTGGTGTGCCGGATGATCAGGGAGCAGGGCACTGTTGGACAGGCCGCCCCGGCCCCGGATCAGCAGGATCCAGATCCGGGACTCGGGAACCCCTGATGAGCCCCTTCCCGTGCCCGTTCCTAGCTTCCCCCCCTGCCCGGCTTGTACTCTTCTCCCCTCTCCTAACCGGCTATATCCGGTTCCCGGCTTGTACATATATGAATTTTTTTTATTATAAATATTTTTTATAATTGATTATATATATTTCTTTCTGTATTGATTATTGCGCGTTGTTGTTGAGATTTGAAAATTGTATTACAGGTCTGGGTAATTGAAAAATAAAAAAAAATTCAAAAAAAAAATTGACTTTTGGCGACGGATTAATTCCGTCGCTAAAGTATTCCTACAATCAGTTATTTAGCGACGGAATATTCCGTCGCTAAATAAATTTTTTAGCGACGGAATATTCCGTCTCGAAAATATAAATCCGTCGCTAAAAAATATAATTCGCGACGGAATATCCGTCGCTAATTAAAAATAAATCCGTCCGTAAAAATGACATATTTAGCGACGGATTTAAAAATTCCGTCGCTAAACTATTAGTGACGGGCTTTTATACGAGGGATATTTAGCGACGGTAAATCCGTCGCTAATTATTTTAACGACGAATTTTTGGCTTTTAGCGACGGATTACCCCGTCTCTAAAACTCTGTTTTCTTGTAGTGAGTATTGATGGCAAGTGACTATATCAAAGGGAAGATGATTCTTTTAACTTGTTCTCCGAGTGGCCATGGAACGTGGCCGTTTAAAATTTGGCAATTGCAGGACTCACCTTGGGATGGGCTAAATCCCAGCGTAAAAAATGAGAATTATGGAAGGGTGGAGACACATCCTTAAGATGAGAAAAAAGTTACTAAAGACTTGGGCTATACAATAGGCGAACTTATTGTAATGTTAAAAAGGTTAAATATATTAGATTGACTAAATTACATAAGTGGTCCTTCGTGTAGTGTTTAAATGTCCGCAATTTATAAAATATTTCAATGTAGTACACTTTCTTCATTTTTTATTCAGAAACAAGTCCAAATAGCGAATTTGAACCATTAGGTAGTCAAAATGTGGGGGCAAAAAGTCCATTCCAAGTTACATTATCAGTCCTTAATTTATGGGGTTTAAAAACGTACTATACAAGAAATGTTTCACCGTAGTCTATTGTCTTTACTGTGTTAACAATAATGTCCAAGTCATCCATTTGAACTATTGATTGTTGAATGGTCTAAATGAAGAAACACGAGGTAAAATAACTACTTTGAATTATTTGCGTTTCGATCAAACCACCACTTTGACGGAAAACGCTCAATCACCTCTACAACCACCAACTCCCACCCAATATCCCTCCCTTTCCACGACCAACTAATCTGATTGCTGCCATCTTCCACGGCGTTCTAGGAGGCTCAATCTCCTCTAAGTGCACGGCAATTGAGGCATCCTGTAACCTCCCTGCAATGCATGATTTCGGTGTAAAATCTTTATGCTCCCAAGATTGCAAAGTTAAAGAAAACGCCTGTAGATTACAAAGGAGGTATTCGACACTACTCCCATGGATAAGATAACCTGTGTAACTTTTGGTATATTGGCCTTTCTATTCCTGAATTTGACCGCTAATCTTCAAATTGATAGTAAGGACTTAATTGTATCAGATTTCCCAATGTCAGGGTTCCGTGATGCAAACTAACGATTTTGATTGACATGGCCATTTCATATTTGAAAATACCAATACTACCTTAAATCTTTTGATACGTGTAACTTTCTTTCTTTAAGCACATTTGAATCTTAAAAATGCCATCTTCTCTTCACTTTCTTCTAATATTTCACGACATGCGCACATGCTAGCACACGTGGATATACAGAACACATAGGCGCGCGCACGCGCGCACGCACATATACTACACGTGTACATTATATCTGCGTGTTGTCTGAACCATGAGTGCTGTGCACGTCTTTGTGTGCTTGTGTGAGTGTATGTGCGGATGCTGATTTTGTGTGTGATTGTGGGTAAATTGGTCATAGGAAGGAGTGTTCAATCAATTTGCATGCGTGTACGTGTCTTTGTGTGTGTATGCGCGCACAAATTTGTGTGCTCGATAGTGGGTAAAATGGTGAAAGGAGGGGGTGTTCAATCAACATTTGTGCGTATCCGCATGGGTGCGCACATGTGCGCGCGTGCACGATATATTGGTGGTGGTGTCAGTTGTGACATCGTCATGGTGGTTGGCGATGTTGGGGTGGTGATGTGGTTGTGACTGGTGTTATTGGGATGGTTTCGTGATTATGGTTGGTCGTTGGAGTTGGAAGGGGTAGATCCAGAGAGAAGTGAGGTGGTGCTGTGGTGGTAATTGTTAGTGGTGGAGGATAGGATATACATGGTAGTGGTGATCCTAATATGGGAGTGAAAGGAGAGAAAAAAGGCAGTGACCACGGAGGATACAGCTGTGGTGGTAGGAAGGCAACCCATGTCTTTTCACAAAAATCTTTAAACGACAGCCTGACAATTGCGGATGCCATATTTGGTCAGCACACAAGAAATATTTGCACTTTGTTTACAGGGTAATTTCACGCTCTTCCCACTTTGTTTACATCCACACTTCGGTTCTGGTGCTTCAGATCGCATGAATAATGCGGTGGGAGCACCTCAGAAAAGAACTATTAACTCTAGCAATTGCAGCATTTACTAGAGACCGGCCGGATTAGCACAGAAGAAGTTAGAGTTTGGTTTGCAGGATGTTCTTCATCAAACATCGAAATATTGGTTCTTTATCAAACTGAGAGTCTAATTTTCAAGAATGCCGAGTTTTGTTGCTCACACTGAAACTGAGTATTTGCCTCATTGCCTGTCTAAGACAACACAGTAAGGGACTTCCTGTTGATGCCATGAGTTGGTTAGGTTTCTCTAGTGTTCGTCAAGCACCATCTTGTTATAGTGTAATTAGTTAGCCATACCAAATATCGCATATAAAACGACACCATAAAGTCCCAAAAAATAATCTGCTAAGTAACAAATCAAGAACCAAGAGAAAGGGTTCATAAAGAAGGTGAATGTTTTACCAGACACACGGGAAGAAGATATTGTTTTGATATATGCTTGGATCAAGGAAGACATAAACAGGTCCTGTAGATTGTAATTTCTAACCAAGGCTGTAAATCTGTAGTATTTATTTAGGGCCTTTTGTTTCGCAAACGTAAAGACTGGAAAGTACTCATTATTCAGCAGAGATTTCTATTCTTAGCAAACCAGGGATGGCGAATTATTTCCGTCGCCCAATAACTACCATTCGAACTGAACAAGTGCAAGCTGATACTAATAGAAGAAAGTTTACTAACTCCAACTCCTGCAAAGCGGCTGAGCACATGAGATGAGCTTATGGAGCAGGATTGAGCAGAGCACCGGCGAAAAGCATGGCACCCGACGTCTCTTCCTTAATCAGGAACATGAAGGGATGATCAGCTACGAAAGTTGGGAGAGGAGGTGGTAAGTATCCACGTGCACATCCACTCATAACCGAGCGAGTAACTGCCGCAGCTTCTGTCCCTTCTTCATCAATTTCAATGCAAGCCTTATGTAGTATATTTGAGATGAATAGTTCATCACCATGAGGAGAATCAACTATTCCGGTGAACTCCTTGACAGGCTCGAAAGGCAACGTTAACCCCAGTTCCGTCATAAATCTCGAAGCTGAAAATTCGTGTGAAAACTTAAAATTAGGAATCCATAGCTCGGCAAGTGTTTCCTTCCTAAGGTGAAACTGCTGATTAAAAAGCCCAGGATCAGCTTTGAACTTTTCCAGTAGATTTTGCAACCCTTGTTTCTCGTTTGGAAGAATGAAATACATAGAATATTTCATCAAGCTGTGACCGGCTTGGTACGGGATCTTCAGGACTTTGAAACCATCAAACATTCCATAAGCATATCTAGTTTCACGCAAGTCACTGGTCATGAAAGCAACTGAAGTACTCTCTCCATTGAGGAGGTGAAAATTTTTCTCTTGCGTCATGCTTGAATCAAATTTACATGCCCAAGCTCCTTTGAAGTACAATGCATTTGCAAGGACAATCATTGTCTCACTATTGAGAGCTCCAGATGGAATCATAGTTCTTATGAGTCCTTTAGTTGCATTTTCAGCCCAAGAATTAATCTCATGGGTTGCTTGATCAGCCTACATACATGTTACAATAGTTATTAATTAGACAATTACTTAAGAGGATATTGCAAACGCAACAAGTTCGCAGCTGATCATAAACCATCATAGCAAAACACAGACTTTGAGCATATATAACACTGGAAACTTATTTTATGAAATGCATACTACTTTATAAGCCACAATATTGATTTAAAGAACTCGTGGGTGATCACGTACCTTGTTTAGAAAATCAACATTTCTGGTTTCGGCTTTGTAGATGCCATTGAGAACCTCCATGTAAGATGGCTTTACTGGGAATCGCTGATCCACCCAGACTCCATTGACAAAAGTGATATCAGGGCTCCCTAAGGATTTCTCGTTCAAGGCGATTCTCATCATCCCTGAAGACTTCGAATTGATATCCTCCAAGTTACCCGATCCAAGAAAATGCAGCAGTTGCTTTGACGTGTTGCCTTTGGATCCAGCGGCGACCATATTCAACAAGGCATCCAGCGATAACGGAGAGCACACGACATTTTTCTCGTTTTTGCTTGCCTCTTTTAACAGGATATGCCCCGCGAGTTTCATATCTATGTTGATCTTTGGCACGGCTAATTCTTCTTGGAATCTTTTTGCTGGATTATAACCTTCACCTCTTCTGATTTCTTGTTCGTCATGGTCCCTTGCAGATATGCGCTGACAGCATTAACAATTCAAAATGTCAACTAATAACATTAGTCCAACCTTCCTAAGCTGGATCATGCATTAATACACAGAACTAGGTTCTATACACACGTAGATCCCTATAGCATTGTGCACCGATCAAACCATCAAATCTAGGTAAATACCAAGTACCAAAATCATATCAATCGGATAAAAACAGGACATCCCACCAAAGATCGAAAAGACGTAAATCTATCAAAATTGGAGCATAAAACCTTGATCCCAGAATACACCAAAAGAAACAAATAATAAAGAAAAGACATGCTGATTAACTGACATGCTTGAAACAAGGAGCAGACTCACTCACGAAATATTGTAGGCTGCGTCATGCTTACCTTTGTGCCTTTTATACCATAAACCTCACTAACTGTAGCTACGTTGCATGTGATCTTCCACAAAAGAAACGCTCACTGTTTACCAGAGATAACAGATGGAGAGACTACAGACAAGGAAAAGATCTTACCCGCTCCGGGAAACAAGCTCTGTAGGAACCCATGCTTCTTTGGTACCTTGAACAAAGAAAACGCGCTTTCTGCATATTCAGCATCTGAGTCCACGAAAAAAAGCCCTAAAGGAGAGAGGGAATATATGGATGAAGTCAAGTAGGGTTTTACAGAGTGGGGTTCAAGGTTTTCTCGAGTTGGGTGCTACTTATAATTCCCCACGGGTCAGGCCAACAAGTCTAGCCCACCCTATCTACCAACTGAAATAGTTTTGTCGCCCGTAAACATAGAATATGATTTTATTTTTTGAATACAAATAAGAATGATAATAAATAAATAATACTGAGTACAAAATAATGTGAAAGACAAAACTAACTTGATTGATATTCCTTTTAAGTGTTATTCCAAATTCAATACTTTCCTTCAAACTTATGGAGGTTTGCTTCAAAGCTTCATTAATATGACATTTGATACAAAATAATAATGGAGTTGTTCTCGTTGTGAGCCACTGACGGGGAAGACTTGAGCCTTCAATTGGCTAGTGAACTAAAAACTCATTCAAGACCAATAAATAACTGCTCACGGACTGAGGTTGCGCTCTCTATGTGATGAAAATCATGCCACTATTTGTCAATCATAGAACTCCAAAACAAAAAAAGAGGGAAAAATATACTTGGAGGATGAAATGACACATTGGAGGCAACAACTATGTAAAGTTTAGTTGCACGATTTTAGAGAAACGTATATCATGGCAATTGAGACGTGTGGGCGGTTGTAACAAGAAAGTTTTGTTATTTTGATAAACGATAATTCGAACAAGAGAAATTTGCAAAATGAAAAAAATAAAAAAAACTAAAAAGTTATTGGAAAAAACGACCAAAAAAAACTCTTTGGTTCTAATACCATATAGAAACATAAATGATAATTTCATTTCTTGCTACAACTTAGGAAGAAATATTAATAGATAAATAAAACTAAGTACAAGATATGAAAGATAAATCTAACTTATGATCATCTCTAACTTCTTAATCTTTATTGATGTTACTTCCCAAGCATTATCCCAAATGTCTAAGCCTAGTACATGAAAGTTCTGATGACACAGGCTGGGCATAGTGGCTATTCATGGGGCGGAATCATTCTTGTTACCCAATCACTGATAAGTTCCAGAAAGAAAAAGGCATGTTATAAGACTAAATACAAAGCCTAACAGCCTATTTGCGAGTTTTGAAAGGAGAGAGAAAAAGGAAGAGAAGGGAAGGGAGTATATTTTTTCTTCCTCTTGTTTTTGTGAGTTTAAGAGATAAATGAAAGCATTATTTTTTTCTCTTATTTGTGAGTTCAAAAAAGAAAAGAAAAGAAAAGATATAACATTACATATATACCTTTATACAACAGTTTACTAATTCAAATAAAGAATTTAAAGTATGATCCTAACTAAAATTATAATTTAGACGAGAAAAAAAATTGGTTATCAAGGACATCACCAAAACTTTATACCATAATAATGTGATAAGTCTTACGTCACCGGTTAATGCCACAATAAAAAAAACACATAAACTAGTCATGAGTTAATTATAAATATCCGACCATTCAAGTCTAATTAATGCATAACAAAAGCATATCAATCAGTCATGAGTCAACTCTAACACCCAAATACCCTATCAGCTACAATTTGAACCTCTCATCATTTTTTCTAACATGCATGAGCTTGCACCTCTCAAGTGGACAGCAAATAAAGCCATTGACTTTTCAGGATTCTTACCTGAGATTGCAGGAGAGGTAGTTAGCCATCACTTCGTCTGTTTATTTGTAATAAATGGTATGATGGATTTTTGTAAGATACCTTAAGACCTAAAAGTCATTAAAAATTCAGTCATCATAATCTAAAGAGTAACAATTGTTAAAAAATTTCTTATGAAAGTTTCTTTTCTCTCCATTTCTTTCTAATTTTGAGAGGAAAGATTTAGAGATAAAAGAAGCTCAAACTTTCCTCTCTTTTCTCTTCTTTTTTCTCCTAAAAAAAACTGACAAACTTAAGAAAATGGAGGAAATGATCCACTTTTCTTTCTTTTTCTCTCCTTAAAAAAAGTCGCAAACAGACTTAAGAGAAAACTACTCGCAACTCTTAACTTTTTTAGGTTATATATATATATATATATCATAGGTAACACAATACTTGTGCATTGCATTGTTAAAGATTAAAAGAAACAAAGAGTTTGGTGGTTGTGAGAAACGGGTTTATCTTTTTGAGTGAATTTGATTGCAAGGAGTGCATTTTAAACTCATTGGGATATTTTTACTAACTTTTCAGCATTCGACTATGAGAAACAAATCGTACCATTTTGGATAAATCTTCTCTTTATAGCACTGCTTTTGAAACTTTTATTTCCTCTTTAGAGTTTAAAGGCTAAGTTGTTTTGGATAGTTCCGAGGTGTGACCTCTAGGTTGAGATAAACTATACGATAAACTCCTAAATATTGAAAAATGTCTATCTTCATACTATCATATAAATTTTCAAATTTCATTCATTTCTAATTAAATAAATTATTATTTATTCTAATACACTTCTTAGCGACTCATGAATTTATGAGAAAGCATGGTAAGGCATAAAACTATACTTTTACAAGCACTCAATTGGTTGTAGTATTTTTAGAAAGGGTGCATTGGTAATTTGCCGTAGTTTGCCATTCTCTTTCAAGAAAATAAATATGAGAAATTACAAAGTCATATCTTTTCAAGACTCTCTTCTTTCTAAATTAGAATACCTTTAAAAGAACTAAAGCATAAACCGTTGCATTAACCGGTTATAAGGTCTATAAATAAGAATAATTTTTGCTATTACCTGAGTTGTAAGAAGACGGCATCGTGTAACGATAATTAACAGTTACTGAATACAGTTAGTAACATTTTTACTAACACTTTAGTACTTTTTTAACATCACTAAATAAAAGTTACTGAAGATATATTTAACAATCGTTAATTATCGGTATACAAAAGGTTGTAGCTGTTTAATTTATACAATCTAGATACCCAAATTTTTTTCCATAAACTTATGATGCCTACCAAGATCCTTCCTTGGGCAAAAGATGAATCACTAAGGGGATTGGTTACAGCTCCAGTGAAAAACACAGCCCCGATTGTCCATTCCTTGATCATGAACATGAAAGGATGATCCGCTACGAAGCTCACTCGTCTTGGGCGCACAAGTGCTCCATCATCAGCGCTTCTCATAGTAGTCACCGTGGAATCTGCAGCCTCCGTGCGTGCCTTCTTCGTCGATTTCTATTGCAGCATTGTGAATAATCTTTGAGACGTATGACTCAAATTCAGTTTTTGAAAGTTCCACCATGTATGTTTGCTCGATGCATGTATCCTTGAAAGGCAGCGCAAGTTCCATGTCCTTCATGGCCCTAGCTAGAGGCTTCGATCAATACTGTATGTGAACTTGAATTTTGATATCCAAAACCATCAAGTTTCACTTTATCCAGTTAGAAAGGTTGGTTCAAGGACTCGGAGTTCGAATCAAACTTCTCTAGTAGATTTTTCAGTCCATTTTTCGTATGTGGAAGGATGAAGCACATGAAGAACTGCCTTGGGTCGTCCCCTCTTTGTTTCAAGATGCTAAGAACTTCAAAACCATCAAACATGTAAACTATTTGTTCTCTATCAAACTGGCAGTCTAATTTTTGAACATACTGATTTTTTTTGCTGACAACTTAGTGTTGGCCTGTCTAAGATAACACAGTGAGACTTCGTTAATGCGATGAGTTGGTCTAGTTTCTCTAATGGTTGTCAGGCACCATCTTGTTATCGTGTAATTTGTTTGCCTGAACAAATTTGTCATATAATACAAAACCGTAAATGCAATTTATGCTGCCTGGCCCAAAAAAAATGTGCTGTCTAAGTAACAAATCAAGAACAAAAAGAAAGGATTCATTTAAGAAGATATTCAGTTTTTCTGGACACGAAGGAAGCAGATATTGTCCTGATATATGCTTGGATCAAGGAAGATATGTTCGGAACCTATCTTGGTCGCAACCATAGGCCCACTACGCGTCCCATTACGTGCAAAATGTCGACGTAGTCAACGGTTAAATTTTCATTGTTTCTAACCGGTCAAAACGTGCATTTTACACTTTTTCTACGATAATTCGTCACTAAGAAATTTATTTTTGTGCAACTTACGGCAATGCCTCATCGCGGCTCGGCCGTCGCACACCACACGTTAATGCACCTTGCCAAATTGCCCAAGGGGATAGCCTTGACTTTCCCTTGGGAGTCGGACTCGGCCACCACTGGAGTGTCGGCCTCGGCCACCCTTAAAGGGTCGGCCTCGGCTTTCCCTTAAGGGTCGGCCTCGGCCTTCCCTCAAGGGTTGGCCTGTCTTCCTCCAATGCTAGTTCTCCACCTTGACCTTGCACCGTCCGCAACACCCACCGCGCACGCGGTCTCGGCAACGCCCGTCGTCGCCTATGCGCCGACTCCACGACGTCATCGTCTGCGATGGCGTGCCGTCTCCTCGATGCCCCTCATCGCCTACGTGCCGACTCTGCTGCATACGGTGCCTGCAACCGCGCGCCGTCTCTGCAACACCTGTCTCTGCGTGCCCCCATCGCCCTTGGTAGTGCACCGTCTCCGTAAAAGCCGTTAGCTGCACCATGCCCCTTTCATGAGTCACGTGCCTCTGGCACGACGTCCACTTTCAGGACACCAGTCGCTCTGCCCATGCACCGTTCATTAGTCACGTATCCTGGTACAACGCCAACTTTAACAATGTCTGTCGCCCTTGCCTGCGTGCCATCTCCACGACTCCAGTCACCCGCGTTCGTGCGCTGCCTCCACGAGATCTGTTGCCTGCGCGCATGCTCCGTTCATGAGTCACATGCCTCTGGCACGATGCCCACCTTTACGACACACGTTGCTCATGCCCATGCGCTGCTCTTGTGTCACATGCCCTCGGCACGATGCCCACTTCTGTGACACAAATCTTCTGTGCCCATGCAACACTCATGCGACGCGTGCCCCCGGCATGATGCCCACTTTCGCGACACTAGTCGCTTGTGCCCATGCGCCGCTCATGAGTCACATGCCCCGGCACAACTCCCACTTCTGCAAAACTAGTTACCCATGCCCATGCGCAGCTCATGCATCATGTGCCCCCGGCACGATGCCCACTTCCACGACAGACGTCTCCCTGCTCATGCGTCACGTGCCCTCAGTAGACTCCCACTTCTGCGACAAATATCGTTACACCCTGCCTCACTTTCATGAAATGTGCCCCTAGAACCAGGTCTAATCTCGGGACAGATGTCGTAGTGCCCGTGTGCCACTTTTATGACGTATGACCCTGGCACCAGGTATTATCTCTTGACAGATGTTGCCGTGCCCATGCGCCACTCTCATGTCTAGTGCTGTTGGCACTGTGCCCATCTGTCACTCTCATATCTTGTGCCGCTGGTAGCGCACCTGTGCGCCACACTCACTTCACCACACCATGTGCCCCCGCCATGGAGGTGGAACATGCTTCGACCCACTCTCTACAATTTGCAGTATTCCAAGAGGCTACGCTCGTAATGCTCCAGCGTGGGGACTCTTCGCAGCAAGATAGGCTCGCTACCACATAAGCTATATGCGTTTAAGGTAACTTGTATGACACTAGGCATGCCTAAGCTGTGACCATGTCGCACTCACGTTACAGGTGATCGTCGGCGCCCCCAGAACGATGACCCCCCGGACATTCCAAGAGGGGAGCAGGTCTTTGGAGGGTATCGCGCCTAGTTTGCCTGGTAGTTGGGTACATGGACCCTCCCTCAGTGCTATCAGGTTCTCTTCGCTTCTCTTGACGCATCCTTGTTAGATTCAGCAAGGGCCTAGACCGGTGGCTAGGGCAAGGGCTTACTCTGATCATGCTGACGCTGTGTGGTCAGTCTTTTCAGACAGGTAGCATGACACTGTGTGGGGCGGGCAGCACGAATATGGGAACCTGTTGTCCAAAGGACCACCAATATTTATGGACCCTTAGTGACATGTCACTCGCAGGGTTTAACATGTGGCAACTAATGACACAGGCGTACTTTTGCTGATCAATAGTGGACTTTGGAATTCATTATGCAGAGAACCTTTTCATTTGATTAGAGCACCTTCTCACTCTAGAATCCAGAACTCTTTAAATCTAAGGAGAAAAACACGATTAGATATAATCTTGACCACAACATTGGACCGCAACGTTGGACCCTGTCTTGGGCTCTAGCTTGAACTGTTGACTATCGACCCTATTTCTCTCAGCCTTGTCCCTACAGTATTGTGACTTCTCATATCCTGTCTAAGAAGCCTTGCTCTTTGCCCTTATTCCACCTTCAATGTGTCCTATTTTGTACATCTGGCAACTGACTCGCACTGTATTATTTGTGGTACCTTCAAGTAGCTTCGAACCCCTTTTTCTTGGCTTTAAGATATAAATAACTAATGGTGTAAGTTGTAGTTTCTAATCTAGGCTGTAAATCTGTAGTTCTTATTTGGGTTAATTATAAAACTGTCCCCTGAAGTTTACACACATTTACACTTTGCTTCTCGTGTTTATAACTTTGCAATAGTGTCTCCCGAGGTTGATAAAACTATTACAAACAGCTCCAAAATTGAACAACGGTTCAAATTCCGCCGTTAAGATTGCATGTGCACAGCACAAGCGGTTTTGGCATGGATAGATCAGTCATTTTCAATCCCAATGTCCCCTTCAAATGCCTCACTTTCTCCTATTTCCCTCCAAAATTTCTCTATGCTCCAGTAGCCGCTCGATCCGCCTTTGCATTCCTCCTCTTCCCAGTCATTAGAGTATCTCGCGGGGTACATCGGTCCTTGTTCCGGCATATTCTTCGGCCACCAACGATGGCTGACTCGTCTAGCGAGAACAGTCTCGATTGTTTCTTCCAGTGGCCGGCGAGAAGGTTCGAAAACCAAGACGGCGACGAGGTCGACGCCGTGCACTAAACTCTATGATCCGTAAAATTCGAAAGGGTAAGATCCCCGAACCCGTTTTGATCGATTTGGATCTGAATAACCTCAATAATAAAGAGAACTTTTCGTACTTATTATTGTTGGACAGCAATCCACTACCACTACCGGCAATCCACTACCACTACCACTCCGCTACCCACTTGCGGAGTGCTGTAGAAGCGTTGATCTAATAAGGTATGTTGATGGTAATGGTGGTGGTGGTGGTGGTGGGTGTTGTCGGATTTGCAGCGGGTGATGTAAGGGGAGACAGAGCGGGGATCAAAAGATGAGGGGCTGGTGGTTGTGGTGGTGTGGCGGTGAGGGATCGGTGGTGGTGTTGGATTTGCGGCGGTCATCAAGGGCTTGGGACTGGGCGGCCTGGGCAGCGATGAGGTAGAAAAGACGTTCACGGAGGCAGAAGGCACAGACGCCGACGTCGTTGCTGAGATCGATGGTGTGGTGCTTCTTGCACCTTATTTACGCACACTGTTGTGTGCACTGTGTGCGTACTACGGGCATCTACGTGTGTGCGCGTTGCATTTGAAGATCTGATGACCGAGGTGGGGGGCGGTAAGTTCTGTTGTGTGTTTTTTTATGTTGGAACATTGGGATAGGAAATGACCGATCTACCCAAGTCAAAACTGCGCGTGCTGTGCACATGCGATCTTAACGGCCGAATTTGAACGGCTGTTCAGTTTTGGAACTGTTTGCAATGGTTTTGTCAACATCGGGGGACACTTGTAGAAGTTTAAACACGAGGATCAAAGTGCAATGCGTATAAAGTTCAGAAGACATTTTTGTAATTAACCCTTCTTATTTAGGGGTCGGTTACCTTTTATTTAGCAAACACAGAGACTGGAAAGTATTCGTTTTTCAGCATAGAGTTCTACTCTTAGCAAATCATGGATGGCGAATTATTGCCATTACACAACTACCATTCGAGCTGAACTAGTGCAAGAAAGTTTACTAACTCCAACTTCTGCAAAGCAGCTGAGCACATGAGATGAGCTTATGGAGCAGGATTGAGCAGAGCACCGGCGAAAAGCATGGCACCCGACGTCTCTTCCTTAATCAGGAACATGAAGGGATGATCAGCTACGAAAGTTGGGAGAGGAGGTGGTACGTACCCAAGTGCACATCCATACATAACCGAGCAAGTTACTGCCGCAGCTTCTGTCCCTTCTTCATCAATTTCAATGCAAGCCTTATGTAGTATATCTGAGATGAATAGTTCTTCACCATGAGGAGAATCAACGATTCCGGTGAGCTCCTTCACAGGTTCGAAAGGCAACGTTAACCCCAGTTCCGTCATAAATCTTGAAGCTGAAAATTCGTGTGAAAACTTAAACTTAGGAATCCATAGCTCAGCAAGTGTTTCCTTCCTAAGGTGAAACTGCTGATTAAAAAGCCCAGGATCAGCTTTGAACTTTTCCAGTAGATTTTGCAACCCTTGTTTCTCGTTTGGAAGAATGAAATACATAGAATATTTCATCAAGCTGTGACCGGCTTGGTACGGGATCTTCAGGACTTTGAAACCATCAAACATTCCATAAGCATATCTAGTTTCACGCAAGTCACTGGTCATGAAAGCAACTGAAGTACTCTCTCCATTGAGGAGGTGAAAATTTTTCTCTTGCGTCATGCTTGAATCAAATTTACATGCCCAAGCTCCTTTGAAGTACAATGCATTTGCAAGGACAATCATTGTCTCACTATTGAGAGCTCCAGATGGAATCATAGTTCTTATGAGTCCTTTAGTTGCATTTTCAGCCCAAGAATTAATCTCATTGGTTGCTTCATCAGCCTACATACATGTTACAATAGTTATTAATTAGACAATTACTTAAGAGGATATTGCAAACGCAACAAGTTCGCAGCTGATCATAAACCATCATAGCAAAACACAGACTTTGAGAATATAAACACAGACTTTGAGCATATATAACAATGGAAACTTATTTTATGAAATGCATACTACTTTATAAGCCACAATATTGATTTAAAGAACTCGTGGGTGATCACGTACCTTGTTTAGAAAATCAACATTTCTGGTTTCGGCTTTGTAGATGCCATTGAGAACCTCCATGTAAGATGGCTTTACTGGGAATCGCTGATCCACCCAGACTCCATTGACAAAAGTGATATCAGGGCTCCCTAAGGATTTCTCGTTCAAGGCGATTCTCATCATCCCTGAAGACTTCGAATTGATATCCTCCAAGTTACCCGATCCAAGAAAATGCAGCAGTTGCTTTGACGTGTTGCCTTTGGATCCAGCGGCGACCATATTCAACAAGGCATCCAGCGATAACGGAGAGCACACGACATTTTTCTCGTTTTTGCTTGCCTCTTTTAACAGGATATGCCCCGCGAGTTTCATGTCTATGTTGATCTTTGGCACGGCTAATTCTTCTTGGAATCTTTTTGCTGGATTATAACCTTCACCTCTTCTGATTTCTTGTTCGTCATGGTCCCTTGCAGATATGCGCTGATAGCATTAACAATTCAAAATGTCAACTAATAACATTAGCCCAACCTTCCTAAGCTGGATCATGCATTAATACACAGAACTAGGTTCTATACACACGTAGATCCCTATAGCATTGTGCACCGATCAAACCATCAAATCTAGGTAAATACCAAGTACCAAAATCATATCAATCGGATAAAAACAGGACATCCCACTAAAGATCGAAAAGATGTAAATCTATCAAAATTGGAGCATAAAACCTTGATCCCAGAATACACCAAAAGAAACAAATAATAAAGAAAAGACATGCTGATTAACTGACATGCTTGAAACAAGGAGCAGACTCGCGAAACATTTCTGGTTTCGGCTTTGTAGATGCCATTAAGAACCTCCATGTAAGAAGGTTTTATTGGGAATCGCTGATCCACCCAGACTCCATTGACAAAAGTGATATCAGGGCTCCCTAGGGATTTCTCATTCACGGCGATTCTCATCATCCATAAAGACTTCGAACTGACATCCTCCAAGTTACTCGATCCAAGAAAATGCAGCAGTTGCTTTGAAGTGTCTCCCTTGGATCCAGCGGCCACCATATTCAACATGGCGTCCAGCGATAACGGAGAGCACACGACATTTTTCTCAGCTTTTGCTCGCCTCTTTTAACAGGATATGCCCCTCGAGTTTCATATCTATGTTGACCTTTGGCACGGCTAATTCTTCTCGCAATCTTTTGTAGTGTATCGAGCTCGAGACACCACTGCCATGGCTGAATGACCTGAATTATCAGCTTGATTCTAGAATGAATTAACAAGAGTCTGGGAATTAGAAGAGAGAAGAATCAGAATTGAGAGAAGAGAGAACAGAGTTCATTAGAGAGAGGAAAAAATGTTTGTTGTAATACATCATTCCTGCCTTTTTCTCATCTCTTCCCTGATTTAAAGGGAAGCCATAACCGACCTTCTAACCAACATACAAACAAGGCATAAAAACAAGCGGCAAGTTTGAACAAGCTCAAACGACGCCGTCTCTTCCTCAACAAACTCGTTATCTAAACGATGTCGTCTCACTTATGGGTTGAGTGGTCTAAGCGACGTCGTTCCTAGTGGCGCGAACATTCTCTCCAAGTGACGTCGTTTTTAATGGCGTCACTGCCTTCTTCTTCTTGATCTTGATCTTCACTCGAGCCTGAGCTGGAACGACTGCGACCTCTGCTCCACCATGTGGCCGTCCTGTCTCAGCTTCGTCCTGGGTCCCCTCCTGAGCTTCAGCTGGGGCTGTTACATCTTTTTGCTGGATTATAACCTTCACCTCTTCTAATTTCTTGTTCGTCATGGTCTTTCAAAATTTCAACTAATAACATTGGCTCAACCTTCATAAGCTGGATTATGCATTAATACACAGAACTAGGTTCTATACACACGCAGATCCCTATAGCATTCTGTACAGATCAAACCATCAAATCTAGGTAAATGCAAAGTACCGAATCAGAGCAATCGGATAAAAACAGGACATCCCAGTAAAGATCGAAAAGATATAAATCTATCAAAATGGGAGCATCAAACCTTAATCCAAGAATACACCAAAAGAAACAAATAATCAAGAAAAGAGATGCTGATTAACTGACATGCTTGTAACAAGGAGCAAACTCACGAACGAAATATTGTAGGCTGCGTCATTCTTACGTTTTGTGCCTCTTAATTATACCGTAAACCTTACTAAGTGTAGCTAAGTTGCATGTGATTTTCCACATGAAACACTCACTGTTTACCAGAGATAACAGATGGAGAGACTACAGACAAGGAAAAGTTCTTACCCGCTCTGGAAAACTGGCTCTGTAGGAACCCATGCTTCTTTGGTACCTTGAACAAAGAAAACGCGATTTCTGAGTCTACGAAAGAAGCCCTAAAAGAGAGAGGGAATATATAGATGAAGTCAAGTAGGGTTTTACCTTAGTTGCACAAAGCCCGGGGGGGGGGGGGGGGGGGGGGGGGGGGGTAAGCACCAAGAAGAATACGAGAGGTTGGGAGCGGCTTGAATAAATAAATGCGTAAAGAGTATTATCATTTTAGCATAGCTTACATAGATAATAACAACGAACAAGGAGACTTTAAGGACTTGAAGAAAGAGAGAAATAAGGAATTGAGTTGAAAAGAGCTTGATTTTCATGTATTCTATCACTTGTTCCATGCATCTCTATCCAGCTAGCGGGATTGAGTTCTCATCTTAGCTTGGAACGAGATCCCATGGAGCTCATAACTTGGCATCGCAAAAATAAGTTTTCGAGAGAGAAACGTCACCATATTAGGAGTTTTCTACAACTAAGGGTTTTACAGAGTGGGGTTTAGGGTTTTCTCGAGTTGGGTGCCACTTATACTTGCCCACGGGTCAGGCCGAGAAGTCCAGCCCACTCCATCTACCAACTGAAATAATTTTGTCCTATAGAAACAAAGAAAATGATTTCATGTATTGAATACAAGGAAAAAAAATGATAACAGAGAGTACAAGATAATGTGAAAAATAAATCTCTGTAACTTTCTAATCTTGATTGATATTGCTTTCAAGCGTTACTCAGATACTTCAATACTTCCCCCTCAAACTTATGCAGGTTTAATTGAAAGTTTTCATGAGTCTGACATTTGATGCGAAAAATAATGAAGTTGTTTTTCCTTGTAAGCCACCATCAGAGAATTCTTTAGCCTTTAATTGGCTAGCGAACAAAATGTCATTCAAGACCAATATAAGCAACTCTTGACAGGCTAACATGCATTGTGCTCTCCGTGGAATGAAAACCATGCCACTATTTGCTAGTCATGGAACTCCAAATCGAAAAAAGAGAAAAAAAAATGTACTTGGAGGGTGAAATGACACACCGAAGGCAACAACTATGTGAAGTTTAGTTGCATGATTTCACTGAAAGGTATATCATGGCTATTGAGACTTGTAGGCGGTTATAACAAGAAAAAAAATTAATTTTGATGAACGATATTTCTAACAAGAGGCAAAACGGGAAAAAAATACTAACAAGTGATGGATGAAACGACCACAGAAGGATCGTTGACTCTGATACCATATAGATATAGGAACGTAAATGATAATTTCATTTCTTAGATACAAGTATACTACTTTCCTATTAGAGTTTATATAGGAAAAAATGATACCAGATAAGTAATACCGAGTACATGATATTGTGAAAGATGAACCTAACTTATCGTTATCTCTAATTTCTTAATCTTTATTGATATTACTTCCCAAGCATTATCCCAGATACTCCGATATGTCCAACTCCGGTCCATGAAAGTTCCGATGGCATAGCCTCGGAATAGTGACTGTTCATGGGGCGGAAGAATCCTTGTTACCCAATCAATTATAAGTTCCAGAAAGAAAAAGGCACGTTATAAGGGTAAATGCAAAACCTAAGAGAATAACTGCTCACAACTCTAACTTTTTTTTTTTTGGTTAAGTCATAGGTGATGCAGTACTTGCGCATTGCATTTTCTAAGGGCATGAAAACATCTCAGAAGGATGTGGAAACAACCTTATTCTTAAAGAAATCATGTTTGTGAAAATTGGAATTAATCTTGTGCGATTTGAATTGTTGAGCGAGTAACTTATTGGGATGTTTTGACTAACTTTTGAGCATTCGTCTATGAGGACCATAAATGCAATTTATCATACGATTTTGGATAAACGTTCTCTTTCCAGTACTTTTGAAAAGAAGCTTTTCTTTTCTCTATATAGTTTAAAGGCTAAGTTGTTTTGAATAGTCCCAAGGTGTGGCCTCTGGGTTGAGATAAATTGTGCGATAAATTCTTAAATGTTGAAAAATATCTGTCTTCACACTATCATGTACTTTTTCAAATCTCATTTATTACTAATTAAATGAAGTTATTATTTATTCTTATATATTTCTTACCGACTAATGAGTATATGAGAAAGCGTGATAAGGCACAAAACCACACTTTTACAAGTACTCAAATGTTTGTAGTATATAGTATTTTAGAGAGGGTGCATTGGTACTTTACCGTATTCCCTTGAATATATATTTTGGTGACTCATTATTTCGATGAATCATTTCAATAAAAATAGGAGGATGGAAATGAAAATATTTTTCTTATTAATACACAAATGTATAACTCCCTAGGAACCTCTTCATGCCTTACTTCTCTATTGAATGCGTAATCGATCGAACACTACTTGAAAACGGCTCAAAATAAATTAGTTAGCGCTTCCTTTCGATCCATTCTATCCATATTAGAAGAAACAAATACAATGGGTACGCTAATCAATAAGACATCATTTAATAGCCTTGCTTCAATTTCTTCAAAAGACTATGTCGATAGAAACTAAAAAAGAGATATCGAAGTAGTTTTGATCTATATTTCCCCCTCAAATATGGAAACTACAACTGGAGTTGTCTTCGGTTTTAGGTCTAGGACGAATAGGTTCAAGAGATGAGAGAGTCATTCTTTGATAAATGATCACTATGAGTCCGTTCTTATAGATCTAATTCATTGAAATTCCATCCAATAAAATGGAAGAATTATAAATCTCCAAAAAATAACTTAGTAGAATTGATATGACTGTCCTTAAAGCCGAATAAATGATCAACATTAATATAACTAGAAGTTTCACAATTGAATCAATTTAAAAAAGAAGGCTTTATCGAAAACATGAGAAAACATCGAGAAAACTTTATTATGATCGTCCCTCATTGGTTGCATCTTCTTCTGGAAATCCTAGCTATTCAAGTTGCTTTGCTACAACTCGAGCAGTTTCTTGAAAACTCGCTTCTCTGGGTAAGGATTTGCCCGATTTCTATTTTTAATGAATGTGCCACAACTTACTCCTATTTATTTTTTGATTGCATGATGGACCCCTCTGAAAAACATTCCTCAAAATAAGAAAAGTGGGTGGGGGGGGGGGGGGGGGGTTCCAAAAAAAACCGCTTAATAAAGTTAATAAACAAAAATTTTTGTTAGTCCAATTTTTTTTTCTCGTTATCATTCAGAAAAGATTCGATTCCCGTTATCCGCCCAAGATAAAGTACAATAAGTTCTTTCAAAATTGACTATTTGTTCCTCTATTAGAGGTGTTCACCAACTTGATCTTCTCGCTCCGTGCCTTACTGCCCTCCTCGTCGATTTCTATTGCAGCTTTGTGAATAATCTTTGACACGTATATACGACTCAAATTCACTTTTTGAAAGTTCCACCATGTATGTTTGCTCAGTGCACGTATATCCTTGAAAGGCAGCGCAAGTTCCATGTCCTTCGTGGACCTAGAGGCTTCAATATTGTACGTGAACTTGAATTTTGATATCCAAAATTCATCAAGTTCCACTTTATCCAGTTGGAAAGGTTGGTTCAAGAACTCGAGTTGGAATCAAACTTCTCTAGTAGATTTTTCAGTCCATCTTTCATATCTGGAAGAATGAAGCACATGAAGAATTGCCTTGTGTCGTCCCCCTCCTTGATTCAGGATGCTAAGAACTTCAAAACCATCGAAAGATCCACATAAATTTTTCATCACAAACTCCTTTAAAGAGTATTAAACTCGACCGATTATGAGTAGTCGTATATTTGTCTTGTCGGAAGCGGGAGCGGTGGGTAATAGAATAATTCTCTCGTCGGAGGCAATGGGTAGTCATTAAATTGGCTTGCATGGAGGCGGTAGAATTATTACAAATCGAATTGGCTTGCTCGATCACTGACTAAACCTGGGTTTTTCCATCAAAACTATATTTTTGAAAAATTGTTGGAGTAAATTCACGGGATTGGGCTTTTCGAGACTGCGCTGGGCCTCACAGCAGGGGTGCATCCGGACCAAAATCCGTTTTAAAGGAGAAACCCCGGTTCATTTCCCGCGCAGACCTCCATTGTCCTCGGCTCGCTACAATTCTCTCTCTCTCACACACTCGCGCGCACAATCACACACAGTTGAATGCCCCATAACTGTGAAGTGATGGAAATGGAAGGCGAATCAGCTAAACTTCTCTCCATTTCCGACCTCGTCAAACGCCATCGTCCCGTCACCGGAGCCTCGTCTCTCAATCCCAGCCGTCCGATCTCTAATAACGAACCTCAGCCATCAGGTGAACCGATTAAACCCTCAAATCCCACAAACCCTTCTTCTCAAAACCCTAACCCTAGAGCTCTCACACCGCTAAATTACCCGGCGGTGCTCATCGGAACCCTAGCCCTACCCAACCAAGACAACCCCTCCACTTCGAATTCAGATACACATGGCCCAATTACCGGTTGTTTCTCGTTTTCCGACGATTCCGCCGCGGTCTGTTGCGATGTTCTTCACCTTGATGTTCGAATTATTGGGAAAAAGATTCGTGTGCTTGCTTGGAATTATATACCCTTTAAAAGCGGCAGTGGGTTGTTAGAGATTATTAAGTGGAGTCTTTTAGAATCTTTAAGTGGACTCACCAGGTGTACTAATTCGAATCTCGATGCATTTTCTTTGTTATCGGGTTCTGATGTTGATTGCAAGGGCATTGGCAATGTGCGTAATACAAAAATCATTACCGGTGTATTAGATTCGATTAGCCCTGTTTCAGTTGTTCCATGTACAATTCGGTCAAATTCTGGTGGTACAAGTAATTTATGTGGATTTCTTTCGCAAATTTTGGTTTGTGAATGCACATTATGTAGTTCGAATAATTTAGTAGTGGCGATTCAAGATCTAACCAACAGACAGGGTAGCCATTGTTTTAGGAAGCCTGTGATTGTGTACTTTTATGGGTCCGGATCCTGTTGGCATCCTGTACTAACAAGGCTGGTTGGGAGTGTTGTTTCTCTGTCAGGGTTAAAGAAGAAGTTGGTTTTTATAGGGAAAGAAGAGTCCCAATTGATGTATGTGACTACGGAGAAAGCTTTCTTGCATCTCACACGGTCTAGTAACCAATGCCACCGCTTTCAGAAGGCTAGTATTGAAGGGAACGGCAAATGTGGTGTGTATACTGGCGTAATCACTGGCATTTACATGCAAGGCATGGTTGTTGAGTTGGACCAAGAAGTGGTGCTGTTACTGACAGATCACCAACTCATTCTGCCGCATAGTTTGAGAATTGGTGCCATTGTAAGTAGAGTAGCTTTTTTGTTTTCATTGCCTTTGTTATATTTACGTGGAAAAGTGGTTTTTGTTTGCAATGCATGAGAATTTGATATTACCTTTTTTTATTGGATTGGCTTTTTTAAGGTATCTGCAAGCAATGTCCATCTTGTGAATCCTAAATTTTCTTGGATGAAAATAGTCATACTTGGTGCTTGCTTCAGAACGAGCATCATTTTAAAATCGTTTTCCCCTATGGAAACTGGGTATGAAATTTTGGTATAAATTTTTACTGATCAAAATCTTTAGGTTTGAGACTGTCGATAATCATATTATTTATGCCGCAGGTGCCGTATCCATTCGTACTCTCAGAGCCTTTTGGGGAAGTTTATCAATTCCTTGGCATTCTCTGCGAGATTATGGTAAGGAAATATGAGATATAGCTCATACATATGCGCGAGAGTATTGTAATCACGGGGTGTGTGTGGTTTTTTTTTTTTTTTGTGGGGGGGGGATTCCCAATATCATTGGAAATAATTCCTAACTTATTCATCAATCCACACACTTTGTTTCAGGGCAGTGCTACTAATCTCGTGTTTCAGAAAAAAGTTTGCTGGGATTTTGTCTGAGAAGGAGATTTTGGGATCAAAACATGTAATATACTTGGGATTTTATTTTAGCATATTTTGGATGAATCTTCTCTTTCTTGTCTTTCATCTTCACTGTTATAGAGTATTATGCTAAGCTGATATGGACAGTCCCAAGGTGTTACCAGAAGGAAGGATTGGCTCAGAAATATTTTAGTTCATGTTTACCGTTATCAGCCTTCCGATTTCGGGTAAATTAGCTACTGTGCTCTTGGTCTAAGGAAAAAGCGTTTAGGTTACTTTGTCGTATAGAATAAGGAGTTCACTTTTGCAGCATGGAGTGTTCACAGAATTTTGCAAGCATGACTTGTGTGGCTGTGGTGATGAACCAGATCATGGTCACCAGAAATTAGTAAGTCCGCGTTAATATTAATTTTTTATAATTACTAGGTAGACATTTGGACCTGTTCATGAATTTTATAATAGCTGTTGATTCTTTTGTTTTCTTTTCAGGTGGTTCCGCTCTCTAGCTTTATCTGCCATTGTGAGGACACCTGGGCAAAGAAGCTGTTAAAACGGGAGACTTATTCTGGCATACTGGAAAATGGAAATCAAACTTGCCCTGTATTCTGTGAAGGGGAATCTCATGGTCAGACATTTAGACAGATTTTGAAAAGTGAAGACATTGGTGTTGTTTTGATTGGAAGTTTGAAGGTTTGGAGCTAATCCTTATAGATGGTTGTTATCTCCATCTTTATGCTTTTCTCTGAACCTACCATTAGTCCAATGTGCTTGTGTGCCTAATTAAAACATGAAGGCTACTTGATAGGAACCCGAAAGTTGAAAGGAGTAGGGTAGAAGTGTGATCTGAGTTATAGCAATTAAATGTAGTGGAATCGATATCCGAATTAAATTAAAGCTAAACCAATTGCAAAAATATTCTGGTTTTGGCTTGATTAGGAAAAAAAGGATGGTTGTGTTTCACTTTGTAGTATGATAATAATCTTGAAGAATTTCACAGGTTTTTCAAGCATATTGTGGATTTAGCATATTAAAGCTTCTTGGAGAGACTGTAAGATCAACAGATTTAATTTTGATTAGTAGTGTTCATATAGGTTTGCCAATCTTCTGGAAGAATGCAGTTGACCGATGCAACTGGTAAAATTGATACTGTTATTCCGGACCTCCCTTCAACTTGGAGCATGACCAACATATATGAGGTGGATATGCTTTATTTTTTGGCTGAATTTGATCTTTTTGCTTGAGATTTGTTTGAACGTGCAAATGTGCAATGCATTTTTGTCATGCAAATATTTGCCTTTCCTGTCACTTTTGGCTCTTTTTCAGGTGAACAACTTCACTGTTGTTGTGGAAGGCAAGCTTGAGCAAGCTGATTGTTTAGGGTCACAATCCCATGAATCGTTCTCTTGCAGAAGTATTTTTAGCAATTTTCAACTATCGAGAGAAGAAAAGTTAGTGATATATCTTTACTTTCATTTGAGAGCCCAAAAATGTAGACTTCCTCCACTTTTTCCCGGAATAGATAGGAAGGGATGTTTTGAAGAGCTTGAAAATGGAAGGTTTCATATGCTTCAGATTACACACAAGTTTCCATTTCTACAAAAGGTATGTTTCTATTGCAATCATTTTAACGGTTGTAGCAATTCCCTACCATCATATTCTAATTTATACAAAAATTCTCTCTTTTACAGAATGATCAAGATATTTCCAAATGGTCACGCATAGTTGCTGAGGCTTTAGTTCTCCCTTGGGATTTGCTTCTTACGGGGAAAGATGGAGATACTAATTTGACTAGAATTTCAGCAGATCGTGTGAGAGATTTGATGGAAAATTATGGCAGTAGAAGTCATCATAAACGTATTAAGAGATTTAAAGTTGATCCAGCATCAAGTGGGTCAAGTGCTTACAAAGAGTCTTATGGGGAGTGCAAAATTCGTGTTATGAGTTATCCACTTGACACTTCCTGTGCAGTTGATGGTGGTAGTGTTAATGGTCACTGCCTGATCAGTTCAGGGACCTTGATGCATCGCGATAGAACTTATTTGGAGGTTAGTTCTAGGTGCAAACCAGGTGGACGGATAGTATTGCTGGAGTTTGAGTCTGAAAGCTTTTGCAAGTACGAGGTGTGACGTTTCTATAAATTACCACTTGATGTTAGTTTGATAGTTATCCTCTACAGTGGTGTTACCCACATTGTAACAAGCTTTATGTTCATCTTTATCGCAATTGCAGTTGTCAAGAATTGGTGGTTATTACTTAATAAAGCACCACAAGGATGATATATTTTGTCACGAGGACCCTAATGATGCCAGCAGTGATACAGCACTTATCACCTCTAGAACGCATCTATGGAGCTTTTCATTCTCTTCTGATGAGGTTCTCTCGAATCAAGGTCAATCACACATTATTCCCATCGATGACTCATATGTCAGCAATAATGACGCTCTTTCTGAAGATCCACGTCAAATTGAACTTCCACTCGCAAAATTTGTGAGGGCATGTCCTGAATTATGTTCAGACATAAACATAACACTCTCTCCTGATGTCTTGAATTTGTTGACGGTTGATCTTAAGGAGCTAGAAGAAGCTTACATCAAACCACTTGTCTCACTTGAAGACGTGCCTAGCACGTCTGGGATTAGGATAACTGCAGAAGCACAATCTTGTGGCTCTTCTGACTCAGATCACCTATTGCCTGAGGGAAATTTAATATCTGTGCACGGACAGGTCGTGGATGTCCATAATCATGACAACTGTCCTCTTCTTTTGCATTCAAAGCATGAAAGATCGGCTGATATTCATCCATTGAATTTTGTTCAAGGAGTAAGACGCAGTGTCTGTATCCATGTTTTGATGGGCCATCACATTGTAAAGTTTACTTTATCTGGTTATCATTAGCATTCTGTTGTTCTATATTTCAATTTTAGTGCACTTTTTTACATGATTGCTTCAATCAATTAGGTAAGGATTTTTAGCAGCTTACCAGAACATGCTTATCCTCTCGGATTTGGACCAGGTGTAACCGCTACCTTTTACCGGGTTCTTGTACTAGGGTATGCTGAATTCTCACTACATCTGGTTGATCTCTTGCTTTATGCTCATACTCCCTTTTTCTAACTTTTTATGAAATTGTTACCATGAGTCCATGATTAGCTGTTGGATGATCTGAAAAAGCTGAGCATGTGTTGAAAATATTCTGATACGCTTAGTTGTATACTTGTATTACACTACATTAGTTAAAGACATACTCGATGTTTTCCTTTATTTTACCGATTAATAACTTTTATAGAAGTATTATTGAACGAAAGCACTAAGAGTGCATTGAGAGTTTTCTGACTCCTACTACGGTGATTTTTCCTCTGAGAGAAATGTACGGAATCCTTGTTTGTCTTTTCTGATTCATTACAGTTATTTAGTAGAGCAGGATTTATAGGGTATTTTCTCCATCATACTAATTTATGTCAGTAGTGAAGTCTGAAGGTGAAAGTTGTGATGTTCACTTGCATATTAAAAATCATGGGGAGAAACTTGTGATCTTTCAAAACTTTAGCGGTTAGAACTTCTAACTTATATTGTATGTTCTCATGATACATCAGATTCGACTGCACTCCTCATGGCAGTGCCAGCTCTCAGTTTGGCTCTAAAATTTCGTGATTTATGCTGTATGTTTCGTTTAGTCATATTCAATCCACACTGATTGCACGCTTTTCCAACAGGCGAAATGAAATTATGCTGATTCCTGCATCTTTCATTGTAATCAACTCCATAATTGTAAGCAACAATCAATACAGCGATGGGTGCAATAGTCCATCAGCTGCTTCAGGCTTGCACAATGTTGCCTTGGAAACTCTCCCTACAGCTTTGATTTCTGAAATAGTACAATGCTTGGAACATAAGCAAATGCAATTGCATTGCAAGGTAAGCCTCGCTTAATCTACTTGAATATGTGTTTTACAAGCTATCTATCTCATAAAAGTTATGGCATTTGTGGTGGCTGGCTTATAATGTTCTACTTTTTGACAGGTAGCTGCGGTTTATGTGCTGATACTTGAGAAGAATAGAAAAGTTGTGTCCCACCACCAACTTCTTCCCTCATTGTCACCTGTGGTTAAAATTCCACTTGCTGGTTTTGTATTGGGTATGTTTCTTGCCTGTGTTGGAAACAAGGTATATGTGCCTGTGTTGGAAACAGGGCATATGTGGAGTTATACTATTCAGCTGCTCCGGTCCTAATTCTTGAGTCTGCTTTTCTTCGGGCTCAAGGAGGACTTCCAACGTAGGTAGTCATATTTGCTGAATAGATAAACTTTTTGTTGAGAAGAGAAGTAGAATGGTTTATAGCTTGCTATGGCCTTCTATTATATGCCTTCCGTTATATTTTTTGTCCTATGCATCTTCTGTACAGCCCCACCCCCAACTCTCGTCCCTAGGGTTCTGCCTGTATATGACTAACCCTCTACTTGTTAATCTAAGTTATGCTGCTGTAATACGGTGATACCCTAGAGCCGAGGGTCCTGCTGTCACTCTCTTTCCATTTGTTGTTTTACTATATTTTGGACTCCTCCAGGGTGACAAACATCCAGAATCGCCTTTGGCAGAATGTTCTGTGATGCGTTTTGTATTTTTATTTCATGATTGTAGACACTGAATGGTTTTAGGTATGATATAAGCTTGATTGTGGGCGTTGCTTAACTTGGTAGATTTAGTTGGGTTGATCATGTCAACTCTTGGTTCAAGCCATTCTAGTGCCAGATAGTCAAAGTTACAATAATATGGGCAATGAATAATCAACCCGGTAGAAATTTGCCAATAATAGAAACGACGTGAAGTAATATATTAAGCTCCACGATACGTAGGGCTCTTTGTTCATTTCCCATACTGTGCATAAAATTTCCCTTAAACAATCCATTCTCTCTCAAGAAATTTATACTCAGCAAACCTCAATGTCTTTTAGTGTACATTTTTTTGCCGCCTTCTAAGATTTACGGATATACTAATTTTACTTGTTTCTCAATTTTCTGTGTAGATGATGGGTCATCTTCCTGCTGCTGCTGGACTAGTGATGAGAGGGCGGCAACCTTGCTAAGGCTACATGAAGGAAATCAAAGTGAAGCTTCGGGCGGAAATATCTCAAGAACAAAGAAGACTATGATAGGTCAACCCTGCAGCTCCATTCGCAGTCGTCTAGATAAAATTCTAGAACAGCATGGAAGGGTTGTAGTAAAAAATTATGGATCCATGTACGATTCTTTGTGCCAAGACCTTACGATATGTGTTGGTTCAGAGTTAGCTATTAGTAGCTCAGATGAGGAATTCCTCAAGTTGATGATTCTAAATGCTTGCTTCAGCACCTTCTGGGTAAGTTCACAAAGGCACATGGATCCAATCAATTCCTCCTTTTTCTTCTTACTTTTATTTCCTTCATTTTCCTCTTTCTCCCTCTTGTCTGGAACATTGGTTTACGTGGCTCATGTTACCTCATCTTGGCAGACTGTTGTTGGTAGTCTGATGAAGTCAGATGCTCTCGGGAGGTTAGAGAGACGCTTAATGAAACTGGACTTGACAATGCCTCCATTGCAAAATGTATGGGCTACAGATGTGCTTCGTTCGATTGCCCTCGCTGAAGCAAGGAATGTTATGGAAGAACTCCTGAACAGTTAGCTGATGTTGCATACAGTACGATGTATACCCTTTCTGTTGAATAGGTAAAGCTTGGCATTTATTATAACCAAAAGAAAAAAATAAGCTTGGCATTTATAAATATGAGCGAGAGCCATCTTCTGCAGTGTAATACAAGTGTTATTGAGCGACTTTTTAGAGAAAATTCAATACGACTACTATTCGGGGTGGAAAGCGCAATTAAGTGCCACTTCTATAGACCCGGGTTTTAACTCAGTTGATCGTAGGATAGTGATTCTATGGCGACGCTTTTTTGTGCTATGTATGAGGGCTGGTTTCTGCAATAAATCCTAAATCTTTACTCCGTTTGGAGAAATGCATGCCATTACAACAATTGAAGAGCAAGATCAACCACCTCTTTTTGAATCCACACTATATTGAAAAACTTGATGAATGTAGTTCTAGGGTACCCATTGGTGGAAGAATCAAGTTTCACAAACTTTGTATACAGCAGAAACTAATCTAGCGCAGTATATTTAAAACAAACCTAACATGCTGCGACTTAAAAACGCCACATACTTGCAACGGTAAGAGTTTGCTCCTTACTGATCAAAAAACATACATAAGACCTGTCATTTATATTCCTGGGGCCACTTCATCTTGAGAAGATGAGAAACACCTGTTAGTACATGTAGCCGACTGCTTGGGACACCCGTCTTTGCCAGTGCCCTCCCATTCTTGTCCAGTAGCACAAAGCAAGGAACATATCGTATGTCGTAATGGAGTAGCTGCATCGAAACGATTAAAGACGGTCAGTTATAGTATCCTGCTATACAAACATGGAATCTATAACCATGGGACATGTAAAGGGTTCGGCGTGCATTGACTGCTTTTAGTTAGCTGACACAGCAGCATAAATAAAGGGCGTCTTCGGTATAGTCACGAGATTTATAATTTTTTTATCTGTTACCCTGTCTGCTGTTCTATTATTGGCCTGTGCAGTTGCTTAATCTGCACAATTCCCCCTTCATCTATGGTTACCACTTACCAGTTAGGAGACCACAAATACCACCGAAAGATAGATATAAAAGCATCCACTTCATGTAGCACAGCCTACCAGCCATATCCACCAATTTGGAAGGTGGTATGGTCCTCAGATTTGGCATTCTGAGTGGAGGCCATGTAAGGAATTTCTAGCAAGCAAGGAATTTCAATTAAAATCTTAACCAACTTTCAAAATCAGCTTTAATTTACTTTTAGCAAAATCAGCTTAATCTATGGATGGTGTTTGGGTAAAAAGTACAAAATGCAGTTTCAATACGAGAAAAAGACCAAAATTTAGTGCTTGAATAAAATGTGCTAGAGGTCTTCGTAATCAAAAGACATACTTTGGTACTTTACTTGGTCAAACCTGATTATGGAAAAGTGATTAATCCATAATCTCCATTCTCTTAAATTAAGATTCAATCAGTTTTTTTAGCTTCTGAAAGCTGATTTTATCAGTTTTGAATGTTTGCCAATACAAAAATCAATCCTAAACAAGCTCTAAATATAACAGCCGACACTAACCATGTACTTCAAGGACCTAGAGACACCACTTTTGAAATACCTCATGGAAGGCTGGAGTCAGGTTTAGCAGTGTCTGAACTATGTCACCGACTTTGCCTCATCAGTTGTGAGATCAGCCAAACTACTTCTACCTTGGTCGGGATGGTGTGTTGCTCAGTCGAGGGAAGTACTTTGAAAAGCTGCAATGCTTTCACACATAGTAATTCAAACTGTGATGGACTGATTGAAAGTTGCAGGGAAAGCATTTGTAAAACACAGCTGCTCAAGCCTGGGCAAACATTTCCAAATCTATCAACTCCTCCCTCAGTTGAGGCTCATCTGAGACATCCCATCGCCGCAACATAAGCCATTTGTGATTAGAAAGGCTTGCTTATGAATGGAGGAGTCAGAGCTACATATACTTTAAGGCCCCAGATCAGGGAAATTAGGCCCATTGAGGATAGACCGAGCCACTTGAATCTCCTCTGCCTTTAAACTAGGTGGCCTGCATAACCTTCTGAACCACGAAGACTTACAAAAGCAACCCATCATAGGTACTCCTAAAAGTTAACTTGTTTAAGTACGCAAAAAGAAGTAAAGTTGTCAAACGCGGTAAATCATCATCTACATGTATGGAGAATCCATCATATGTGGTAACCTATGTTACCTTAAAGTAGAATTTTAACTTCTAGAATTGCTTAGCAAAATCCTACACGTGTAGCCAGGTGTTCATGTCACGTCAGACCATCCCACCACCCGCAGCCTTGCCCTTTCGGGGTGAAAGGCAAATCTATTTGGAACACATAAAACACAAAGGCAAACAGGTGTGCCCCTGACCATCACAACTCAAGGGCAGGACACCCCAGACTACCTGCATCATCCTCAAATAGTAAGAGGTAACACCACTTATCTCATTCCAATCTCAGTCGACACCAATTACAGCACATCAATAGGTCTAGGTTCAAGGGATAGCATTAGTCTGGTGAGAGGTTACTAGTAAAATCGGCTCTATTCCTCTAAGCAATCCCTTTTGCCAATTTCTGACATAGTTTATTGTTCCTACAGAGCCATATGACAGAGACAGCAGATGAGAAGAAGAACGCCCTCATCTGGTTTACATATGCTCTCCCAGCAACTTATTATAGCCCTAGCCAATTGACTCGATTCATATTTCCATCCTCCTACAGATCGGCAGATCTCTACAAAGGACAGAATTTCAGAAGCTCCAAAGAAGGTGTGACATGGTTTTGGGACTTTGTAGACACAACCAGCAAACATCATCTGGAGCAAACCCTGTTTATTAAGTATTAACTTTGTTTCCAAACCAAATTCTATATTGGAGTTTCCATTCTTTGGGGGCGTCCAAAGGACAGGGAATGAGAAATGTTAGAATCAATACCTCTATAATGCCCCTAACGGCCATAAAGTTAGGGAAGCCATGACCAATAACCATCAGCAATAAACATTAGACACCCCGGTAACGTCGGAATTTAGGCTTCCTTCACTGTTAAATATTGATCATTTAGGCTTCCTTCACTGTTAAATATTGATCTACACCGGGAACCTTATGACATAACACTAACCATTAATAAGAGAATTCTTGAAACATTTAAAAGACACTCCTTCGGTTGAAGCTGGCATAATGCCCCAAACAGTTAACCTAGAACCAGAATAAGTGGAAGGAACCTTAATCGATAAAGTTGGCTCACCAGATTCATAATGGCTCATGTACTATACACATTAGATCCAAATTCTTGTTTCTATGTATCAACAACATACACCAACACAAAGTGATAGCATAGAAATAGAGCTTTTGAGAAACAAGTACTAAAGAATGGGAAAGTAGAAAACCTTGTATGTAATTTCCAAATTAGAAATAAATAGAAGACAATAAGGAATATTGTGTTAAGTACCTCAGGCAACCATTTTTCATTCTCTGCATCAGCCATGACGATATTAAGCCACCCAGCATTCCTATTCTCCACTTCCAACACAAACCCAAGCAAGGAATTGCATAGTCTGCACTTGGGTGAGTAGAATTCCACCACTGTAGCCTCTTTCCCACTAGCAAGAGCAGAAGCTAGGGCTCTCTGCTCTGCCTCGCCTTGCTCCTCAGGAGTCAATTTAATTTTCTTGGTCACAGTCTTTGAGGCTCCAGCGTTTATTTGAAGTGGGTTTTTGGCAAACGGGTATGTGCGTTTTGGGATTGTGCTGAAAAGATTGAAAGCTATAGAACCAAGATTGTGTACAGATTTGAATAGCCATGGAGTTTCAGAATTGCCGGAGTTGGGGTTTTGGTGGAGATTAATGTCCCACGGCCATTTTAGGCAGAGCAGGGGGTTCTTATGAACAGAGTCCATATGATCTTTCCACTTTCACAGTCAGTTGTGGAATCACTCAGGCAAACTGCTAAGCAAAAAGCTACTACAGGGAATATAGTCGCCGCCAAGAAACAGGCCCGGGCGAAGCTGGTTATGTTTCGATCAAAAGACAAAGCCCGTTTTGATTTAACCCAACTGGTTAATGAGATTTCATTGCAACAAAAACAAAAGTAATATTTCAGCTTCACATTTTTCGTATCAATTGAGTTTTACAATAGATGTAAGATCGTCAAACTCTCCTAACGGACCTTGGACGTTGTCATGAAAGTCTCGACACATTTGATATTCCCTTTTTTTTAAACTCATTTATCAATTTCCGAGAAGTGTATGCTTTCTTGTCATATGCATGTTGCAGATCTTCGTTCTAAAATTATAGGACAAAAAATGTTTTTAATTTTTATACTTTAGTTCGTGTCAGTCATCCTGTTGGGGTGCCAAATAGACGAAACGAAGTTTTAACTATTTAAATTTGTTGACTTAATTACGTCATAAGATAGAGATAATAATGTTTTTGTGTGTAAGAAGATGTACAAGAGAGATATAAATATAGTATCCTAAAAAGACTAGGAATTCCTAAATAATATTCTAGATTAGGAAAAATAACAGAATAATCCCTTGAGTATAGACAATCGAACAATAACATTAACATCCCCTCAAACTCAAGGTAGTAGAGAACGAGCCAACTGGAGTTTGGAAACTAACTATTGAAGTCGTCCATGTGATTTAGTGAAAACATCTACCGTTTGATTAAGAGAAGTGACGGAATGTAAGAAAACAATGTCACGGACAACATGTTGATGCACAAAATGATAATTAATCTTAATGTGCTTGGTGCGCTCATGAAACACATCATTGTGAGCAATATTGGTGACACTTCGATTGTCACAATATAAAGATGTAACAGTAGATTGTGCAGCTCTCATGTTCTCAAGCAGCCAACACAACCGTAAAAGCTCCTGAGTTGTATTGGACTATTGGTTAGTGCGCGATATTCTGCTATTTTACTAGAATGGGTTGTGATGGTCTGCTTCGTACTTCTCCAGAAAATAAGAGAGGTACCAAGAGAGAAGCAAAAATCAGTAATCTAGGCATGAATATGGTATCTTACAAAGACTTGAAAATCCTAAAAAATATTTTAGATTATGAAAATTAACAGAATAATCTCTTGACTGTAGACAATCTTACAATAACATTAACATTACGTTTGCTCTATAAGAAATACTGATTTAAGAAGAAAAAAAAAAACCAAATTACTCATACTCAAACTCGTTTCATATATGCTGAACAAATCAAGTTCGACTATTTACTTTTAAAGGGTAAAGGATTAGGCCGATGATTGAGTATCATTGTTTTACCACTGGTTTTTTGTTGGGAATTTTTTCAAATTTGATTCTTACCTTATTAAAGTTCGTACTGCAAGAAATAATTTGCAAAAAGAATCAATCAAATTGATTGATTGGTTCGAGAGATATTAACTCTCAAACATTGGCATTTAATAAGGTTGAAAAGAATCATGAAGTGGGTTCCCACATAGCTTGAAAAATGAGAAAATTAAGGGTATTTAAATGACTATGAGACATACCATATTGTTCTAGAAATCCATGGTATGCATGGCCATGCACTCACACAAGTGCGGTGCACCGCACCGCATGCGCGCACCGGGGACGGCGGGGGCGGCGGCGTAAAGGTGCTTTTACGCGCACTTCGCACATGTGCATCGTCGCTAAGAGCCCTCGCCCTGAGCCCAGCCTTAACTTTTTGGTACAAATTCAACCTGTGAGCTGCAGTTTGAACTGAAACAGTGTGTCTGTTGGGAAATTAAACAGATTTCTGATCTGTTTAAATTCGAAATGGCAGTGCCTTTTAGTCAGATGGCAACTGCTAAGTGACATCTGCAGAGTCACTCAACTGCCACAATTGTTTGCACCTGTTCAAGGCACCTTTTAGTGTTTATAAATAGGGCTGATAGTCAGATCGTTTCTGTACTTTGAAAAATTCTCTTGCTCTCTCTCTCAAATTTTTGTCTGTTGATTGTGATTTGCTGTGATCAACAGAGTTTTGCATGTTTTATCTTGGGAGGCAGATTTGCTGCTATTCTAAGCAGATTATAAGGGAGCAAATACTGTCTTAAGGAAAGAGTGCAACGCATTCGACTCAGGCACTATCAGTCCAGTTTTCTCCATACTGCCTTTTTCTTTCCAACAATCTTAAGACAGTATTTGGCTACGATGGAGACTACTGCAAGGATGTCTGTGATCAATGACATCTCGAAGCTGGCCAAGTTCAATGGCTTGTTCTTTAGGCGATGGAAAAGCAAGATGTACTTCTTTCTTGCTACATTGAAGATTGCCTACATGCTCACCATTCCAAAGCAGATCATGGATGAAGCTGCAGACGAAGCAATAAAGCAGGCTGCCATGAAGCAAAACCAAAAGTGGGAAGAGGATGACACCTACTACAAGGGCTACATTTTGGGAGGGCTGTCCGACACTCTCTATGATGTGTACAAGATCAAATACGCAAACAGCAGTGCAAGGGAACTATGTTGGCAAGGGATATGTAACCAATGGATTGTACAAGCTTATTATTGCTAATAAAGATACTAAATTTGCTTATATTGATGTTCCATTTAATTTATGGCACTCTAGACTAGGTCATGTTAATTATAAACGCATGAGAAGTATGGTAAAATTGGATTTAATACCTCAAAATACTTCACCTAGTTTAGAGAAATGTTTAGTTTGCATAAAGTCTAAAATTGCCAGAAAACCCTTTAAAGGGATTGAGAGGAAAACACAATTATTAGAATTAGTACATCGGACTTGTGTGAAATGGAAGGTCACCTAACAAGGGGTGGTAAAAGATATTTCATTACATTTATAAATGATTGTTCACGCTATACTTACATGTACCTGCTAAGGGCTAAGGATGAAGCTTTGGATAAATTTAAAATTTACAAAGCAGAAGTAGATAATCAATTAGATCGTAAGATTAAAATTTTACAGTCGAATAGGGGAGGTGAATATCTTTTCTTTGATGATTTATTTGAAACTTGGGGTATAATACACCAAGTTATAGCTCCTTATAGTCCACAACTAAATGGTGTAGCCGAGAGGAAAAATAAGACCTTGCAAGAAATGGTTAATATCTTATTACTTACTTCTGATTTGCCTAAGAATTTGTGGGGGGAAGCACTCATGACTTCTACATATATACTTAATCGTATACCCCACAAGGTATCTAATGTCACACCCTATGAGTTATGAAAGAAGAGAAAATCTTCTTTTGGACACCTTAAAGTGTGGGGGTGTAGGGCATTAGTAAGGCTAACCGATCCGAAAAGACCCAAATTTGGGGAAAAGGCAATCGAATGTGTCTTCATAGGCTATGCTCAACATAGCAAAGCGTATAAATTCTTAACCATGGAATCAACGGAATCCGTTAGCCAAAAATATTATTTTGAAATCTAGAGATGTAGAATTTTTTAGAATTCTTTCTCTAGAAATCGGAAAAGTGAAGATACAGTCGATGAGGATCAAGTTCACCCTACTCCGGAAATGGGGGAAAGAGGTGAACTAAGGAGAAGTAAGAGAGCAATGACTAAAAAAACCTATGGTCCAGATTTCTACCAATTCTTAGTTGAGGGAAGGAGAAATGAAAGTGATTACTCTCATATGTATAACGTACAACATGATCCTCTTACATATCGGGAAGGCCATAACTTCTCGAAATTCTGACTTGTGGCAAGAAGCTATAAATGATGAAATGGAATCGATAATGTCAAATCAAACTTGGGTATTGACTGATTTACCACCAGGGTTTAAACCTACAGGTTGCAAATGGATCTTTAAGCAAAAGCTTAAGCCAGACGGATCCATAGATAAGTATAAAGTAAGACTTGTAGCCAAGGGTTTTAAACAAAAAGAAGGGATAGACTATTTTGAAACCTATGCTCCGGTAGCTAGATTTAGCACTATAAGATTATTGTTTGCTTTATCATCTATTAACAAACTATTTATACACCAAATGGACGTCAAGACTGCTTTTCTAAATGGTATTTTAGATGAGGAGGTGTACATGGAACAACCGAAAGGTTTTGTACTAAAGGGCCAAGAAACAAAGGTTTGTAAGTTTATCAAATGTTTGTATGGCTTAAAACAAGCTCTTAAGCAGTGGCATGAATGATTTGACCAAGTCGTTATTTCTTATGGATTTAGAATAAACGAATGTGACAAATGCGTTTATTCTAAGTTTGATAAATGACGTGGTATGATAATATGTTTGTATGTGGATGATATGTTAATCTTTGGTACTGATTTAGATATTGTGTTGGAAACTAAATTATTTCTATCTTCATCGTTTGATATGAAGGATATGGGGGAAGCAAAATGTTATATTGGGAATGAAAATAATTAGATCATCGGATTCTATTTCTTTGTCACAGTCTCATTATATTGAGAAAATTTTAAAAAAATTTAATCACGAGAATTGTGCCCCGGTTACTACCCCCATATGGCCCTTCTATCAAGTTAAGGGCAAATGAAGGGAAATGTGTCTCGCAGCTAGATTTTTTTAGTGTTATTGGCAGCTTGATGTATATCATGCAATGTGCCCTGCCAGACAAAGCCTTTGCAGTTGGTGTTTTGAGTAGGTTTACTCATAACTCCGGGCAAGTCCATTGAAATACGGTGTTTAGAGTACTTAAATACCTTAAAGGCACAATAGACTATGCATTAACTTACAAGGAATTTCTTGTCATTTTGGAAGGGTACACAGATGCAAACTGGATCACGGACTCAGATGAAACAAAGTTCACAAGTGGTTGGATATTTACCATAAGTGGAGGTGTTATTTCTTGGGATTCCAAGAAGCAAACTTTGATTTCACATTCGACCATGGAGTCTGAGTTTATTGCTTTGGCAATGGCGATCAAGGAGGCAGAATGGCTAAGAGACCTATTGATAGAGATTCCTCTATGGCCTAAGCCAATGCCTGTTATTTCTATATTATGCGATAACGAGGCAATGTTAACGCGGGCATATAGTAAGGTCTACAATGGAAAGTCTAAACATATAAGTCTAAGACATAGCTATGGGAGAGAACAATTAAGCAAAGGAGTTGTTACTGTTAGTTATGTGAAGTCCAAAGGTAATTTGGCGGATCCCTTTACAAAAGGCCTAGGCAGGGATATAATATAGCAGACTTCCAAGGAGATGGGTTTGAAGCTCATGAAATTATAGAGATAACATACATGTGGAAACCAACTAGTTACTAGAGTAACCTCTAGTCTTCTAGTTCAATGGAAAAACGCGTTATATTTATAACCAAAGATGCACTAAAAAGATGAAGATTTTGATCTTCATGCCATCTCAAGGTAGTGCATACTTGTATGGAGAACAAGAGGAGAGTGGGAGTTTTTCCCTTAATAAATCTATGTTCTTAAAGGAGGGTGCAAGTCATACAAGTGCACCTTCATAGATTTACCTATATAAGTGCGGGAAGTGAGGCCGCTTCTACGAGATTTGAGCTAGTCTCTATGGCACTTATGAAAATCCTAAGATGCAGCACATGGCCGTAAATGTGCAGGTATTTGAAAATTTGGTTAGAAAGTTTTACACATAATACTGATGATCAATCACCAAGGATTCTTAGTTCAAGGCTAAGGCTACTTTGAATTTTGATTGACTTCATTGCTATAAGGTAAAGGTGAAAGACACATTTATCTTAGTAGGACCTACTAAAGGATAGAGAGAGGTACATTTTTAAATTATGAATGTGATAAAATCCAATTTTGAAAAATTGAGGGAAATTGTTGGAAATTTTTCCAAATTTGATTCTTACCTTATTAAAGTTTGTACTACAAGAAATAATTTGCAAAAAGAATCAATCAAATTGATTGATTGATTGGTTTGAGAGATATTAACTTTCAAACATTGACATTTAATAAGGTTGAAAAGAATCATAAAGTGAGTCCACATAGCTTGAAAAATGGAAAAGTTAAGGGTATTTAAATGACCATATGACATACCATATTGTTCTAGAAACACATGGTATGCATGACCATGCTCGTGTGCGGTGCACCGCAAGCGCGCGCCGACGACGGCGGGGGCATAAAGGCGCTATTGGCGCTTTTAGGCGCACTTTGCACTTCTCACGTGCGCATCGTCGCTAGGAGCCCTCGCCCCGAGCCCAGCCTTAACTTTTTGCTACAAATTCAGCCTGTGAACTGTAGTTTGAACTAAAACAGTGTGTTTATTGAAAAATTAAACAGATTTCTGATCTGTTTAAATTCGAAATGGCAACTGCTAATAGTGCCTTTTAGTTCAAATGACAACTGCTAAGTGACATCTGCAGAGTCACTCAACTGTCACAACTGTTTGCACATGTTCAAGGCACATTTTAGCGTCTATAAATATGACTGATGGTTAGATCATTTCTGTACTTCGAAAATTCGCTTGCTTTCTCTCTCAAATTTCTGTCTGTTGATTGCGATCTGCTGTGATCAACAGAGTTTCACATGTTTTATCTTGGGAGGCAGATTTACTGCTACCCTAAGCAGATTATAAGGGAGCAAATATTGTCTTAAGGAAAGAGTGCAACGCATTCGACTCAGGCATTATCAATCCAGTTTTCTCCGTACTGCCTTTTTCTTTCCAACATTTTTTTTCTTTTTACCCTTTGTATTATTGGCTAAAAATCCTAGAGTTACCTCAGAAGTGAAGCCTGCACATTGCAAGTGAAACAAAACATTTTGTCAAGGCGCTGTTAATTAGCGAAATCTTTGCCAAGAACGCGGAATTATGACAACGGTCCGGTGAAAATGTTGACGATAGGAAAAAGTGAATCCACCTTGGCTTGGTCAATATGGGTTTCGGCTTGCGGATACTCACAAAATTCAGGCTTGAGAGAGCTTGCAGATGAGAAAGCAGTTGCCGTTTTCAGACCGGCAGAACTCTATACATATCAACCCATATTCAGTTGTCTTAACTGACTTTACTGCCTCATAATCATTGCTATGCCAACATATTCTTGGCTTTAATGGAACACTGCCAAATCCCAGATGACTGAGCTCAACTGTTAAGCTGCAAATTTACGGTCATAACCACCCTTTTCTTGGTTGCTAGTCAGAAAATAGGCATAGCAAGCTGAGGCAAGAGTTGCACCAAACAAGTAAAGAAAAAGTCAGTATTTGGACCATGGACCATTCCACTAAAAAACCCCCTATATAAACCCTTGCCACTACATGCTTATTGCCACCATCTCATTGCATCTTCACTCTTTTGCTAGCTTTTGTCAACTCCAGATAAAGATGGCTCTCAACTATGCTCAGGGATTTGTTCTCCTTGCAATTTCTTGCATGTTTGCAGTTAGCCATGCTGAAACCGTTGTTGTCGGAGGCTCTGAGAACTGGCGCTACGGCTTCAATTACACTGATTGGTCTCTCAAACATGGCCCTTTTTACATAAACGATACACTTGGTTAGTAAACACAATTTGTACGTATTGCTTTGTGGTCTTGCATTCTGCATTTAGAAGCTCTGGCATGTGCTCAACGTAGTTCTAAGGGCACGAGCAAACCTCATTCATGAACTTGGTGAATAGCCAATTACAATTGAAGAAGTCTCTTGTGGCTGTGCTTTGAAAAGTTGCGCATGCATTAGATGTTTACATTTTGTTAGCGTCCATAACAGCACGACATAAAACGTGATGCACTCCTTACCACATGACAATGCACGTTCACATATGGCATTGCAGTTCCTACAGATTCACTTCTATGTGATCACAAAGGTTGCATGCATTCATACCAGATCACTGTTTATTTGCAAACTTGCCAATTCAAAACTGCTGTTGCATATTGCCTTTGGCATGCACCATATGACTCCCTCTTTTGCTGAGATTACAAAGAACTATTGAGCTTTAAAATGTTAAGCAACGACATTATCTTTCAGACGCTTTGCATCAGACCTATCAAATTGTGCCGTGCCAGTTATTTGTTTTCCCTTCCTTGTATACTTGTTTTGACATAATCTTTGGTTATTGTCAGTGTTCAAGTATGATCCACCTCACAATGTCTACTTGCTGCCAAACCTCTGGAGCTTCATAAATTGCGATTTTAGAAGAGCTACACTACTGGCAAATCCGACCCAAGGAAGTGGGGAAGGCTACATGTATGTTCTGAACAACTGGAGGGTTTACTATTTTGCTAGCTCTGCAGACAGTGACTGCAAAGATGGGATGATGAAGTTCTTTGTCATTCCTTTTCCTCGTCGCTTTCCTTGATCAAACTGCGCAAGTGCGTGCAGGAAGGAGGAAACAGCAGTACCGCTATACAACACCAGTTATCTAGTTGGCGAATAACTCAATCATATAGCAGCACCATGGTTGATGATCAATAAAGACCAATTGTTACTTTTCTTTTTTTGGATATGTGAGACGAGTTTATGTTTGTTGTCAAAAATACCGCATTACTGCAAATAAAACATATTGAATATGTTCAGCTGTTTTCTGGGTAGATTTTCTACAGAAGTAGCCTATTTAGCCTACATATGCAAGTATAAGAAAGGCAAATTTAATGAACTAAAGATAGAACCAAAAGCATAAAGCCCTCTCTCAATGTACTAGCCAGCTCTTGGATTAGATAGCGGCAAGGCTATTGTCTCTGGTTGCAACTCCTCTTGGCCACAAAGCTGAACCAATGCATAGCTTAACAACATGACTAACAGAACGACTAGTGTATCTTGGTGCGAAAACACGGCATCGAGTGATGGTCATCCAGCTTCAACAACTTGACGGAGGGAAAGGTGGAGGCAACCGAACGCGTCGCGACGACATCGCCAGAGACGATCAAGACCGCATAACTCAAGCACGGCCGCCGCGTCGACTTAACATTTTTGCAACTATCTGGCGCTGCAGTTATAGTAAAAGTAGTACTCGCGATGCTGAAGGAAGAATCGAACTCACTGCCTTGCGCAACAAGAGCCGTAATACCATGATAAATTGTCGGTTATTCCAAAAGTTTAAATTATTAGAAAATGTGTTTTAACAGGTAAAAAAACTCAAAACTAAATAAAAACTTAACTAGATATTCAGGTGGCGATTGGAAATAGTTTTCAATTTAAGCCAGTTTTTTGAAAACTCCAAAATGTATGAATTGGCTTGCTTCATAGTTGTATTAGTTGATTTATGCTGTAGTATTGCTATACTTTATATGTCATTGCCTAAATTTTTATATGAATAATGCAATTCTCCGGATAAAAATAAAAATACAACTCAAAGTTTGAACAAATTTTCTTTTTGCCTAAATTTTTATTTAGGTTATATATGGATTTCCCTGCTCTTTTAATTTTCAATTTTCAATAGCTTTTGGATTATTAGAACGGTAGACTCCCTGCTCCGATTATTTCATACGCTTGTAGTTAGCTTGAATGAATGAAGTAGGCGAGCGAAACTGTGCCAGGAAAGACATCCTGCTGCTTAAAAATTTACCACGCTGGTTAGACTTCGGACTCATTAAGTTTTACTCAAGAGATAAATAAGTCAAGCTTGCTCAATTTTTTTTAATTTTTTTTTGGATGTGAAGATTGAGCGCATTTTGTAGCACACAATAAACAAGTTCAAGCATGGCTCGGGTCGGTCAGGCGGCTCATTTATTTATAACCTAAAAGTAAGAATGATTAATTGGTCGAGTGGAATTCTTGGAATGACTTCACAAGTGAGACCTCATCAATTCTGAGCTTTTGTCACCACAAATATTTTGTTTTTTTAGCAAAATGGTTGGCTAGCTTCACCTTCTGATATCTGCAAGATGGGTCAATGAATCAACTCAATGTGCGCTGGCTTAGCAAAAATTCGTTAAACGAGTTTAATTAGAATCAAATTCAACCAGCTAAATTACTTAGCTAAAACTTTAAAAAAAAAATCTTGCTTATAACATTCGTAGTAAAAACACTAACGATAGAAAAAAAATTGATCGCATTTGGCTTGGGTCAAAACTGTCTGGCAACGAATTTCCACAAACTTTGTGAATTTCAAGTTAGCAATGCTATCCAATTCAGTTGGTTTATGAGAATTTAGTGGCACTTAATCATAGCTGTGCCAACATATTCTTGGCCTCAAATGTAAAATTACTTAGTAGCAGGTCAATGCTCATCTTTTCCCTCTTATGGTACAAAGTTTCTAGTCCGAAAGCAAGAGTCTGAATCTTTGCATAGACAAAGTTAGGTAAACGGTAGTGGAAGTCTCAAGTCTCAAGCCTGAATATTTTGAAACCAATCATAGAATGAAATGCGTTTACAGGTTTCTTTCTCCAATTATTACCACCAAACAGATTAAGGAAGTAATGCATCTGTAAGCAGTCAGCATCTGGACCATATATGCCACGATAAACCCGTACATATATCACTACAAGAAAATAGGCTTTTACTGTCGGAAATTTCAGTCACTAAATAAATAATTTCCATCACAAAAAGTTTTAGTGACGGTAAATTTTGTCACACGTTTCCGTAGCGTAAAGTCTCGTCACTAAAAAGTTAGTGACGGAATTTAGTAATTCTGTCACGCAACCGGCGATGGAATGAAATGGAGACCTTTAGTAACGGAAAATTTCGTCAATAAAAGTATTTTATATTTAAAAAGAGTAATTTATTTTTTTTAATTTTTATATAAAATAATTGGTGACGGATAATTACGTCAAATAAAAGGTAAATATTTCGTCAATATTCCTTTTTGCCACGGATTTGACCGTCACTATTGGTTTGCAAATCTTCTCAAGGTTTTATGCCATAATGACATCTTAATTGTCGCTAAAATTAGGAAACAAAAGGAAAATAGTCTTGCGTTTTCTTTTCAAATCCCAGTTTTTCTCAAACCTATATACAACAAATCTATCAACACATCAAACTTCACAAAATCCGACATCAAGCTCCACAAAATCCATTAACACATGAAATACCAAGTCAAACACAATTTCTAAAGTATCATAAACTTGACACCATCCTTGAACATGAAAGTAAGTTGATGTTTGAAAATATCAAAGGGGGAATTAGTTGGTGACTCAATTTTTGTCCTCATCAAGGGCATACTTGTCGTTTTTCCCTATGCACACCTCCTTCGGCCAACCATAAACAGTAGCTGATGATGAAAACACAAGCTGAAATAATAGTAAACTCGACGTCAGTTACAATAACTATCTCATAGCACTAAAAGCTCTAACCCAAAAGAAGGAACCATATCACCATCAGGCAACACTTTTTGGTGGTCAAAAATCAAAAAATCATATAGGAAGAGATATATATAACCCTATATATGTATCAAGAAAGTTACCTTCTTGCATCCATGGGCAGCCATGACTTCCAACAGAACAATGGTACCAATAAGTTCGTTGTCATGGTACATCAATGGTTTGTGGACACTTTCACCAACTGCTTTTAATCCAGCACACAATGAATGACAGCTTCAAAAACCTGTAGCACAAACAGGATATGAGGATAAGAAGTCTTACACCAAGAATTAGATCCTCTCCCCCACCAAAGAAACTTGTTAAATGCTAAAGTACCTTGATCATGTCAAAACATAAGAAATGGCATCAAATTAAGTTTTTTTAAAGACAACGGACTTACTTTGTTGTAGCAAAGAGCTGTTCCAGCTCAGGTTTATCCCTGAGGTTAATCTGCAGAAAGAGAGAAACCACATCAATTAGCAATAGATATATGCAAACTATGACCTGTCAAAAAGTTGTAGATGTTTAGAAGCCATTATCAAAAGACACCAATAACGACATCCATATTAGAACCTACCATAATTTGAAGTCAATGATAATACGCCAAAGTGCCAATTATAAAGAAACAAGTCTAGACATTAGATGTTCAGGAGATTGCTCTGCCCCGAAAGTGCCAATTATAAAGAAACAATAACTCAGCCAAAACATATTCCTGAATACCAAATCTTTGAATCTACCCAAGAAGAAAGCTACTGTAATGTAAACTTGCAACAAATCTACAGTTATAGGTCATAAGATCAAGTAGAACTTACCAGCCTATGCTCCGAGATCTTCAACTTCTTCAAAACACCAATGCAGATCAGATATTTGCACAAGTAAAGAGATTGCTCTGCCCAAAATATTCAGAAAAGATTGTTCAACAAACACAAATCCTTGAAAATTAAAACTTACAATTTACCCACAAACTCGTCGTGTCAAGAATTCAACCTGTACAAAGCAGCCTATGCTGCCATCATCACCCTTAGTGACTAGATGAAGCTCTAAGCCAACCTCAAATTAGCATATGTGCTATTCAAGATGTAGCATATCGAAGAGATGCTACTGAAATTCATCTCCATGGTTAACACCTTCAAGCTCACAATAGCACAAGGAAGAGAGGAACATAGAATTTTATTGAATCAAGGTAGAATTCCAGAAGAGAGAAGAACAAGAGAAATGTTAGAGAGAAATTACAATTTAGATTCAATCATACCCCCCCTCACTGGTTTGCCTCACGCCTAAAAGCATAACCAAAATTCAAACAGAATCCAAATTTGAAAGTTTTGGCTCTAGCGCCAAAACTGATTACAAACCTTCCTCACTAAATCACATTTAAAAGAAATATAAAGCTGGGGCTAAACGATGCCGTCTTCCTTTATTGTGGCCAAGTCCAAACGATGTCGTCTTCATTTACTGTCCATTTGTCTAAACGATGCCGTCTGGGATTACCGCCAAATTCTGCTTGCAACGTTAAGCTGGGGTTGATCCTTCTTCCTCTTGATTGATTATAGGCCTTTTGCCAGATCTTGTAATGCGAATCTTGACACTGGGCTTGTTCCCTATAGCTCCTTCTAGCCCAACGGCAGCTTGATCATCACCTTCAGCTATCTGTTCAACCACTGCAGGCCTTGGGGACATAACATTCCCCTATCCTTTACCAAACCCTTGTCCCCAAGGGTTCCAATTAGGAAAGTGAGCCTTCATAACTTCCTAATCTTCCCAGGTTTCATCACCTTGACTAGCATTTGACCATTTAACCAATATTTGAGCTGCTGCTTCATTGTCTCTTTTTACAATTCTATGATCCATGATAGCCACAGGTTCTACTAAAAACTGACCTTCAGTGCCAAGGGGTGGCAACTGGGATGAAGTATGTACATGTTGGCCCAACCTTTTCTTCAATAAGGAAACATGGAAAACTGGATGAACTGAACAAGTTTCTGGTAGTTTAAGTTTGTATGCTACCTGGCCAATCTTTTGCAGAACTTGATATGGCCCATAAAACTTTGGTGATAACTTGAGATTCCTCCTTAATGCTAGAGTAGTTTGCCTGTAAGGTTGCAGTCTAAGATAAACCCAATCCCCAACATCAAATGATCTTTCAGTCCTATGCAAGTTAGCATATTGCCGCATTCTTGACTAAGCTAGAACCAAGTGGTCCTGGAGTAGAGATAGCACCTTATTTCTACCTTGCAAATAGTTGTCCAGCTCTTCAATTTTGGTGGTTTCAGGACTGGTTAGACTAGGAAGTCTTGGTTTGTGACCATATACAGCTTCAAAAGGTGTCATTTGGATGGCTGATTGGTAGCTGGTATTGTACCAGTACTCTGCTAAAGACAACCACCTAGCCCATTGATTAGGCCTATCACTGCACATGCATCTCAAATAGTTTTCCAAGCAGTGATTAACTCTTTCTGTTTGACCATCACTTTCTGGGTGATAAGCTGTACTGTGATTAAGCTTAGTTCCCAATAGTTTGAAGAGCTTAGTCTAGAAGTGTGACAAGAAGATCTTATCCCTGTCACTCACTATGGACTCACGTATCCCATGCAACTTGAAAACCACATCAAAGAAGTGGTTAGCTACGATCTCAGCTGTGAAAGGGTGTGTCAGTCCAATGAAATGCGCATATTTGCTCAGTCTGTCTACCACAACTAATATGGCATCCTTGCCAAGGGATTTGGGTAAACCCTCAATAAAATTCATTAATATATGAGTCCACAATTTGGTAGGTATGGAGAGAGGTTGTAGCAGCCCTGGATAAGGGACATTTTCATGTTTGTTCTGTTGACATACATGGCATTCCTTTACCAATTGTAGCACCATTTGTTTCATACCAGGCCAAAAGAAGAATATAGAAGCCCTTCTATAAGTATTGTGCATACCAGAATGTCCCCCCACACCGGAAGAATGTAATTCTTCCAGAATCTGAGTCCTTAAGTGACCTTGGTTACCAACATACACTTTGCCCTTATACCTCAGTATACCTCCTTGATAAGTATAAAATGAGGTGGCCATAGGATCAATCAAAAGTTCTTGAATGGCCTGTTGTGCCTGCTCATCTGCTTCTAGGCTGTCCTACAGCTCTTGGTGCCATAATGGAGTGATGGTAGTGATGGCATTGCACTCTTCTGACTTGGTTTGTGGTAGCCTAGACAGGGCATCAGCTGTAGAGTTATCAGTCCCCTTCTTGTACTTTATTTCAAAGTCAAATCCCAGTAATTTAGATAGTAACTTTTGCTGCAACTGTGAAGTGACCCTTTGCCCAAGTAGGTACTTCAAGCTACTATGATCAGTCCTCACAATAAAGTGAGAATGACACAGGTATGAGCTCCACTTAGTGACAGCATGCACTAAGGCTAGTAATTCCTTCTCATAGGTTGATAAACCTAGGTTCTTGGCCCCCAAGGCTTTGCTGATGTAAGCAAGGGGCTGGCTCCTTTGCATAAGAACAGCTCCAATTCCCACATCACATGCATCAGTCTCAACTTCAAATGCAAGAGAAAAATCAGGTAATGCTAGGACAGGGGTAGTAGACATAGCTTGCTTGAGTGCTGTGAAGGCCTGATCAGCTGATGCACTCCATTGGAAGGCATCCTTCTTGAGTAGGCTGGTAAGAGGCTTGCTGATCACACCATAATATTGCACAAACTTTCGGTAGTATCCAGTCAAACCAAGAAATCCCCTTAAATCTTTCAGTGTTTTGGGAGTAGGCCAATTCAACATGGCTGCTACCTTGCTGGGGTCTGTGGAAACTCCATTGCCATTGATCAAATGTCCAAGGTATTCCACCTGTTCCTGAGCAAATACACACTTACTTTCCTTGGCATATAAGGTGTTAGCTCTGAGTATTTCCAATACAATTTTCAAATGAAACTGATGAGAATCCAAGTCTGGACTGTAGACTAGGATATCATCAAAAAAAAACTAAGACAAACCTTCTCAAATAAAGTTGAAAAATGGTGTTCATGAGTGATTGAAAGGTTGAGGGGGCATTTGCGAGGCCAAAAGGCATCACTTTGAATTCATAGTGACCCTCATGAGTTCTAAATGCAGTCTTACGTTGGTTTTCCCTGATCACTCTGATTTAGTGGTACCCACTCCTGAGGTCCAACTTAGAAAAAATAGTTGAACCTTGCAACTCATCAAGCAAATCATCAATTACAGGGATTGGATACCTGTCCTTGATGGTCAACTTATTAAGTTCTCTGTAATCTACACAGAGTCTCCAACTCCCATCCTTCTTTTTGACTAGTAATACAGATGAAGCAAATGGTGAAGTGCTGTGTTGAATGATACCTGTTTGCAGTAGCTCTGAGATGATCTTCTCAATCTCATTCTTCTGTACAAAGGATACCCGATATGGTCTCAGATTCACAGGTTTTGCCCCTTCCACCAATCTGATATGATGATCATGAGTTCTTTGAGGGGGAAGCTCTTTAGGTTCTTCAAAGACATCTTGGTAGTCACTGAGTAGGCCTTGAATTTCAAGTGGGATATTACTGTCCTTTGGTGTCAAAGTGACAGCATATATTTGCCCAAACATAGTGCCTGCATTGCCTTGGATCAATTTGTGCATAGTCTGGGCAGTGATCATCTTGATAGTTGTTCCCTTAAACTCTCCACCTTTAAGTATAACTAACTTGCCTTAGTGCTTGAAGGAAATTTGGTTGTTATCAAAATTAAAATTCACACTCCCAAGCTTTCTTAGCCACTGCCTGCCTAACACACAGTCACATCCCCCTAATGGAAGTATCCTCATACTGGACTTAAAGTCATGTGACCCCATACTCTATTTAAAGTCTTTACATATAGTATCTGTTTTGAGCCTAGCTCCATTAGCTACTACAACAGTGAGAGGAATAGTATCTTCTAGCACACAATCAAGCTTCTCAGCAGATTTTGGGTCTAAGAAATTATCTGTAGACCCAGTGTCAACCAAGATGCTAAACATCTTCTTTCCAACCTGTCCTAAAATTCTAATGGTATTGTGAGTATTGTTGCCTGCCAATGCATGCACACTAATCTCAGGTTCCAGTTCAATATCTGAGGTTAGGTTAGGCACTATCTCCTGGGTTGCCAGCTCATTGGTTTCATCAGATAAATCAACTTCAGCTGTTTCGTCAACTATGAGCATCGCAATGGATTTCATAGGACATACACTCCTATGTCCAGGTGCAAATGGTGCCCCACATCTGAAACACAAGCCTTGAGTGACTCTCCTGTTGTGCTCCTCAGTAATCAATTGGTTGGTTCGTGGTGGTGGTTTTGATGGGAAAGGTGTAGGTAATAGGCCTTTCTGAGGGTTGATAAGATAGGGCAGGGTTAGATTTTTTGGCATAGTGGGTTGTGTAGCAGGTAATTTGGCAGGAGGTGTGAGTGGGGTACCTTTAGTAGGGGGTCCTGGTCCATTGAAGGTTGGTTTATATGTAGTTTGGTTATAGCTGGTTGTAGTCACGGAAGTGTGGGTAGGCTTGTGTCCTTTGAACATGCTGTGAATGGCTACCTCCTCCCTTCTAGCTATGTGTATAGCCTTGGTGAGATTGTCAACATCAAATTGCTCAACTCTATCTGTATTTTAGGCCTTAGCCCTCCAATAAAACTGAGACAGAAGTAAGACTCCTCCAAATAATCAAACTCCTGAACTACTTGGGCTCTGAGGGCTTCAAACTTATTAAAGTATTCATCAATTGTTCCTGTTTGTTGCAGTTTGTTAAACTCCCCCAAAACACTCACTCCAGATAAGACTGAAAATCGAGCATATAGGTCTCTCACAAAAGTGTCCCACTCTACCTTTCCTAGAGGTTTGATATAAGCTGCGTACCAGTGTTCAGCTTGTGCATCAAAGTGTACAGAGGCATAGGGAACCTTATATTCCTCATGTATAGGACTTAACTCAAAATACTGCTCAGATTTTCGCACCCAACCCCTAGGATCATCACCATTAAATCTGGGAAAAGCTAATTTAGGTAACTTAAGGGGCAGCTCGTTACCTACAGGTGGTGTGTTGAATTGCTGGTGGTTGTACTCAATCCTGTGGTTCTTATGGCTGGCCTCTCACACCTCCATAGTAGTTCTGGTGTTAGCCTCGGATCTAACCTTCAGCTGAGCCATAAAACCTGTCAGCTCCAACTTCATGTCAGTAAAACCTTGATGTAGTGCGGAATTACTTCTTTGTAAGTCTCCCATTGTAGCTTCAACAGAAGCCATCCGCACGTTGTAAGCCGCCAAACGATTTTTCATTGCCTCTTGGGCTTCATGATTTTCAACTTCAACGAGTTGACTGTTCTTCATTGATCGCGACATCTTCACGAATTCAAACAACTCTTTGATTTTGGTCGACACAAAATTTTCTACAGCTTAAGACTAGTTCAGGCCCCAATTAAGAGGCTCTGATACCAGTTGTAGCATATCGAAGAGATGCTACTGAAATTCATCTCCATGGTTAACACCTTCAAGCTCACAATAGCACAAGGAAGAGAGGAACAGAGAATTTTATTGAATCAAGGTAGAATTCCAGAAGAGAGAAGAACAAGAAAAATGTTAGAGAGAGAAATTACAATTCATATTCAATCATACCCCCCCCCCCCCTCACTGGTCTGCCTCATGCCTAAAAGTAAAATCGAAATTCAAACAGAATCCAAATTTGAAAGTTTTGGCTCTAGCGCCAAAACTGATTACAAACCTTCCTCACTAAATCACATTTAAAAGAAATATAAAGCTGGGGCTAAATGATGCCGTCTTCCTTTATTGTGGCCAAGTCCAAAGATGTCGTCTTCATTTACTGTCCATTTGTCTAAACGATGCCGTCTGGGATTACCGCCAAATTCTGCTTGCAACGTTAAGCTGGGGTTGATCCTTCTTCCTCTTGATTGATTATAGGCCTTCTGCCAGATCTTGTAATGCGAATCTTGACACTGGGCTTGTTCCCTATAGCTCCTTCCAGCCCAACGGCAGCTTGATCATCACCTTCAGCTGTCTGTTCAACCACTGTAGGCCTTGGAGACATAACACAAGATTTTGCTTTCTTCTAATATCCCCAACAATGACAAACTTCTGATCAAACAAAGGGATATATGTTACGGTGAACCACAAGAATGCATCATAACATAAATCTCAACCGTTAACATCAACGGAGAAAGAGGAGGGGCATACCGGACCCCATCTTATTGGTGCTCAGAAGGAGAAATTGTCAGATCGAAACATAAAGAAAAATACAATAACTGAAACAAGAGGGAAAGTTAAAAATGCAAACATAATTAAAAAAGAAATTAAAAAAAGAGAATAGAAAACAAACTAAGAACCTAAATTGATGCCAAAACCAATCTAATAATCCAGTTGTTCAGATAAAAATTTAAAGGAAACTATCAAATTAGAGACAAAGAGATGAGAAAAGTAAAAATCTCAGACCTTAACTTATCACTCGTGCCGCACGAGACTTTTGGAAGTGAAATCTGAAAATAAAAGCCCTAATTAAGCTTAGTGATGGAGGCGACGTAGTAGATCGAGATCAGCGGTGACGGGGTAGATAGAGATTGCTCTACCACCTGCCAACAAGGCGCCAACTGCGAGCTTCACGAACCAAGGTGGAGACGGCATTGGGCATAGTGGGTAGTTGGATGCCGGGGAGGGGGCTGATGGTGAGAGATTGAGAGAGAGGCGGTTGGATTGGGGAGGGGGAAGTGAGAGATACATTGGGCTTATTGCCATCATCTCATTGCATCTTTACTCTTTGGCTAGATACAATAACTACAAGAAAGTTGAGGTAATAGATATGGTATTTAGTTGTAATCATGGACTTGCCCTCCTTGCCATTGCTTGCATATTTGCACTTAACAATGCGGAAACCATTGTTGTTGGAGGCTCCGCGAACTGTCGCTTCGGCTTTGAATTACACAGATTGGTCTCTAAATCATGGTCCCTTTTACATAAACTTGGTCAGTATCTATCGTAACATATTTTGCCTCATAATAACTTTATCGAGCTTTTGCATATGTTTCTCGTATGTGCTATGGGCGCAAGTTAGAAGTTCTTATTTAATGAGTTTGTAGCACCCAAAAGATTCAAAAAGGCCTAGCTAGTGCCTGTGTTTGGAAAAGTCATTTGTTGGGGGAGATAACAAGGGGGTCATTTCTTCGGCAAGATGGCCCAAATGAATTGGATAAGCTCTAACTGGATCTAAAAGATTATGGCTTGATCCATCCAAATATGTGTATATGCTCATCTTAATTCGCACTTGCTCGATGTACGTAGGAGTAACATAACTTCACACATCAATAATTTATGCCTCACTTGTAAGTCCACCCAGCATCAAAGCTTTCCCTCGGGTCCTGGTAGCCTAATGTCTAGCAAGATGGCTCACATATAACTAGCCCAAAAGAGCTTAAACCAATAAAACTTTGTTGATCCAAGTATGTATTCCGAACCCACACTTACTCAATGTGCGACTAGTATAACTCCATGTGTGCACATCAACTTCTTCTATCTAAGATTATAGTATGCATTCACTTATGACTTATTTGTAGCTGATATTCATTTTGTAATAAAAATCACAAAAGCTAACTGCACTTTTAGTAGCATTGTCTGATGCTGTGTTTCTTTGATGGAAACAAGAGAAAACCGCATCATTTGGTGCATGCCACAGGCTATTGCCGCAAATAAAGCATTTTGAGTATATTAGCCGTCTACTGGCTTAACAAATTATAATAAGAGCCCTAAGTTGTTTGTGTCATATGCAGGCCTCAAACACATTTAAGCACAGGTATCCATCGTCCGATCCAATTAAATGTTTCCTATCGAAGAAGTTCTCTCTAGCTATATACTACCAGGGGCTTTGAGGAAGTAGGAAGGTCTTCTGAGAAACTGAAGAATGCTGAAGGGCTATCTGACTGTAAATGTAGTTAGGAAACTGGCTTTGAACAAAGCCCGGAAGGACCTAATTAATATCCCTGGAAATAGTGATGCAAAGAGTACTGATAGAACCCAGTAAATTACTAGATTTTGTGTTCTGAAGAGGGTCCTAGGACATTATATTGGTGCAAAACGCTTACTTGAGAGCAAAGCAGGCCCTGAACTCATGCTTCATCAAACTTATTTCGTGTCAAAAAGAGAAAAAGGAAAAGTGATCTAAGTTTGAAGAATGAGCTCACTATGTTTTAAGGCCTATTAATGAATTAGAATTTGTTTCAAATGCGTCCAAAATTCAGTCCTCTATTTTTTATTTATTATTACTTTTTTTTTTTTGGTCGGCAAAATAATGAAAGCAACCTAAGAGCTCTTTAGCGCTAAACCCAAGATACTCAAAAGAAAGTATACATCCAAATGTCAACATCTAGCTGCAAGGCAGTGGCAACAACAACTTTCACCTAATAAGCAACTCGATTGATGTTACGGATGGACTAAACCGCTGTTTAAAAACGTTTTGGTTTTTAATTTTTTTTTCCAATTTTATAAATTAGAGAAAAAAAATTATTTGACACAATTTTTTTTCCTTCAATTTTGAAAAACGGTTTTTAAAATATGACTGTTTTTAAAAACTTCTAATTAAGAGTTTTGGATTTTTTATTTTAGTTTTTATTTTGAGACCACCACCACCACCACTCTCCCACTGCAGGCCATCGCCACCGCAACCACCATCAAAGAAAAAACTCAAAATAAAAATTGCGTAATCAAACACTTAAAAGAAAAAATTTAAAATAAAAACTAACTAATCAAACACTCATTTATTTTTGTAAAAAATAAAAAATAATTAGTTTTGGTTTTTAATTTTTTGAAAACAGAATATCAAAACTGGAAGTTATTTCAAACTTTTTAGTAAACCCGGTATCCAAATGCCTTCTACAGGCACGGGCTAACGTAGGAGGCGGTAAGCAGAGGCCATGGCCACCCCCAAACATTTTTGGAAGTCATGTAATGGGCTTAATAAATTCTATTTTATACATAATTTGTTGGTTTTTGTATGTAAAATAACTTGTGTGCCCATAAGCTACTCTATATCCTGTAAAGGTCGCTCCCTTATCTCTTAATCATACTTTATGTAATCGAGTAAGAACTTGAATGCAAATGTTTATTTTATGTTCAATGAAATGTAAAACGACATTTTTTTTGGGCATAACAAGGAGGTTCATTTTTTCCCATACATGTATATATTAATCAATTTAATGCATATTTTCTATGCCATAGCAACTTGGTTCATTTTGGTCATCACATATGTATATATATGCTAATTTGATACACTAATATTGTACAGCTCATTTTCAAAGGATTTTAATTATTTTGGTAGATATGCACTTTAGCCCCCCTTAAGAATAGATCCAAGACCCGATCCAACTTGCAGGTGCTATGAATAGAGATCAATTCTCCATAATTTAAACTCTTTTTCTCATCCCATTCATCTTAATAGTTAAAACCACATTAGCAGCAAATAAAAATTAATTCCTTCGGCAAATTTATGGCTTAATTGTTCCATAGAATGGGCCGAAAAACTTCTTCCCAGACACCTGTGGTCGTTTAGCAGTTCGCACGTTTGTAATAAGGAACACACACTTTGCCCGATTTTTATGTATAAAATAAAATAAAATAAAATGGCCACCTTAGGCGTATCTGAAACCTGAAAACAAACAAGATGATTTGGGCCGCACTCGGCTGTTTTACTGTCTTTCGGATGATGATGATAGGGTGGTGTCGGTAACACTGAATTTTAAATGTTAAAATATAAGGGTTTGAATTTACAAAATTAAAAATTTTAAACGATTGAATTTTTATAGTTGAAAAGTAAATTATATTGTTGGTAAATCAAAATTAAATGTTAAAAATTATTTTAGATGACAAATTTATGCGTTGTAACATAATTATATATTTATTTATGCATTTTATAAAAAAAAATTTGTCAGAATTGCATTTGTGTGTCAGGTGGCCATGGTGACATGGTGGTGTTAGTGATCATAACTAGGTCTGTGGTAATTGTGGCAAAATGACCATAGCGGTTATGATAGTAGCTCTAGTACGGTAGAGGTAGTACTACCAGCAAATTACTTGTGGTGGAACTAGTCTTGCCGATAAATTGAGTGTGACGGTATTATGATGATAATTATTATTTGTATGTACTTTTTTGTTCAATTACTTTTGACCATCTCAATTAATTAAGTAATAGTATGAAACAATTGCATCCTGACTTAAAATTTTGGTTTATTTTAGATAAGAATTATTTTTCTAAGTGATACAAGATTAAATTTTATCAATTAAATAAAAGTCGTTGAAGACATTAATTTTAAATACTTAATTGTGTTATCAAATTCGCCTCAAGACACAAACAAAGATTCTTATTGCTGTATAAGTTACATAAAAATTTCGTAGCATTTGATTAGGAATGCTAACTTAAACATCTAAATTTTGTAGCATGATGGTGTTTGTATTTGATTAGGAATGCTAACTTATCGGTGCTCCGTTCATGATTTGCTAAAGGTAGGAATTTGTTTGATTAGTCTGTATTTTTTTATGTTTAATTTGACATACGATTTCAGTAGCATCATTGGGTGTTTAAGTAAAGTAGTGATAATTTAAAACTCTCTTTTATGGTAAAATTTTTTCTCATTGTTTAATAAAGAAAATTATAAAAATTCCAATCTCATGGTACATAAATGCAAAAAAGAAAAAGAAAAAAAACATTATCAGTTTTACAATTTCTTATCGAATTTATGCTTAGAGCACAAAAGTTTTACAATTTCTTATCAATTTTATGCTTAGAGCACAAGCCTTCATAATTTTGCAACTGGCTCAGAAATATTAACAAACAAAACAAAATCCTAGATATAAAGACAAAATAAAAGAACGTCATTTAATGAAACCCCGAATTATCGGGAAACGACGACGTCACGTACTCCTTCACCTCCCTCGCAATCACATTCCTCATCGCATCCCAAAACCCCGCCGGGAGACTCTCCGACCGACGCTCTGCCACCCCGCCGCCGCTCATCCCCGGCGGAGCCAGCGATAGCGCTGTCATCGGGTCCTCCCATTCACATTCACCATCGGCACAGAACCCGATGCGCCATTCATCCCATGATCGCCGCCGTTCATTTCCTCCCGTTGACCTTCTTCATGTCGCCGTTGACCATGCCTCCTCTTCAAGGTCGAGTTCCAATGGTTCTTAACCGCATTATCGGTCCGACCTGGCAGCAACCGGGCAATCGTGGCCCACCTGTTACCATACCTAGCATGAGCGGCCAATATTGTCTCATCTTCCACCTCCGTAAACGGACGGTGCTGCACGCTCGGACTCAGCTGGTTACACCACCGCAACCGGCACGACTTGCCTGACCGACCCTTTATGTATTTACTTATAACGGACCAGTTTCGGGCCTCGTAGCGCTCCACCAGCCGGGTCAGGATCTTGTCCTCCTCCGCACTCCATGGACCCTTAATCCTCTCCGGCTTGTTCCCATCTCTCACTGAGCCCGACGAGGACGAATCAGAAGAAGAAGAACTAACAGATGAGCACCTGTTGAATGCTTCCATAGTAAGAAAACAGGGATGCGCGTGTGCTACACTTTTAACACTGTGAGATGAGACCGAAGAAAGAGTGAGTTTTAGTGACGAGTGAACTTCAAAAGGAAGGTGATGTCGAGTGTCTATATATAGATGCAGTGATTACATGGTGCATGAACTTGGCTTTATGGGTTAAGAGACCGGGGGTTGTTTCTGAGAAACTGCCTTTTGTAAAGTTGGTAGGGGTTATATATATATATATAACTAGAAAAGGTGCGTAGATGCGCACCCGTTAATACGTCCCGTAACCCCAATTATGAATTCATGGACTCACACGGTATCTTGGATTTTGTTTCTGTGAGCAGATTTTGTCGCGGCCTGTCTGTCTGTCTGGCTTAGGTTTGGGAAATGACGGTTTTGGGGCAGCTCGATATACTTGCTGAATGCAAGGGGGTGAATTAGGCCGTGAGAAAAGGATGTTTGGTTAGGGGTTCATTGAACATAAAATGCAGCATTAAGCTCAGTTCAGTTACGGTTTGTCCTGTGGTCTAGGTTCATTCAAGAACTCCTCCCTTCATGCCTGTGTTTGTTCCCGTCTTGATCTTGCTTCTGAACTTCGAACCGAGAAAGGTGCAATTCCTTCTTGTTGATCGGTACCATTTTATAAGTACGATATATATCACGTCGTGTAAATGCTTGATTTATATAAGTTTTTATTCTTTTTTTTTTTTTACGTGAAATTGGTAATGGGTCGAGAAGGTATTTTGGAAGCTCAATTTGTACAAAGTCATTCTTCAAGAGTCTCCATAGTGGTTTGGTCAAAATCATATGTATTTGTTATGTCTCTGTCACGGCATTAAATGTTAGTGGTCCAAATGTCCTTTGTTAGACAAATGAAACTAAGGACTTGTAAGTCCTACCCGCGGTTGGACAAGTACAATTTTTGCGTTATGATTAAAATCACATAAAAGAAAATAAATTTATATATACAGTATTTTTATCAAAAACTTGTAATTTTTAACAAACTTTTATATCCAAATTTTGACTCCCAATTCAAATAAATTTAATGTAACTAGATGTTGCTGTTTTCAGCATATAGACCAAAATGATCAATATGACGTGCTGTCCAAATTTTCTTGATCAAATAAAATAAATTATGAGTCAAATTGGTGTTGCATACGCCATAATAATTTGTGCATGATGGGATGTGACAAAAATAATTATACTAAAGTCAGTCAGTCATCCATCTACTTATGCCAAAATGCTGATTTCTGTTTTGAAGTCGAATACGCGTAAGTATTTTATTATCATAAAATGTCAGATCGTCTATTTTGCAAAACTAAAACGCATTTATGAGACTCTTGAATTAAAGCAATGTCAAACAAGGCCTCCAACATAATTTCCATCACAGAATTATGGAGACTACCTAATTATGTTGGTACCAAGCATGAATGACAAAACCCATCTAAAATGAAAATACAAGCTCGACAAGTACCACCTTTTTGTTGAACCTTAAAAGCTATTTAAGGCAGAAAAAACATGCAAAAAGCAATGTACATCCCATAAATACGGGTATCTGCAATCAAGACCCCGTTTGGAAAATTATGGCAGGACAGTGAACGTGTTCACCTTTTGTGTTCTGCAGACGTCGTATTCTCGGCAAGTACTATTTGCCGAAAACCCATCTCGCGAGACGTGGATCCAGGGGCAAATACGAGATTTGAGAAAAACAAATCATTCTCGTACGGAGGGAAGCTCAGCGGCGTTTAAAACATGACAGTAAAGCAAAGCCCGGAGCTCTGTTTTAGTATTAGATTAGAGATGTAATAAAGGGCCCGCTGTCGGGGCCCACCGCCTTTTGACTAACTTTCGCTGGTTTTTACAGCTGTGAGTTCAAATCCAGTAGCCCCGGTCACTGGGAATCAACGGCTCTGATCAACTGTCTTAAAAGGAGCCAAAGGATTAGCATACGACGAGGCCTGTATTAATAACAGTTTCTGGATGACTTCAACGGCTTCCACGTAGACTGGACCCACAAACAGCCTGGAAGAATCTCACGTGTTACGAGTTTGAATCGCCTTGACTTTAGAGCGGTGTTTGGGAGTAGCTATTGGTCCCACCCGCCGTTATGGAGCGTGAGACTTACTTTCCCAGAAAATTGGATTTTTAGTATTCTTTTCGTTTTCTCTCAATTAACAGAGCGATTTTATAAGAAAAATCAAGTGACGGCATGAATCAAGTAAAATCGACCCTTGGATCAGCAGCATATTCATAAGGATCCTGTTAGTGCATAAGCCTTGGCCATCTTGTATACGCTGCATGTTCAAAGAAATGATTGTTTCTATTTACCATCATTATCTATAATAACTCTAAATATTTTACGATAAGGATGATAAGAAGGGAAAGCGCTCCTGTTTCAATATTACTCCTATATCATACACTATGCTAGTATTACATTTCACTATGATGGGATCATATTAAGAAAAAGGAGGCTACGGACTAAAGTAGCTCTTATGCCACTTTGCATGTAAAGTAACATCAAACGTTGCTAGTATTTTATGACAAGTAGTCTTAATCTGATTTCAGAAAAGCTAAAACATGTATAAACTTTTATGGCAAGTGGTTTTAAAAGGATGGTGCCGTCGTCGTGGGTGATGGGAAAAATGGGATGAGTTGGTGGCCAGGGTTGGAAGTGATTGGAGGTGTTGGTGGTTTATGGATAAGGTAGTGAGTGGGTGGGTCGCATGGGTGGCAACAGTTATGAGAATTGGCAGTGGAAGGATGGGTGGTGCCAAAAGTGGCAAGTTAATGGTGGTGACAGGTAGTGATGATAGCCAGTGGGTGCGGTGGTAGATGAAGACAATTTATAGAGATAATTGAACTAATAAAAAAAAATTCTTTTTGTTTAGTTGAAGACACTCAAAACACTTATTAATAAGTGTTCTATAAAACACCAAGTAAATTATCTATATTATCTATACCAAGGAAAGGCAAAGGGCTCTATATATTTTAACCATGTGAATGTCTTTCAACAAAGGCTTTGGTCATTCGGTATCATCTGCGTACAAGTGCCCTTTAACTTGCTTCAACATAAGAAGGTCCTCATAAGCATGTAGCCGAGAATGTAGAGCAGGCCCTCGGGAACTGAAGGGACTAAACGACCACTCGTGTGTGTGTGAACACGACAACTTGTCAAAGCCTGCCGCCAACGTGTCAGAACTTAATAGGAATTTTGGGGGTCATAAATAATACTATTATTACACAGCAGGCGCCGGGGTGACGTAAATTTCAGCAAGAGGCAGTTGGGCCGTTTTCGATTTGACAAAACAAAATTGTAATAGAAACAGCTGGCAACTGACCGACTTGCAGCGGAGTCCGCCTACACCGCGAACCCTCCTCACTCTTTCAGTTCCACTCTTTCTTGACAATCCGACGGTGCTTATTCGCTCTCTCTCTCTCTCTCTCTCTCTCTCTGCTGTCAGTTGTTGCCCCTGTGGTACCTGACAAGGATCCTGTAACTTCTCTTGTCGTTTCTGAATTATTCTTTTCACGAGCATCGATGTTTTTTTGGAGAAAAAAATTTAGGAATATGTACCCACACAAAATAATTTGTTAAATCAATGTGTTGAGATGAGATGTAAATCACAAGTTTTTAATTATATATCAATACATAAGTCTTGTGACTTTTCCCTTCATACTTTCATAGTTAGAAGGAGTCAATTTAAGTTAACCAGATAATTAGAAACTAAATCGACTATTGCCCAATTTTATTCGTATATGTCTTTGATTCACTCAAAAGAGTTTAGTCACACGTGATATTTTACCTGTTGAGATATAAATTCCAGGTCGAAAAAATACTAGTCAATATAACAATATATAAGTTTGACAAGTCTCTTTCGTTATTATTAATTAATCTTGAGCTTGATGATTTCACACAGTTCAACTTCTTAAAAAGTAGTATGGTTACTTATATAGTTATAAGAATAATTTTTTTGTTATCATATAACCCCTATTTTGGTAATAACTTATTTATTTTAATTTTATAGTATTACATTTATATGGTGCAATTTGGAAACAAGCATTGCTTCCCGTTTAGTGTTCACGCACGCGAGTTTTTCTATGACGACCTTTCATCGACTCCTAGTATCGACATTTAATTTGAATGGGTTCCTTAAACCAACTAATCAGGCTGGTTTATATCCGATTTGGTTCAAAAACATGCTGGTTCATTCGACTCACAACGGGTTGAGTGCAGTTTTGATTCAACTACAAAACCGCTTTGGTACGGCTTTGATTCTAATATATGCTTAGAACCATCTTTTTGTAGCTTACACCCGTTCTTTATAATTTTAAGAATCTAAAAGTTGCTGGATCTATATGTTGATCGTGTATATTACAACTATTCGATTCATCAACACAAAGTTGGGTAGGAACTTCCCTAAGGAAAAAAAAATTATAGTCCATAAGTATCACGCGTATTTCTTCATTATTTTAATTTGGATCCATCATTTATATGGCTGTAAAAGAATCGAGTTGTTCACGAACAGCTCGATGTTCGTTCTTTTTAAAACTCGCTCACGTTCGTTCATATAGTAAGTGAAACAGAACACAAATACAATTTTAAGGCTCGTTTATTAAACGAGCCGAGTTTGAACATAATAATTTTTGTTTTATTTATGTTCGTGAACAAGAGGGCTCGTTTACTTCACGAGCCGAGTCTTATAAAAGAACATCGTTCATTTACTTTTTACATTATATTAATACCGACACAAAATATCTATACATTAGGAAGTGTGCTGGGACGTGGAAGACTGTGGTCCAAATACTTCCCTTCTCTATCACCAGATGTGGGTTTTTTACTTTTCCTTAGCAACTTATCTCATTAGAGAGACACTCCGCAATTCACACCCGTGCCCCCTCTCTCATCAAACCCGTGCCTCTCTCTCATCAGTCATCAGTATACTGGTAGTTATCGGTAATCACACGGGCACAACGCCGGCCAAACCACACCCTACGCCGCTGGCCAGACTATCGCCCACACTGCGGGCCAGATCACCGCCCACACTACAGCCAGACCACTGCCCACAACACCTCCTTCTCTCAGATACTCGAACTGTCAAACACCCTCTGCCCCTTCCCCTCTCTCTCACACATATTTCACAACAGCCCCCTCTCTCAATCTCTCACACACAGAGATCGCACACAGCCCCCTTCTCTCTCTTCACAGACGACCATCACAATCGGATTCAACCAACGCCGCCGGATTCAAGTTACAAAACCGCAAAGCCATGTTTTGAAACTGTAAAGCTGTAAAGCCAGGGGCGTGAAGAGGGAGCTAATTCATAAAGGGCATGCATCAACCCGTTGTATATGTCTTCATCAGCGATCGATTGAGATTTCTTTTTACAGTGTTTTATTTTGCATCCCTCATTGTATCTGTTATCGTGTACTTGCTCTCTCTTATTTCTTTTTCGTTAACAGGTTCTTGTTTTTTATTGCTTGAATGATTTGAAGATTTTGAGTAAATTTAGGAATTTGATTGAGGTTGAAGACACATGCGAGCCGAGTTTCAGAACTCGAGTTCGCCTCGTATTGTTAAACGAGTTGAACGAGTCGAGCCCGAGTTTCACCGTCACGAACTCAAGCCGAGTTCAAATATTGATGTTTTGACTCTTGACGAACCGAGCAAAGCTCAAACATGCCAAAACTTAAACGAACCGAGTTTGAACACACTCATGTTCGGCTCAAACTCGATTTGTATACAACCATAACAATTTCTAACTCATTTCATGTCGGATTTAAATGATTGTTCACTTTATGTTGAATCTCTTCCATTTAAGATGATGAAAGATATAGTTAGGCTTATGTTGAATTCTCTTCTATTTAAGATGATGAAATATATATTTAGGCGTTGATTGGGTCATATAAATTTGAGGACCAATATAATTTCATGTACTTATATATCTACAAAAGCGTGCTCAATTTTTATTATGCTTATGCGCACCTCATCTAAACAGTAAACAAAAAATTTAGCGGGAGTTCCCTACCAACCGATTGGTCGGTTCGTTTTGGGGCGTGTTAATAGTAATATAGCACATCTTTATTCAAAAAATCTAAAATTATGTTGTTAGGTTTATTCAAATAAAAAAAATAAAAATTAGCTTTCCAAGTCTTGGAATCTTTTTTAGAAATATGGAAAGATTGATTGACTAATATATTTGGGTGTCATCATGTAGGTTTAAACATTCTAATTGTACAATTATCATAGGTATGACAGGGAAAAGATATTCGGTTGAGTGAAAAAAGAAAAAATTGTAGAGAAAATAAAAAAGTCTGCAAGAGAGAAGGTAATTTCCATTTTATAAGCTCTTTTTTTTTCCGCTTCTCGTCAACATGCAACCCAAATCTATAGCTCTCTTCAAATGTCCACATTAAAAGTAATTTCTTCCTGCGTTGTCGCGAAAACTCGTTTACAAACTTATCCGCAACCCGGTAGTAAGAATAACTTACAATTCCTATATAATGACCATTAATTCTCATTAAATATTGCCAGTGGTATTTTCGCAGACATCTTTAATGACAATTCTTAAATATTCTCTTTTTAGCATTAGTAGTTAAAAAGTACTCCGACTGAGTATATTTAGCTGTTATCATTCATTGATATATTACACGATCATACACTCTTCTTACAACCCTAGTTCCAGCTAAAATTTGCGCTTCTCTATTTTTTATTTTTGGTTGAAAATAATAAAAATATATACATCTGAAAACTGCAAAGTAGTCAATTACATGAAGCCCATAAAAGGCTCCAAATAAGACACGCACAAGTACATACACAGATGACAGCAGGGGCAGAGCACAAGCATGACGGGGGGCTATAACACCCCCTCCCCCCCCCCCCCCACACACACACACAAAAGAAAAGGTTTTGTGAATTTTTTTAGTTGTTTTAAATAATGCATAATTATGTTTAAAATATTTACTAAAATACCGCCATATTATAAATCAATGTGTTGGAGTTTTGTTTAGTAATATTTTTTTACTTTTGTGCCACCGGCCGTCGTAGTCTTTATCTTCCTCCTTCCCTTGTCCATTTTTATTCTTTCAAATTCTAAATTTCTAGATTATAAAAAAAATACTAATAGATCAAGGTTAGTTTTTTCTCCTTTTTTTTAGTTTAAATTCTTGTAATATGTTAACTTATACGTGACTATTGTCATCATACAATTGGTAATTGCACTAGTAATACATATATACAATAAGAGTTAAGTTTTTTCACACAAGATTAGTAGTTTATTATTGACTAACTTTATCAAGTTAAATAAATCACTATGAATAGTCAAATTGAGTAATCTATTTTGTATTTAACATATTCAATTGTGACATGAATTCTTTTATGCTAGCCGTCAATTTTTTTTTTATGACTTTTTGGTCCCCTCGGGTTGGACTTCCTGGATCCACCCCTGGATGACAACCCTATCCAGTAAGCAACAGTATAAAGAACTAAGCGATAAATAATACAACAAAGAAAATAATATTAAAGCGAAACGTAAAATTAAAGCCAACATGCTGGCCTCTCAACAAATAACATAAACGAGAGTTTAGATAGAACAAATAACATGCTGGCCAACAGTAAAATTTTTGCTTTTGAAAACAAGAGTTTGGATAGAAGGAAAGCGAGGTTCTCTATATTGTTGTTGGGGCTTCATACAGGTCGCGACTATGGTGCATACCCAGGCCCATTATTGACCCAGCTTAGGAAGCCCAGACAAAGGCCATGCATCTTTAACCAGCCAACCCAGTTTCTTGTCTGGACCAGTTGGGCTTAGCCTTGCCTATATATATATATATATATATATATATATATATATATATATATATATATATATATATATATATATATATATATATATATATATATATATATATATATATATATATATATATATATATATATATATATATATATATATATATATATATATATAGGGGACCGATCCACACCCACCGGTGGAGAAATAAGAATTTCTCCACCGAACCACAGGTAAGAGCAGCGGTTGGGCCACGTGGCGCAAAAAGGCGAAAAAGGTGTACGGCCACTGCATTAATGGCAAAAAAAGCACGAGAAATGGCACGAGAAATGGTGAGAAAATGGCGAGAGAGAGAAAAAGGACACCAACCGCATGCACAACCAGCGGTTGGCATTAATATGCCTGCCACGTGGCGTCCCCCACCCCTGCCACGTGGCCCAACCCCATGGCCCCTGCCACGTGGCGTCCCCTCCCCCTGCCACGTGGCCCACCGGCATGGCCAACCGGCGGTATTGGCGATGGCCCTGCCACGTGGCATCCCCTCCCCCTGCCACGTGGCCCAACCGCTGGAGGTACCAGCGGTTGGTCTCCAACCCCTGCCACGTGGCGTCCCCTCCCCCTGCCACGTGGCCCAACCGCCGGTACCACCCGCGGTTGGTCCCCTCCCTCTGCCACGTGGCGTCCCCTCCCCCTGCCACGTGGCCCAACCGCCGGTACCAGCCGCGGTTGGTCCCCTCCCTCTGCCACGTGGCGTCCCCTCCCCCTGCCACGTGGCCCAACCGCCGGTACCACCCGCGGTTGGTCCCCTCCTCTGCCACGTGGCATCCCCTCCCCCTGCCACGTGGCCCAACCGCTCCTACAACCCGCGGTTGGTCCCCTCCCTCTGCCACGTGGCGTCCCCTCCCCCTGCCACGTGGCCCAACCGCTGGTACCACCCGCGGTTGGTCCCCTCCCTCTGCCACGTGGCGTCCCCTCCCCCTGCCACGTGGCCCAACCGCTCCTACAACCCGCGGTTGGTCCCCTCCCTCTGCCACGTGGCGTCCCCTCCCCTCATCCGCAGGGCCCAACCGCTCCTACAACCCGCGGTTGGTCCCTCCCCCTCCCCTGCCACGTGGCGCCCCCCCCGCGTGATGCCCCACCTGGTGTCCTTCCCCACGATGCCACGTGTCGTCCTTCCCTCCCCCATGATGCCCAACGTGGTGTCCTTCTGCCGAATTTTTTTTTTTGCAGCAGCCTTTGACCGCATAAACACCCACCCTTCCTCACTTTTTTCTGTCTTTTTTCTTCTCTCTTCCTCGCTTCTCTCTTTATAATCCCCTCCCCCGAACCCTTCTTCTGCACTCTGTCATCTTTTACCAACTTCCTTCGTACTTCATATCTCACCTACATAATCTCCATAACAATACAAATCAAAAAATTTTACGCTAGAAGATCGGTGGATAACCGCTAGAAGATCGGTAGTTTTTTCTTTAAATACATCAAGTCACAACAAGTAAGTATTTTGAATTTCCTTATAATTCAATGTTAGGTTTATACAAATCAGCGTATTACATTTATAGATTCCAAAACAGCGATTTTTTAGGGTGCCAAATATAGACAGTTTTTCACGAATTTATAAAAAATAGCTAGAGCTAGATTTTGCCAAAATGCAAAAAAGAGACCCTAGTTATTCTTAAAGGATCTGTCTCAGGTAAAAATTTCAGATTTTTCCAAAGACTGGAAAGGGGTTAACTGATACGGGGAACCTTGTAACTCTGCAGTGTATTTTAAAATATCAAGCTAGCGCGATTTCGCGCGAAACTTTTATGAGAATCCTAGGATGTTGGGAAGTTCCATTCCCCAGGAATTCGGGCCATTCCGAAGCCGTTACCTATTTTTTTGGCCGAACGGCCCTTTAAGCGCTTGATCCGGACACCGGTTCGCGATTTTTGGGCGAAACCTCCGTAAAATACTTTTTATGTCAAGAATGAATTCAGGAAGCCTCAAGTAGCATTTCGAAGCACTTTTGATATTTTTTGATGCCAGGGGGCATTTCGGTAATTCGCCGCCCCGAGAGGGGTATTTCGGTAATTTTACAGTGCTAAGTTTTTTGACGGACTTTTTAGTCCAGAAATATAATTACAAAACCTGAAATGTTGTTTTGAAGCTGACGTGGCGCGCGTAGGGGTGTTTTGGTAATTTTCCCGCGCCAAGGGGTGTTTTGGTAATTTTCCCGTGCCAAGTCCATCAAACGACTTTTTAGTCCAGAAATGTAAGTAAACCACCTGAAATGTTGTTTTGAAGCTGGTTCGGGGGCTTTGGGGTGATAGTGAAGGCTCAGGGGCATTTCGGTAATTTGCCGCTGATCGGGGGCTATTTTGCCGTCAATTATATTTGGTATATAATTGACGTAATACATTTAAAAACTTGACTTTAAAGCGGTTTTGAGGTGTTGGAGGTGTAGGGGCCATCGGGCTATATATTGCTATATAACCACGTTGGCGCTAAATTCAGTGGGAACTAGCGTAATTAAGCGTTCGGAGTGGTGGGAATTGAGGATTTGTTTTAATACATTGAAATAATGACTATTGCTAATGTGTTGGTAAGCTAGGTTAAAGATCCAGTTATAGTTTTGGAATGTAAATATTATGGATATTATGGACGCTAAGTTGGTTTATAATTATATTTTGTTCTTAAAGGTATGAATTTCAGCTCTGGACCTCATGATACATCAATCCTATACGATGACGATGACCACGTCGCGAGGCACGTATTTGACGGTGTCGATAGGGGTGTTTTGGAAACAATTCAAAGCACAAGGCACCTTGAAGAGTGGGTACTAAACGAGGAACAAATACAGCTATTACACCGTCAAAATTTAACCCTGTTCACCGATCCCGGGAAATGGTCTCGACACGACGATTGCCTTATATCCGCTCTAGTTGAACGATGGAGGAGCGAGACGAACTCATTTCACTTCCGGTTTGGTGAAATGACTGTTACGTTAGAGGACGTCGGATTTATACTTGGAATCCCATGTCACGGCAGACCCGTTACTTTGAACGTGCCGTCTGCATCCATAGCGAATATGGCTATGCAGTATTTTCCGGGAATTCCAAGGGCAGCGCTTACAACAAACGGCGTCAAGCTTAAATGGCTGAGAGAGCAGTACGGCGTGCTACCGGATGAATACACTCCTCAAGATTTCGTGACGTATACGAAGGCATTCCTTCTGTATATTATTGGAGCTATATTACTTCCGACGCATTCGAAAAACACGGTGCATCCGAAGTATATGGTGTTCTTGGAGGATCTTGAGGAGGTATACTCCTATTCGTGGGGTTCAGCTGTCCTTGCGCACCTATATCGAGCACTGCATAAGGCTACGAGAAACGGTGCCAAGTCCATTGCCGCCTGCCTGACTCTATTACAGGTATGAGCATTTATTTTCTTGGTAGGATCCTTAGTCAATATATTCGGGATTAATTACTAATTCCATATAATGTTTGCATTCACAGGTTTGGTCTTACGAGAGGCTACCCATGGGTCGTCCACAACCGTTGGTAGATTCCGATGAGACGTGGCCTAGGGTGTGGGCCTGGGGGCCTACGACCAACCGGAGGAGGAGACGGGTAGACCCTCACCACCATCTAAAGTTCTATCGGGGGGAACTAGAGATACTAGATGCATCCCAGGTGACGTGGCAGCCATATGGCAAGGTGATGCATCTGTTGGATGAGTGGTGTTGGCAACTTCCGGTGTCGTACGTGCTGGCAGGTTTGGTTCGGGTGCCGCTCATTCACTTCGAAGAATGTGAGTTTCAGATGCCCGATCGAGCTATGAAGCAAGCTGGCTGTCCACAAGGGATACCAAAACCCGCTGTAGACATGCGGCCATACAGGGGTGGTCGAGGGCCGAACTTCGAGGTGGCTGATGCCTTGATTTTGTTGGGTGACGAGGTGCACCAGTGGAATACCTGGCAGGAAACGTATGATAGCCTTGTATCGCTGAAGCACGACGGCATTAGTACTGAGGAATACTTACAGTGGTTTCTCAGGGTGACGCGCACGAGGGTGAATCGCCCTTCCCAGTGAAGAAGACATCGTACGCGCCACGTGAGGTCTATGACCAGTTCTGGGCATTGGCCATTGTAAGTCATGCTAGTGTTGTTTGATAATTTATTTGCGCACCTTATCGACCATTTGTCAAATATGATTAGCCATATTTTCTATGCATGTTTTTTAGGTTGACCAGGGCATTGAGGTGTTCAAGCAGCTGGAGTCGTTTGACTGGTTTGTCGCGCAGGCTCCTGACAATCTTAAGAGGTCCATTGAGAAGTACAAGACTGAAGTTCAAAACTTTAGTCTTGCGTACCGGGGTTACGAAGGGGAGCCGTCTAGTCGCCCTCGTCCTGAAGCGTACGACTATCAGCCCCAGAGTCAGGTGTGGGAGTCGTCCGGTCGCCCTCTTCCTGACGCGTACAACTATCAGCCCCAGAGTCAGGTGTGGGAGCCGTCTGGTCGCCCTCCTCCTGACGCGTACGACTATCAGCCCCAGAGTCAGGTATGGGAGCCATATAGTCGCTTGCCTCCAAACGCATACGACTCTCAGTGCCAGAGTCAGGTTCCCCAAGTAGGAATCCAGGCCTCGCGCCCAAGCTTTCGGTCGGACAAAGGACAAGCGACGAAGCCATTGAGGTCGGACAAGATGGCTTGGATCGACCGGCACTACTTCGGGCATGAGCCTGTCAATTCAGCAGACTTTCCCCTTGCGACATTCCTAGGTCATGAGGATATCAGAACGTTGGCGCCGGAGACAGATCTTTCAAATTTTGTCATGAACGCTTACATAGAACTGCTCCGGATTAGAGAGCAACGTTTTAACCGTTCTGAATATCTGAAGCTTAACATGTATCCCACTCATTTTGTGGAATTAACGGTGAGAGAATTCACAGAATGGAGGCGAGGGGGCGGCAGGAGTAAGTGGAAACCAGGTCGAAACGTGTTAGGCATGATGAACGCAGACTATCAATGTCCCGCTGCTGATGCGAACCTTATCATGATACCCTGTCATCATGCAAACCACTGGTTCCTATTAGTTCTCCATCCAGCGTTCAGAACGGTTCACATATACGATAGCCTAAGGGAGGACGAGCCTGGACAGCTGCTGGCACAGATGTACAACGAGTACATCACTTTAGTGGTTAGTATTTATTTTTTGACCTTGGCTCATAGTATATTGTTCTTGTCTCATAGGCTTGATTCTCGTTTTTATTGTTGGATGCAGACTACTGTCCTCTCGCTAGCATGCGGACGGCCACAGGGTGACCCTTGGACGGTCGTGATGATAAAGGACCGACCAAAGCAATATAACGGTCACGATTGCGGGATTTACGTCCTCAAGTACATGGACTACATTGCTCGCTCGGAAGTGCTCAAACACTCCTCGTGGACTAGGAAGGATGCCTTGACGTTTAGGTATAGGATAGCCTGGGAGCTGAAAAAGAATGAAGCTAGACGCCTTCATTACCATTATCCTGACGTGCGTGGCTAGCTGCTGTGATGTTACAAAAAACTGTACCAAAAAGAAATGTACATAATTTTTCGCATGCTATGAATTTGGCGCTAAAATGTGCGCGAATATACCTTTCATATGACGGCATTCGAAAAAAAGTGACAAAAAAAATTACAACTTTTTTCGGAAGCTATCAAATGGGGCCTAAAGTGTGCCCGAATAGGCCCTTCCTAGGAAAACTCAAAAATTAATGTGTCTCGTTTTTCGCCGAAAGTCTTACAAATGGGCTAACTAGCGTGCCTGAAGTGCAATGAGCGGAAAAAAAGTGACAAAAAAAATTACAACTTTTTTCGGAAGCTATCAAATGGGGCCTAAAGTGTGCCCGAATAGGCCCTTCCTAGGAAAACTCAAAAATTAATGTGTCTCGTTTTTCGCCGAAAGTCTTACAAATGGGCTAACTAGCGTGCCTGAAGTGCAATGAGCGGAAAAAAAGTGACAAAAAAAATTACAACTTTTTTCGGAAGCTATCAAATGGGGCCTAAAGTGTGCCCGAAAACGGAGTTACCAAAACTATCAATAATCCACAAACCAAATCACAAATTAAAGATTGCACAAACCAAATCACAAATTTAAACATTATATAAGTTCAATTTATACAACTGAAACATTAACCCTAACACTCTTCCTCATCATCGTCCTCCTCGACCATACTGCCAGGTTCGATACCTAACACTTTATAATGGTTTCTCTTGTCATGATCAGTCATCTTGTTACACAACGCACACTTTCGTAATTTTTTTTGACCCGTTGCTTCTTCAATCGGATTCTTCATGCGTATTGCTCGTTTTCGCCCTTTTGTTTGAGAAATAATTGGATCAAAAATATCGTCCTCCTCACCTTGTAGGTCAGTGCCGTCAATGACTGGCTGTTTGGCTCGATTGAATCTACCGCCTGGAGTTGCGTGGCTAGTCGGAGTGTCCACAGTTTCTGGTAATGCCATCCTAAACTGTGCATGCTTAGCCTTATCCCGTGCGGCTGCTTCAACTTGATACCTGTACCCATCAAATGTCGACGCTGCATCCATTGATAAACCGTGCATGATGTTACAAAGGTGATTATATCGCAGCGTCTCAGATTGCTCGAAATCAACTGAAACATTGGGCACGTAAGGAATGTGACCGTGGACTCTGTTGGCTTCCTTCGTCCACCGTTCCAAGATATACGGTGGAGGGATTTCACTAGCATTCTTGGCGCTCAAAACCCTCAACGCGTGTCGACAAAGTATACCTTTATGCTCAAACAGTTGACAGTTGCAATTAACCAACCCGGTGTCCTTACAAACTGCTACGGTAAAATGTCGTCTGGTCCTCGGAGCCGACGAAGAGCACGGATTGGCGAAGTTCGTCACATTTGTCAAAGCATAAACCTTGATATCTCTGGTGGAATACTCGTGCAACTTTGTCATGCCATATTGATTCGACTTTAGTAGTTCCTCTTGAAACTGTCGAAACATTTCCTTGGTATAGACTTGAGCCGCATGAGCCTCTAAAGGTGAATAAAGTAGTATAGCTCTTTCTTTGCAAACTGTAGCCGCGTCGGCTTCTCTCTCACGGTACAATTGCCTGTCAACGGCTTTCTGCATCTCTAGTACGAACTCCGCTATACTTGAAGACTGGCCTACGTACCCATCAAAGAATGAATTCATAGCTTCGCTTCTCGAGGTCGTAGTCATTCCGGCTGCAAAAAAATTCTTGGTGTAGGCACCGACCCACTGTGTCTTGATCTCATACAACGATTGTAACCATTCGTGATTGTGCAAATAGTAAGTATCCATTAACGTGGCCCACCTCTCCTCGAACACGTCTACCGTCAACGATTTCTTCACACATGTATTAAAGTCAGTCTTGAATGACGGATGGTTTGCATATACATGGTGAAGCCGTTCGGGATATTTGTTGCTTATGTGCCATGTGCACAGGCCATGGTGAGTATCTGGAAGGACCTTAGCGATTGCATTTTTCATTGCCAGATCTTGGTCGGTGATGATGGTCTTTGGAGGAATATGATACATTGCTTGAAGCCACGTTTCAAATAACCACGTAAATGACTCCTCCGTCTCATCCCTAAGCAGGGCAAAGCCAAACGAGATTGACTGATAGTGGTGGTTCACCCCGGTGAACGGAGCAAAAGGCATAGAGTACTTATTGGTGCGGTATGTGGTGTCAAACGTCACAACATCCCCAAAATTTTGGTAAGCAGCTCTAGAACGGGGGTCCGCCCAAAATATAGTACTAATGCGGTTCTCATCATCCAGTTGGAGACTGTAAAAAAATCCAGAATTCTCACTCTGAAGGGACCTGAAGAGATCAAGTGTAGTTTGAGAATCACTCTTACCGAAAGACTCTCTCCTCTGAGCACGAAGTTCATTTCGAAGGTCTACTTCGTTGAAACTCAACTTGTCAATCCCCCAACCTGGCTTGAGAAAACCCCCATCATCTTAGAAGGTGGAATTTTAGCCTCGGCCATTGTAAAAATTAGTTGTCTGTGTGCCGCGCTTATTTCTCGGTGTTGATGAATTTGACCAATCTTACTGGGGGTCATCAACTGATGATTATGGCTCAACTCCACTCCTGTGACAACCCAATGGTTTTCATTTTTTCGGTGTACTGCATACACATGGGCCTTGCAGCCGGTACCCGGAAATGTGTCCCGTTTTCTTTGTCTTGTTGTCCCTTCGTCACTGATCCGAACGACCGGAGTTACATGCGGTGCTCCTCTATGACACTCAAATAGTCTTGCACAAATTTGATCTGTATTCGCCCGTTTTCTAGTCGTCTTAGTTCTAATACCGAAACCTATCGTTTTCGAATATGCTCTATAGTATGCTTCAACTTCGTCCAGTGCTTGAAAAACTTGACCAACGTAAGGTGGATCAGAACCTTCACAAAAATTATTTCCTCCAGTTGCATCCATATTTATACTGTAATCTAAAAAATAAAAATTATATCATTCTCAACAAGTCATAAATTTAAATAAAAGAAGAATAAAATTTATTTAAACCACCGTCTTTCGGGAAATTTGGTATAATGTAAAATTAGCAAAATAGCCCCCGATGAGCGGCAAATTACCGAAATGCCTCCGGGGGTTCATTATCACCCTAACGCCCCAAATCAGCTTCAAAACAACCTTTCAGGTGCTTTGCTTACATTTCTGGACTAAGAAATCCTTTGAAAAACTTAACGCTGCAAATTTACGAAAATACCCCTATCGGGGATGCGAATTACCAAAATGCCCCCTGACAAAAAAAATCTGAAAAGTGCTTTGAAATGGGATTTTAAGCTTCCTGAATTCACTCTTTAAAATAACTTTTCAGGTGTCTCACACCCTTTCCTGAACTAAAAGTTATTTTAAGCACAAATTTGTGTAATGTAAAATTAGCAAAATAGCCCCCGGGGGTTCATTGTCACCCTAACGCCCATCAAACCAGCTTCAAAACAACCTTTCAGGTGTTTTACTTACATTTCTGGACCGAAAAACTTTTTTTCGGGAAAATTACCAAAACACCCCTCGCGGGGGGGCAAATTACCAAAATGCCCCCTGGCTTCAGAAAATATCAAAAGTGCTTTAAAAGCTATTTTAAGCTTCCTGAGTTCATTCTTGATCTAAAACGTATTTTACGGATTTTTCGCCTAAAAATCCCGAACCGGTGTCCGGATCGAGCGCTTAAAAGCCCGTTCGGCCAAAAAATTAGCTAACGGCTTCGGAATGGCCCGAATTCCTGGGGAATGGAACTTCCCAACACCCTAGGGTTCTCATAAAAGTTTCGCACGAAATCGCGCTGTCTTGATATTTTAAATTACACTGCAAAGTTACAAGGTTGCGCGTATCAGTTAACCCCTTTCTAGTCTTTGCAAAAATCTGAAATTTTTACCTGATACAGATCTTTTGAAAATAACTAGGGTCTCTGTTTTGTATTTTGGCAAAATCTAGCTCTAGCTATTTTTTATAAATTCGTGAAAAAACTGTCTAATTAAGTTTTCACCTTTAGCGACAATTACGCCCCGCAATCAGCTGCAAAACAACATTTCAGGCGTTTTACTTACACTTCTGGACTTAAAAGTCCGTTGAAAAACTTTTTCGGGAAAATTACCAAAATACCCCTCTCGGGGTGGCAAATTACCAAAATACCCCCTGGCTTCAGAAAATATCAAAAGTGCTTTAAAATGCTATTTTAAGCTTCCTGAGTTCATTCTTGATCTAAAAAGTATTTTACGGATTTTTCGCCTAAAAATCTCGAACCGGTGTCCGGATCGAGCGCTTAAAAGCCCGTTCGGCCAAAAAATTAGCTAACGGCTTCGGAATGGCCCGAATTCCTGGGGAATGGAACTTCCCAACACCCTAGGGTTTTCATAAAAGTTTCGCGCGAAATCGCGCTGGCTTGATATTTTAAATTACACTGCAAAGTTACAAGGTTGCGTGTATCAGTTAACCCCTTTCCAGTCTTTGGAAAAATCTGAAATTTTTACCTGATACAGATCTTTTGAAAATAACTAGGGTCTCTGTTTCGTATTTTGGCAAAATCTAGCTCTAGCTATTTTTTATAAATTCGTAAAAAATTCTATTTCTGACGCCCTAAAAAATCGCTATTTTGGAATTTTTCGAATGTAATACCCCGATTTGTCAAAACGTAATTTTGACGCCCTAAACACGAATTTTAGACTATTGTAAGAACAATTTAAGCGTAACACAATTTAAACAATCAATTGGTATGAACAAATTGAAAAATACTTACTTGTTTTAACTTGATATATTTCAAGAAAAATCCACCGATCTTCTAGCGGTTATCCACCGATCTTCTAGCGTAAATTTTTTTTGTTTGTATGTAGGTGAGATAGGGAGAATGAGGAGGGTGGAAAAAATGATTCGGGGAGGAGGGATTTTATAGAGAGAAAAGTGAGAGAGGAAGGGAAGAACCGTGAGTGAACAGCAGGGAGGGGGAGGGGGGAATGACACGTGGGGGTGGGGGGTAGGGTGGTAATGACACGTGGGGGAAGAGGGGGTTCACGGGTGGGGGAAGGGGGTTCACGGGTGGGGGAAAAGGACATAGGGTGGGGGCCACGGGGTGGGGGGCAAGGGGGGTGACGCGTGGGGGGGCAAGGGGGTGGGGTCACGGAAGGCAATAATGCCAACCGCATGTAGGAGTTGCGGTTGGGCATTATTGCCACCATTTTCTCGCGAGTTTTTCATTTTCTCGTGATATTTTCGTGAATTTTTCATATTATTTTCGTCCTTTTTCGTCCCTTTTTGCGCCACGTGGCCAACCGCTGCTCTTACCTGCGGTTCGGTGGAGAAATTGTTATTTCTCCACCGGTAGATGTGGATCGGTCCCCATATATATATATATATATATGGGAGCTGATCCATTGATAGCGCTAGCAAAATGGGGTATTTGCTAGCGCGATCTGGACCGTCCATCCCGAAAGATGGACGGCCCAGATCTTTTTTTTGCGTTTTTTTAAGTACGTCCGCTACATTATGTAGCGGACAATTTTTTGACAAAAATACCCTTTGTGCCCATTCGCTACATAATGTAGCGGACTATCGAGACTGCTGTTCTGACTTTTTTTTAAATCAGTCCGCTACATTATGTAGCGGACCATTTTTTGATAAAAATACTCTCTGAAAACTTGTCCGCTACATAATGTAGCGGACTTTTTGACTAACTCACTCTCTGTCCTTTCTTTCTCATTTCTGTTCTGACTCTCTCTCTCTCTCTCGCTGTCCCCACTCCACTCCCCCATTCCTGCTTTGCTTCTTCTTCAACAACCGAATAAATTCTTCTCATCTGTGCTTTGCTTTTCTTTTCATCGGGCTAGACTCGGGCTTGGAGCTCAACGAATCGGACGTGTGGAGCTCGGTCGGCGGCGGCGGCGTCTCGCCGAACTACTGGAAACCGGTGGTGAGTTTGAGGAAGAAGCCGCTGGCAGCGGTGAAGAGGGCTGAGGCGGTGGTCGGGGGGATGGCGTCGTCGCTGCCGGTGAACATACCGGACTGGGCGAAGATATTGAAGGAGGACTACAAGGACAAGCGGCACCGGGACATCGACGATGATGTGGACAGCGAGGATCTCTGACCCCATCTCTGAATTCAGAACCTTTCTAACCAAACAGCTTCTTCTTCTTCTTCTTCTTCCTCTATTTTCTCGAGAACAGCACCACCCTATCATCTTGATACTACAAACATATGCTTCATATCCCGAAAACTGTGGCAAGTCTTTCCTCGGGAAAGAGTTTTCTGGCCTTTTAGCTCTCTGGGTGTGCGTTTATATTGTTTATCAGAGTAGACAGAGGAATTGAAAGCCACGGATTCTGCTCAAAGGAGTCAGGCGGTGAGCTTCGGTTGGAATTGAAAGCCACGGATTCCAGCTTTCCAATCTTAGCTCCTTTGTTTGCTCTCATTCAGTTGGAATTTCTGTTTGTTAAAAGGTATAGTTGCTGAATCAATACAGGAGGATGAATGCTGAGCTTGTTCCAAACATACTGAGGAGAAAAGAAGAGAGAGAAAGAGAGAGAAAGGACAAGAGAAAGTGAGAAATTGACGTGAAAGAGAGATGTGTCAGAAAATATATTGTCTACTTGTCCGCTACATTATGTAGCGGACTGTCTATTTGTCCGCTACACCCGTAACGGACTCTGTCATTTCTGTCAGAACATTAAAGACAGAAAGAGAAAAAAGATCTGAAAACTTGTCCGCTACATAATGTAGCGGACGGACTCGAAGGGTATTATTGTCAAAAAAAGTCAAAAAATTGTCCGCTACATAATGTAGCGGACGTACTTAAAAAAACGCAAAAAAAAAGATCTGGGCCGTCCATCTTTCGGGATGGACGGTCCAGATCGCGCTAGCAAATACCCCATTTTGCTAGCGCTATCAATGGATCAGCTCCCTATATATATATATATATATATATATATATATATATATATATATATGGGAGCTGATCCATTGCTCGCGCTAGCAAATGGAGTTAAGTTGCAAGCTCGATCTGACCGTCCATCCTGAAAAATGGACGGCCCAGATCGCGCCCTTTTCGAATACTGTCAGTTGTCCGCGACACTATGTCGCGGACGGACTTTTTTACCTTTTTGCCCCTCCGCCCCGTCCGCTACACTGTTTCCCGGACAACAAGTTTTATGTTTTTTTAAAGTACGTCCGCTAATGTAGCGGACGTACTTTAAAAAATATACCCTTCAGCTCTCGTCCGCTACATTATGTAGCGGACGAGTAGGCATTGCTTTTTTCCCCTTTCTCTCTCATTTCTCACATTATTTGTCTGACATGTTCTATTTCTCTCTCTCTCTTCCCTCATCAATGCTCATGTCTCTTTCTCTTTCTCATGAATATTCTCTCTCCTTTCTCTTTCTCTCACCACTTTTTATTTTCTCTCTCATCCTGCCCCTCTTTCTCTTTCATGTTTATCCTGCTTCACTTCACACACAGAGTAGAGAGAAAGAGTGTGTCCGGCCACCTGCAGCTCCGTCGAACAGAACCCGTTCAAGTCCATCAGCAACAAGCCGTACTATATTTGTTGCCAATCTTGTATTTCTTCTTGTATTTTTGTTTTTGTTTTGGGCAATGCTTTGTTGATTTTTCGTGAGTTGGATTGGGGCTCTTTACTGGGCTCTTTTTTGGTCAAGTTATGATAAGCACTGAAGAATCTTTTTTGCATCTTTCTACTTGTTTCTTGGCCAAACAACAACCCTTTGAAGTGCTGAACCTGTAAAAGCCTCCGTAGGAATTAAAGAAGGAAGCTGCATCACCAAAAATTCTTTACAAGAAAACCAGAAACTCATATGAACCCACAACCACAACAAAAATTAAACTCAAATGAACCCACAACCACCACCATTTGGCCACCGCCACTGAACCCATCGCCACCGCTACTGAACCTCTGCCTCCCCGAACCACCACCATTCAAACCTCCACCATCCCAAATCTCTATGCAAGATAAATAACTAATCTAAACAGAGAGAGGTAGAGAGGAGATGAAGAATTAAGTCTTAAAATTTCAATTGGGTCTCAATTTCAATTGGGTCTCAGTTTTACCACCCAAAATGGGGTTGCCACAGCAGGTGGATTGCTTCCTTCCTCTGTCGTCGCCGGAAGCGGAGCTGTTCTAGGTGGACAAGATGGTGTCCATCCCGCGGTCGCCGTTGTTCTAGGTGGACGAGATGGTGTTAGGCTTGGTCCTGGTGCTATTAGTTGAGCTCTACTGCTCTCTCCTACCCCGCCGGCGACAGCTCCGAAGCATGACTAACAATATCACCGCTACCGCCCTCATCGTCGCTGCCGCCGCCAACGCTGATTCGCCTGATCAACCGCGAGGTCCAACAGCCACTGCTGCTCCTCCTAATGGCAACTTCTTCGCACAAGGGGTTCTTCGAGCGCCAAGAGGCTTTCTCTTCCCTTCGGTTTCTGGCATGGACGAGAGAGAGAGAGAGAGAGAGAGAGAGAGAGAGAGAGAGAGTCGGAGAGTTAATTAGAGAAAGGAGAGAAAGAGAAAAAAATGAAGAGAGAGAGGAGAAAGAAAGGGAAAATGTCAGAACATTAAATAAGGAAAATGAGAGAGAAAGAGGAAAATGTCACAACAAGTTTTATGTTTTTTTAAAGTACGTCCGCTACATAATGTAGCGGACGTACTTTAAAAAAATATAAAACTTGTTGTCCGGGAAACAGTGTAGCGGACGGGGCGGAGGGGCAAAAAGGTAAAAAAGTCCGTCCGCGACATAGTGTCGCGGACGACTGACAGTATTCGAAAAGGGCGCGATCTGGGCCGTCCATTTTTCAGGATGGACGGTCAGATCGCCCTTGCAACATAACTCCATTTGCTAGCGCGAGCAATGGATCAGCTTCCTATATATATATATATATATACACACACACACACACACACGCGTGTGTGCGCGAACGCGCGCGCGTTACAACCACTGATGCAAGTCTGTTCATGTCAACGAGTATCAACTGTTTAAATGCAGTAACTTGCAGCGCTGTAGCGGACATGTTTAGACTGTCAAATAATAAAACGAATTATATTATCATGCTTAATATTTTATCTCGCGAGCTTATTTGTAGAGAGAGAAATTGATAAAAGATAAATTAAGGTTAAGCACCATCAACACCACAAGCATAGTGCAAATTTGTGGAACGAGAGTTTTGATATGATGTTCCTAATTTCTATAATACTATACTATACTACCATATAAAAGATCTAACTCAGAACCAATTCACAGTGAGAATGGAGCTCACAAAGCTTATATGTTGAGTTGTTAATTGTTATTTTGTCAATTTGAAGTTACCGGTACGGTGCTTATGCGTTGCACTTAAATATGGTCGAAAATAATTTTTGATGTGACATCATTAGCTTTTGTGGGATCAAAATAATATAATTCAATTATATTCTTAGTTCTTTTTTTGACTTGTTTAGAAGAAATGTAAATTTGATTTTCGCAATTGTAATCAGTTAAATGATTGGAAATCTTCTTTGTAGATTTTTTGATTGAAGAAATGTTAAATGGTGTTGTTGAAAATAAAAGCAAATGGAGATTTAAAAGGATGAAGCTGTTGTCTTTATTTTTGTAACATGTTAAATTGGTTCACGTATACACTTAAGATATGTAATTTTCAAGACCATGTGAAATGCAAAGGACCTAATCTTCAATTGTAATAACTGAATAGATTTTCAGTTCAAATTGGCACCATATTTATGCCTTTTTTTTCCCTTCATTTTTATGCATATTTTACCCTTTTTTTTTCTTAACTGATTTTCACATATTTCAGGTTCTTTATTTTTGTTTTTCAATTTTTCTGTTTGCTATCCAAAAATGCAAGAGAAAAAAAAAAAAGGTTCTCATTACTTAGTTCATTATCCGGTGTTCTTTCAAATTAAAAAGGGAGAAATAAAGGGATTTTCTTTGTTTTATTTTTCTTTCTCATCACATTTTTCATTTCCTAAATGTTTAGAATAGATTCATGTTCTAATTTTCATTTAATTTCAACCAAATTTAAAAGGAGTCATAAAAAGAGGTAAGAATATTATTGATGTAATCGACGGATGACATAATTATTCAAAAATGATTTACGATATTTGCACTTATAAATTTCTAAGCAAAGACGGTATTACCATTTGACCATGAGACCACGACTCATGCTGCATATGTGGGCTGGGCTGCCATGAAGTTGCCTAAGTGAATGGAGGTCGATCATAATAGTAACTATGTTTTATGAGAATTCGTTTCATTCCACAAGTATTGTCTTCAACTGAACAAGAAATTGATAGCTTTAGGTCAACAGTCTCGTGTTAACTTTGGAAGATTTGATTTACATTAAGACCATCTAGCTAGCTTGGCTAATGCCTTCTCTAATGGACTCTTACAAAGAAGATACTCAACTCCTGCCCTGTGGCACCATCTGGATTTATCATGTACAATGATTCAGAATCCTTTGATCCAACCACCCTATCAAACCTTGCCCTCATGTACGTCAATTCTCCGTCGGAGGCCGCTTCCTTCTCCGACGGCCCCGGGAGTACTCCTGCACCCATTGACACACCCCTCAATAGTTGCATAACATGAAGCTCATCATCACTCATTTGCTTCCTCCTTATACAGTAGCCATACTTCCTCCCATTACAGTACACAGCCCAGACAAACTCCTCCAGCACCTTCTTCTTGCGAGTCTTCGTCTCGCTTTCCATCGCGAGCCTAACGATATCCGATGCCATTTCTTTCTGGAAATCGCTTGTCAGCATCGGCAGCTCTATGACGAAGATTGGCATGCGATGAGGATCTTCCTGTATGGCTAGGCTTACTCTCCCCTTGCGGTAGCCGAAAAGCGTCCCTGTGGTGGCACTGTCTGCTAGTAATGGCTTTCGAGGACGGCCCAACAGCGCAACCATCTTGCAGCCCGAGGTTAACATCGGCAGAAGCTTGAACATGCGAAAAAGTCCTCCGCCTGTCTTCGTTCTCTTCTCGCGGGTGGTACGCTGCAGCAAAGATAGTAAAGCTGGATTTTCCATTTGATGGAAAGGGCTAGAGTGCACAGGAAGCATTACAGGACTTTGTTAAGATCTCAAAATTGAAGGGATTGGAAGGGTTTGTTGGGGATAGTGATGAGAGTAAGTTTGAGTATATATAGAAAGGTCTATGAAAGGATAAAGGAAGTTGGGAATCTTTGAAGTGGGGATGGGAAGGAGACCCTCCAAGTTGGTTAACAGAGAAAAAAAGAGCCTCAAATAAAATTAAAGTTTTTGGGTGGGTTTGGGGGAAGGGAGGCTTAGTATTGTGACTTGAATGCGAGGGGTCCTAAACACGAAATCAACCGGTTCTAATTCTTTCCAAACCCCGCAATATTTGTAAAACCGAGCACTTAGCTCAAGAAGGTAGAGGCTCTAGAGCTCGGGACACTGAGTCATTCGTTCATTCTTGACTATGATCAGTCTCTCACGTTTTTTTGGGCTTACAGGACTGATTTAGGAGTACATTCGCTCAATCCTTATTAGAATGGTGTCATAATGAGAAACCCAGCTCAGACTTCTTTCGAGGAAGTCCTTCGCTTTTAGGAAGAGTTGGGGGTTTAATTGGGGGTGGATTGTTAATGGGTAAAGCATGATGTGACCAAGTTAAGTGATGAACTTATGGGGAACTTGAATCTGATAAGATAAGAATGGAAGGTCGGGCCACAAATTGTGGGGGAGTTGAGGAAGGAAAAACGTAGAGAAAAAGATGGAAAAAGTACTCTTTGTAATGGGGGTTTGTCATGTGCCTTTCTGATCATTACATGGGTGTCAACATCAGTTGGCTTTATGCTTTTCCAATCCCATTCACAAACTCTAGGTAGGTGCAGTTCATATTCTTCCTCCCAAACATCTCCCTGTTGTCAAATGGGAGTCCACTTATACTTTGCCAAATGACTCTCCCTTTCTACACTAGACTCGATCTTTTGCTTCCCATTCTCTGAGACGGTGGCCTTATTCCATTAGGACAACAAGCTTGACAACAAAGAATGGATATCTTTGGTGACGGCGGAGAGTTCATGAAATTTCTACAAACGCGTACAGCAATTAGATTACGTTCGAAAAAATCTAGCGAATTTTTTAGCAAGCTGCATTAGAAACTAGCTCTTTAGCGAAACAAAGTGATTTTTGCTTCATTCCGTGCTTCCGAGCTCCAATAAGGCTTTCGAGAGCTCACAGTTTTTTGAACAATTATTGACTTCCAAATTTCCTCCCAACCCCACCCCAACCCCACTACCCAACACAAGAAAACACACACACACACACCCCATTTCCTTTTGTAGGGGTGGGGAGGGGGGTTAGTCTCAATGAAGAAGCAGCCTATGAAGGTGTGTTCACAGATTTGGGAAGCAATCCTGGTCATTCATGCATGATTGCTGAAAGAAAAGCTAGTCGCGGTCAAAGATAGGTCCATGGATTGTCCGAGAACTTATGTAAAGGAGAATGCACTGTCGGGTTCATCATTATGGCTGATGTTTAATAAACTGAATTCGTTCTGGCCTGCTAGAGATGTCTTGGCATTACATTTAAAGCATATGGTTAAGCAGACCATTTATCTGTTTACTTTGCGTTTACATAGCCACAACTCGGTTGCATAATTAAGAGTCCTTGTGCATAACCAGATCATTTTATGCTACTACTATCGATATCATAGAAAAGCGAATTTGTGTTGCTACAGATATGACGTGCGTAACTGCACATCAAGATGTTGTACATCGTAAGTCACATGTTGTACTCGCAACTATAACGTAAAATGTACATAGTCTTAATGGGTCCTCAGACTCACTTTCCCCATATTGTGTACAGCAATCACTGGACTTTGCCGCTAAGATATTAGTTCCTTCACTGGAATGACAGTTTTGTATCTGCATTTTAGCTCAAAACTTGCATGTCTAGGTCCGAGGTTGCTCAGAGTTATTGCATACAAGACATAAAGCTTCACATGGTACACGTTGGTCCATCGTCTAAACACAGAAAAGGGGCCATACACCATGACAATTGCCCAGTTGTACTTACTAGAACAACAGATGGCTGATAATGTTACACGAAAAGGTACTTGAAAATCAATATAAACCATTCAGTACAATGATTGACCAAAAAGCTATTAGTTAGACATATAAACGTATTTGGCGTGCAAGAGCAACAAACAAGCTGGTTGAGTTGGGTTCTCAGAGTGATGCAACATAAAGCTAAGATGACACATGATTCAATTGACTTTAAACTACGTTTGGGTGCCTAAAACCTCATATTTGACACATTAATGATTAGTCATTAATAACCCTTCCAAATCCACCCCCGACCCCCTCAACCCCACCACATGCGGTGCGGGGTGTGTGTGGTGTGGGGGGTGACGGGTTTGCCGTCGATCGTTTTAGTCATATTATAAGTTAACAAAGTGATAGATTTGACAATAAACCTTTTAGGTTTTTGTGATAAATGAACAATTTTGTTAATATAAGAGGATTGTCACGTTAAAATATATCATGTGCATATCGTTACAATCATAAACATAATTAGATTTCCTTAGTTCCATACATAAAGCACTAAGAATGTACCAAAAAGAGGATCTAATACATATTCCAAACACCATTTTTTACCAAATAAACATGAATAGGACAAGTGATATGCTCAAAAATCATCGACCAAAAACAGCCTCCCTCGAGGACCCTCTCACACGATCCAAGTGACCTCTTTAGAAATGCACCATTTTGCTGTTCCTCAGTCGATTAAAGTCATTTCAAGCGCCAACCACAAACAAGAAGAAGCTTGAACAAACAACATGGTAATACGACTCAACTTAGGAAGGACCATGGCCTAATTGCTAATATTAAGCAGCTTAATATGATTGTTCAATACATACTCTGTTAGCCTTGGAATTATTGTGTCCCCGCAGGGATGCGTCAGATTTCACATGCTTGTGCTTTCTTGGAGTTTGATGTCAGCATTTAACTGCTGCTGCTTAGTTTCATAAAGCATGATGTTGAAAGAAGCAAAGTTTGGCGATCTTTAGTATCCATGTGAAGACCCACCACAGCTTGACAAGATAATGAGTTAACAATGGTATGTTTGTTACAAAGTGTAAGCCAGTTTGATCTCAAGATGTCAACTAAAGATGCAGAAAAAGGCACACGATTGAGATTAAATTAAAAAATGAGTCAATGTTCACACCAGAAGATTGACAAGAAAAATTAAGTAAACCAAATAATATAGAAACAGAAACAGGGTTCTTCAATGACTGCCTTGCTTTCATAAGTTTTAGAAATAGTATTTTTTTTTAGTTTAGCCCCTGCTTCGCATGGATAATTCTATGCAGTGGCGGAGTCAGAAGCTGTGCACGAGGTGGGCACCTAATTAATAAAGGAGAAAAATAATCAGGGTGGGTCTGAATTACCCAATTTAAATTCACATTACACAAAACTACACTTTATTGGACCAAAATAAATTTCTTAATCTTTGTGCCCTACCTTTTGTCGAACACATGATCCATATGTTAGTATGAAAAAACAAAGACATCAAGAACAATCTTATACTCCATAATATGTTCCTCAAATTTATTTTACACAAGAGCCAACACTCAACAACAGTTATATTAAGAGAATAAAAATTGAGACGGCTATAGAGCCAAAGATTGGAGTTGGGTTCATTATAACAAAATATAGTATAAAACTGTTAATTTAGGCATTTGAATGTTGTTCTTTTCATGTGTCTTATACTGTGAGCACCTGATTTTAGTGTAATTTGTCAAAGTGTCGTATTTTTCTGAACTTTTTAGCAAATGTAACATGTTACAGGCATTTTTTTTAATAAAATATCCTATTTTTTGTGTTCCCTTACCATAACATCATATATTAGTGTTATTATAAAAAACATATGAAACTCTTTTTGAAATCATGACGTTAATTTTAATCAATAGTTCAATTTTATTCCAGCATTTAAGTCCATTTCTAAAACTCACCCTTCCAACCTTAAATTACCATCTTTAAAACAATCAGCATTTAAGTCCATTTCTAAAACTCACCGCTAAGGCTGATAGAAGATGTCTCGAGAAAGCGGGAACCGGATCCGGGTCCGGGTATGCCATGATCTAGCCCACTTGTAGCTTATAGAGTAGGCAACAGTGTTACACAATCACGCCGTGCAAATTATCAGCATTTGGAGCGTAAACCTCTTGCAGGGTAGCCCCGCTTGAGCATGGCTGCCAACCCTGTCGTTGCCATTGCCAATCCAAGGTTGTATTTTCTGATCATCTCTTTTCTGTAGTACGGAAACTTATATGGCTAACGATAATAGTTTTAACTGCATAGTGATGAAGACGTGGGCACCGAGGCAGCTAGTTATACGGAGATCATCGTGGTGCGTCATGGAGAAACTGCATGGAAAACTGATGGTCGAGTACAGGTATTCCGTTTTAGTTGATTTTCCGCTTGGACTTTTTGGGAAAATTCAGTATAGACTTCGGTACGCGTAAACCTGGAATTGAACTTAAATAGCAATAATTGATTAATTAAGTAGCGTTTGGCAAGTCAATGTTGATATGCATAAATGGGTATCATAGGAATTAGCGAAAAGGTCAAATTCAATGAAACAGATGGAGTATTTGTTACTTTTTGTCAATTTTGCTTTTTGAATGTATTTGTTACTTTTTGTCAATTTTGCTTCATGAGTTTCAACCCTAGTTGGGTGAACACATGTAAGTGTACCTGTTGAAGTGTTGCAGACAACTACCAGTAGTGCAGCTCTAATAGAATAAGTACATGTGTTAAGCAAATTTATTTTATGCTATTGACTCAAACCCTTTGTTGCGCAAGATTTAGGGAAGAATCAGTCTATGAAGTTTCAGTTCTTGTGACTGTAAGAGGTCAATTACATCACACAAATATGACTAGTTAATTTAACCCGTTAAAGGACTAATAAGATTAGGTCATGGGAACTGTTTGTTCTGTCAGATTCTTGTTCTGTGGATTCTTTATACAAAAGGGATGAGTAATAATGCAGGATTTGATATACAGGCAAAGGAGGTGTGCAAGGGTGAAGGTTTAAAGAGTAGTAGTAAGAAAAGAATGGATCTAAAAAGTCTATTCATGCCCTGCTGAATTAGAACTGCTGTAGTCTCTCGGTTAACCTAATTGAATTACATCTGCCAATCATAGTCAAAGTCAACTTAGGGTTGTGATAACAAGGCTCTTAAAGGGAAGGGTGGGGTCAAGGGTCTCCAAAGAAGAAAGAATTTGCCAATGAAAGATTGGATGTAGTACAAGGTTAAAGATCATGGATACCCATTTTCGTCTGTGAATATTTGCTCTTTACGTGTTTCTTGTGAAACGATGCATTGCTGAAAATTAGACTTCTGAATGCAATCTTCTCGCTGCTTAGAGGAAGTCAGAGGGACATTGCCCGTTATCTTTCCTACACGACCAAAGAATGACCCCTTTTGCTCCAAAATGATTTTGATGCTCTTTCTATTGCCTTATAGACAAATACTAGTTCAGTTTGCAACTGCTGTTGTTTATGAGTTATTATTTGCATCACAGCTCATTGCTGCTCTGTGGAGATTAAGCTATATAGTTCTCTATTTTAAATCTTGTGCAGATTGAACACACTTTTTACCTTTTACTCCAAAATCCTAGTCTCCAGAGTGGTTAATCAAATCTTATCATCTTTGTCTAGCTTCCTTATTCTTGACCATCTATTCTGCACAAGGAAATTGCAGTCTTCCCCCTGATTCAAAGCTGATTTACTCTGCTATATAAGGTGTTCGTAATGGTCACAATCACAACTACGGGACACTTGAATTGCCGGTATACCTTGTGCATGCCTCATGGTTTGATGTACAATATTATTGTGAGGATTACTGTATTATGCATTATATTATCTTTAATTCCGTCTAATTCCATTTCATTCTGGATTTGTGCCGAATAAGCAGGGACACCTGGATGTTGAGTTGAATGACTTTGGAAGACAGCAAGCTGCTGCAGTAAGTTTACATGACCTGGATGACATATGTATTCGTTGATCCCATATGCTTGCTAAAGTGTGTGCTATTTTTGAAGGTGGCTGATCGGATTTCTAAGGAGAAAGCAACATCTGCAGTGTACTCATCTGATCTGAAGCGAGCCGTTGAAACTGCTAAAATTATAGCAAGCAACTGTGGCGTTCCAGAGGTTTGATCTTCTGAAAACCTTTGCTTTCGTAGACCTCCTTTTTGCTCTATATATAGTTCTAAGCCAACAGCATAGGGTATTGAATTCATTCTGAAGAAAGGAAGTAGGAATTAAGGTCACTTTTTGCCGTAAAGTTTAATTGACCAAAAGTCAGATCTTATTTATACTACACATCTTGTGTGCAATGTGTGGTGATGTATGTTACAACTTTAATTTTTCATGACATAAGGCTTGGTCTCCCTACAGAAAGATTTTGGTTAGGCTGCATACATCTAACTCTCCTAGAGCCTGTAGTTTTGCAGGCCTTGTGTCGTGGGCTGTCCTTTATCTTAGCTTCGATGTAAAGTTAAATTAAAACTTTTGTATCTTATGAAAGCTTAGAGAGCCTGCTTCTGTTAGTTTTCTTTCTCTATGGGACTTGGGCTTGCTCTCAGAAAAGACCTCAAACTTGATGGTTGCATCCGTCAGATCCTCTGATAGAATGTTTGAATTTTCAGAAAGCTAATATGAGTCAGTTGAACGAAATCCAAGCTCTGAAAGGATCAACTTGGTACACTGAAGACACTAACTGTAGTTAATTAAACTCGGTTGGGTGGATTTGAGGGACAAAGCCCAGAAATAATAGTCACCTAGGGCAGCTAAAGGCCTAGCGCATCTTCCCTCGATAATATGCCCAGAGCATCAAAGGGAAAAGTTTTGGATGTTTGAGCCATTATATGTGAAGCGTGAAAGCTGAATCTTGAAGTCAGGTAAATAACCTATAGTTATTCAGAAGAATTTATTAGGAAGGACAAAGTTTATAGCATTGTTTTGTTAATGCTATGAGATGGGCATGTTTCCTTGTGACCGTATAGCTGGTTCCTTACCTACTTACCGGCAAAAGCTGCAATTGGTTTATAATCCTGCTTCCTCATAAAGACAATTTTGACTATATTGTATGCGCTGTTGGAACCAGCCTTATCCATTGATTAACCATTAATTCGTTAATTTGTTCAGGTAATAAAAGATCCAGACCTTAGGGAAGACATCTTGGAGAACTGCAGGGTCTGACATCAGATGAAGTAGCCAAGCTTAAGGGGAACACACGTCCAGAATTATCTTCTTCGAGAACAGATCAAGAAATCCCAGTAAGCAGCATTGCGCTATCTGTGGTGTTTATCTATCTGAAGTTTTACAAACTATCTTGGATTCAAATTTCGAACTGTCTGAGAATTCCATTTACTTTCAACTTAAGGTTTTGAAGCAGCATGGGAAACTCTACTTTTTTGTCTGTTTGTCTTGGATTCAAAGATTTTGAGAATCCTTGCCTTTGTAAAGAGTCTTTCGAAAAACTTTGGATGAACTAATAACATTAAAATGGTGCCTGCATGAACTCTGGTTCCTTTGTAAATAGTTCAAATTCTTTTTTTTAGCAATTTCAATGAGGTGATTGACAGTTTGACTTTGTGCAATATTTCAGGGAGGTGGAGAAGTTTCAACTAACTTTATCAACGTTGCACGTCTGCATTGCAGAGGATTGGTATGAGGCATATAGGTATAGCGTCCTAACATGTCTACTGGTGAAAAAGTTAGCATTTTAGACAGTTACGTCTTGGTCATAGTCCATTCTTCTTGGTCTCATATAGTTTATATTTCTGATTATGGAGTAACGGGCATGAACATCAGCAGATTTCTTTTCATGTATACATTTTTATCCGGATTCCTGATGTTACAGCACAGGTTCTGTCCAAGAAGTGTTGCGAAAGAGGTTCAATCGATGAAAGTTCTGACATTTGTCTCAAATTACAGCGAATCACTTTTGTAGAGACTGTGCTAGGCCTCTATAGCTGCCAAGGCCTCTTTATCGACAAATGACATCCCTGCTGCAATTTTGCTGCAGCAGGGCAGGGATCCAGGATTGATAGGTTTTGGCCATGTTATGTGGCGACCAAGAAAGTTGCTAATGTATGAATACAAGTAATTTTTACCTCTCCTTCCTCATTGAGTCCTGAACATCAGCATGCCCAGTCTGGTAATTCTGCTATTAAGATACCAAAAAATGGTATGGGTGCAACTTAGATTGTGAGTACAACCTGAAACTTGACACAGCTTTGGCCAAGCCAATATCAGAATCTACATTTGTATAACCTTGATCCTTTTGTTTCCCTTCCAGGTGAGCGAGCTATAGTGGTTACTCATGGCGGAGTACTGAAGGCGCTTCACAAGCGAGCTGCTCCAACAGCAGTTGTACTGAGGAAGATACTAAATGCATCCCTGAACGTATTTCACTAGTGTGGCGAAGAGTGGATCATAAAAACATGGGATGACACCAGCCATCTTACCAAAACTGGGATTCTAGGAACTGGCTTTGGACGTGACAACTCTTCTGCTTAGTTTCATCCTGAACGTGTTGAGTGTTGATCTAATAGAAGCGGTGTGTACCGACAGCCTCGATGCTTTTGTAGCTTCTACTTTTGTTCACCCCCCGGATTGCATATCTCCCCTTTTGCTTTTGGATATGTACGCAGGAGTTTTATCCCGACGGGTTCCTGTGATTTAACTTCTTATGTATATATTATTAGTACTTGACAAAAAAAAAAAAAACAGAATCAGTGTGTACTCTGATGTAAGCATATTGTCTGCATATAATGCCCAGCTTGCATAACTTTTGTTCTAAGTCCTTCATAGATACATGTTTACCATTCAGATTTATGTTTATCTCAAGTGTAATATGTCATGACCTGTGTATGTTAAACAAAGTAGTATCGATCTCAAGTGTGATTGGTTTAGCATCTTATACAGGCTTTTAGCTGCAAAGTTTTGACCCTTTTTTATCCTGCACTATTTTCTTTTGGAGGGTGTTATCCTAACTTCACAACTTTTCATTGATTAAGTTTCTTGACTGTCACTGAGAGAGGACTATGCAACATTTTTGAAGCTCAAATAAGAACTTATAGCGTTCAGATAGTAATTTTTTTTTTGTATGCCCGATAACGGAAGTGTTTATAACATTTAAAATTGAATAAGCTTTCATGATAGAGCATGATTACTTAACATGCATCTCATAATCGACCGTTAAAAGATCACCTATTAACTCAATCACCAAAGTTTAGTACGAGAGTTGTTTCAAACTAATCTTCAACCTCAGTCAAAGAGAAAAAAAAAAACTCATGGAAGAACAGAGGAAACAAAAGGGAATAAGAGAAAATCAAAATAAAAAATAGTAAGATAAGAAGCTAATGGCACTTTCGGCCATAGCCACTCTCAGTCGCCACCCCTTTTGCTCCACGACGACGTCGTCGTCCTCCTCCTTCACCCACATTACCAGACTATTCATCACCGGACACACTCCAACTCAACGCCACCAGTACTGCAAGAGGATGGCTTCATCGTCACAACCACCTTCACCTACAAGTGAAGCCGCTAAAGAAAAGCTCACCGCACCCTACGGCTCCTGGACTTCTCCGATCACTGCCAACGTCATATCCGGCGCCGAAAAGAGCCTTGGCGGCTCTGCCGTTGACCCGCACGGCCGGCTCTTCTGGCTCGAATCCCGCCCCGCCGAATCAGGGTACTCACTCATCTACATACACTAGTAACGCTTCAATTAGATACCTATATAAGCCTTATTACTCCCTCCCTCTTATGAATTTTTTGTCAGTTTGAGCGCGTAATTTTGCTCATCGTTTTTGTCCTTGTTATACCGATCAAATGTTGCATTGAATAATTTTTGTCTCCTTTCACTTTTTGCAAATTGAAGACGTCCATACGTTGACTTCAACTGTTGTATTTGCAGTAATAAAATTATTTCATCTACAATTACAACTCCCTTTGTGTTACTCATACCCGCTCAATGTAAATGTTTGAAATATAGTTTTCTTCCATCCGACAATAGTTGTAAAAATTTAGTTAATGCACATTGTTCACCCTTTTTCAGAAAATAACCTTGCTACTTTTAACTTAAATGACTTTTGGGTCTTTCGATTTAAGGGCAAAAGATGGAAAATTGGAAAGTAAGCATGGACTTTTGCTTTGAAAGAATATCAACTATTTGCCTGTAAAAAGTTTCTATTTCGAAGAAAGAATGCTAGTTTGAGTCAGAGGGAGTATTAGTTTTTTCCCAACTTTTTGCAAATTCCTGGGATGAATTTTATACATTTAAATCTTGACTCCATTCGTAGTTTTTATCATAAGTTGACTTGCCATACAGTATTTTATTTGGTCTCTAATCACTCATTGTTATCACCCATGGATTGACTTGCCAGACGATTCTTATTTGATGTATGATTTCTATTTGAGTTCGTTTCGATCTTAACATGAAGCAATATACGTCCTAGGATTTCGCAAAAAGTTAAAAGGGAAAAATTAATGAACCAGAGGGAGTATTTGAGTTCAAGTCAATGTTGAGATGTTTGAATTTTATCCTAAAGCTTCACAAAAAGCCAGAGTGTGAAGAAACTATAAGATGGAGGGGGTATTTGAATTCAGTTATTGTTTACTCTTTTAAGTTGGCAAAAAGTCAAAGAGGACCAGAGTTATGAAACTGATGGAGTTTGATGGTATAGTTTTTGTTCAGACGGTCAGTCCTTGTTAAAGGACCGGATAAAGCGGGGGATGAACCTACTGATATCACACCAAAAGAGTTTGCGGTTCGGACTGTGACTCAAGAATATGGTGGTGGTGCATTTACAATTTCAGGAGACACTGTAATTTTCTCGAATTACAAGGATCAGAGATTGTACAAGCAGCCAATTGAACGTAAAGGTCAATCTTTGGATCAAATTCTCTTGATTCTTGGACAATTGTACTTTTGAAGAGGAATTAATACTGTTTGTTAGGTCTATGGGGCCCCACTTGGGGCTCGGGGCTAAACCCAGATGGTGCCATAAAAATAGGCCCTGACGGGCTACTTTGCTGATTGTGGGATTTTATCATTGCAGATTCTACTCCTGTTCCACTTACTCCGGATTATGGTGGACCTCTAGTTAGTTATGCAGATGGAGTGTTTGATACTCGCTTTAGTCGTTATGTCACTGTCAGAGAAGGTAGAAAAATGATAGAAAGTTAATCATTCAATAGCTGATCTGTTCATCTATATGTTGATTTACTTATGTTTCATTTTGTTAGATCGTCGTGAAAGTAGCTTGAATCCAGCCACGACTATTGTATCAATTGATCTCGACAACGAAAGTATCCAAGGTATGTTCTTATTGTGTTTCAAAGTGGCGATTGTGTATCCTGATTAATTTCTTGTATGGCTGGAATGGATGATGTGACTTGCATTTTCATGATTATGCTATAGTTCCTTTTGTCCTTTTTTTGGGAAATATGTATATTGGCTAGGCTCCCATTTAGCATACATCATGTTGCTTGCAGAACCAAAAGTGCTGGTTTGCGGAAGCGACTTCTATGCCTTTCCTCATCTGGACGCCAAAGGGAAACGGATAGCATGGATCGAATGGAACCACCCTAACATGCCATGGGATAGATCAGAACTCTGGGTTGGGTATATATCTGACGTCTTCCCTTTAAAATGATTCGTCATTTCTAATGATATCATTTTGCCTTTAAATCAAGTTATGCTCTACATGATTATTGCATTGTACTTGAATGGATCTGAAAACTTAATTGCTGAAGCAAAACAAATCCAATTTCGCCTTGTCAGAGCCTGAAAAATTTGTTAGTAAATTTGCTCGTTTTGATGGGACAACTCTCTCTCCCCCCTCCCTCCCCCATCTCCCCCCCCCCCTCCCTCTCTCTCTCCACACTTGCATACACATGCACAGACACATACACGTAGTTATCTGAAGTTCCCAGGTGGAGGTAGGAAATACATCAGAATGCTTAGGAGATGGCATAAAGTAAATGCTTACGGGTCAAGACATGTGGAGATGGTCGTGGAAACTGTGAAATCAATAGTATGCAAAGCCTAACCATCAGGTGTTGGGTACACCGTTTTTGTTTATGTAGTAGTGTAATTACCCTCCACTCAGCAAGACCCAAGTAACATTAATCTATGTCTTGTCACACAAAATGGTTTTTCACTTGCTCTTTAAGCTGTACATTCTGATCTCTAAGTCAGTTTAATCTAGTTATATGAGAGGATGATTGTGATGTAATATGCCACAAAAAACTGTCTTGCAGCATTACTGATCGATCTTGTTGCCCTTCTACATTTCTTGTTCTCCCATCAGCATTTCAGTCACAATCTTTGTACCTCATGGTCAGACCATCCTATCCAAACTTTTCGGACTAACTACTTGTACTCCCTAGCAACTCCAGCTCTTGTTACCCCCCATAGTTACTAAAGTCTATACACTAGAAGCTATGTTTGATTTTTGCTAGAGTTTCAGCATTTTGTGCTTCTTTGTCTTTGAATAAACAGTGAGATTCCTTTTCGCTCGGCCAATTGTTATGTTTAACAGTACCTGTCATAACTTCATGTTTTTGCTTACTCTAGTGATGGCATTGTGCAGAGACATCCATAAACGCATTTGTGTTGCTGGTGGTGATCTTAGGCTTGTAGAGTCTCCTACTGAACCAAAGTGGTCCTCTCAAGGTAACTCTACTCTTGATTTTAGTTTGATTTGCAACTAAGTATGTTAGATAGTTTGAACTCTTGCTTTGTTTTGTTCAAATGCTTAATAATGTCGAATGTTTCTAATTGTTCATCCGGTATTATATACTGAGTATGCCTCGTAAGCTGACTATAGTGGTTATGACATGTATCACATGGAAATGTATGAAAGAGGTACATATATTTGCTACAATGACAAAATAAATACAGTATGAGTTTCCTGTCACAGTAATTTGTGGCTACTGTATTTGGACCAAAAAAAAAATTCAACTTATATGTTTGAGATTATAACCTTTAGCTGAATGAACGGCCTGGTTAAAATGATTGCGTATATCAACTTAAAGTGAAGTTCTTCAAGTTTCTACTCTCTTAATGTACTTTGTGGTTTATACAAATGTGCTTCTGGTTTTAGGGAAAGATTGTAATTAGCTATAGGGATTTTATTCTGAGTTCCATGTTAGGGAAATATGACCCTTTCTTGAGTGTATAGCCTTTTGACCAAGGTCTTCTTTATACGGATCCTTTGATTCTGCTTTTGCTTATTAGCTGGGCTAAGGAGATAGCTTCGATGAAGCCTTTCTCAAGTTTTCGGAATCTTTTACTTCTTTATTGATTTCCCAACCCTTAGCACAATTACTTTGATTCATCCTGCTTAGCCATCGAACGACATGCAACTGCATTCTTTATCAGGAGCTACAAGTAGCTTGTGGCTTTATGTTTTCGTGTCAATCGAATTTGTGATGTTTTTTGCTGCAGGAGAACTGTTCTTCATCACTGATAGGACAAGTGGATTTTGGAATCTTCATAAATGGGTAATCTTATGCTTCTTCATTTCAGATAGTTGAATTCAGTTGCATGTAGATGTTTTGTTTTTCGGATGAATAGTATTTTTCCCTTGCTACCCTCAATTTTGGAAAGTTGCACTAAACCTAACCGAGCTTCACTTTGTTGTGCAAATATAGCACCTCGTCCAGAATTAGATTTAGCGTTAAAGACCCTGCCAAGCAACTTTTTGGCTAGCCCTATTATTGGAGGCATTGTTCTGTGGTGGGCCCATGGACAAATAACAAAGTTTACCCAAAATTATCTTGGCTTTTTCTTTCTTCTTCCCCTAATTGTTCTTTCACCTGCCCCTAATCATGCAAAGGCATACCCATTACACGCAAACACACACATGCACTCAATTACATACAAAGAAATATGACCGCTTGGCTAGCTCCTTCATGGGGTTAAAGCAGCAGACTCCTCCAAATTCCCTAGGAACACACAAGCAAACCACTTGCCTTACATGTCAAACTGCCTTGGACCAACTTTTCTGCTACATTCGATTCAGATAGTATTAGCAAACATGTTATATCCTGAAATTTCTAAGCATATCTGAAATTTGATGAAAGTTCCTGGAAATGGATCCTTTACTTGCAGAAGAGGTTTAATATCATATTCCCCCCCTCACCCACCCCACCCAAAAACCAAAAAAAAAACACACACATACACACACACAAAAAGAGAAAATAACTAAACAAATAAAATGAAATAAAAAATAAGAAAAGAACATGGCTTGTTGAACGTGACTTGTACTCAAGATCCGAGGTTCAAAATTTCAGATTCATCATTGTTATGTTGACGTACTTTCTGTGGTTCTGATGTCTATAGATTTATTGTTCGTTGTTGTGATGTCAGTTGTCAATGATGTAGTTCTATTCTATGTTACATGGACCCTTCACTTTGGGGTGAAGGGGCGGTGTCGACAAGACTCGACGCCGACATGGGTACGGGATCCGTGTAGGATCCGTCTTCTGCCGAACGGATACGCCACGTTTACATTCCGGCCAGATAGCGACGGTAAGGATCGAAGAAAGAAGAAGCTGTGAAGGTGGCCATCGACCTCCGAGAAAGAAGAGAAGAAGAAGAAGAAGAAGAAGAAGAAGAGAGAGAGAGAGAGAGTACCTTCTGCTGGGTCACGTGGGTCTCCTGTCTGCTTTTTCGGTCTTCTCACTTCTGTCTGCTTTTTGACAGCCTTTCTTTTGCTTTTTTTTCCTTTTCTTTTTGTTTTTTTTTTCCAACTTTTTGGCATTGACCTATAAAAAGGAACAAAAAAATCTAAATCGAAATAAAACGTATATTATCCAGCCAAAAATGAAAGAATCTATTTATTCTGAGCAGTAATTATATATAATTTATATATACTCGTAAAAAAAATATTTAACACTCAATCTCATTTGAAGTATTTTATGTACCTTAAGATTTTTAGCCGTGTCCCCGTACCCGTGTCCAACTCTTGGACGGTGTCCACGTATCCTAGAATTTCAAAAATAGGCGAGTCCGACACTCGGACACGTATCCGATCCGGACACCGACACCAAGTCCATGTAACATAGGTTCTATTCAATCGGTTATAAGTATTTGCATTTTCCTGATCACGAGGAGCCTGGATGTCTTAGAAGTGAGTGAGTAAAAAGAAAGGATTTTTTTTTTCTTTTAGGTGGGTAAGAGTGGAGGAATTCGACGGCGGTGGGATTGGTGGTTCGGTGGGGGCAACTTGATATGAATATGACAGATCGGTTTAGGTTTTGCATGATTGCGCTTACGTGTGTCGTGGTGGTGCCATGATGGCGGTGGTGGTGAGGGTCTCGGAGGTGATGTTAATGGTGGTCGAAGAAAGGCAGCATAGGGCAAGGGATCTCTTTGAATGAAGAACAACAAGAGGAAACATTCAGAAACTATTGTCTAGATCAATATGTGTTAATCACACATAGTTGTAGGCTTAGTGCAACTTTCCAAAGTTTAGGGTGGCACTGCAAATGACATATATAGAGTGGGCAAGCTGCCATTCACCCTTTGTTTTTATCTTGGATACATTTTTACATCGTCAGAGTAGTTTTCGTTCTTGTAATTTGAGGCCCCTTATGTATTCATTGTCTTATCTTCATCTTCTTCTTCTCTTTATTTTTTAACAGATTGAATCTCGGAATGATGTGCTGCCTGTTTATTCTTTAGATGCCGAGTTTGCAAGACCATTATGGGTTTTTGGGATGAATTCTTATGAAGTTACCCTCAGCAATGAGCAGAAAAATTTAATTGTTTGCACTTACAGGTTCCTTCACATCTAACTCTATGTATTAATCTATTCATCTGGAATTTGACACACCTATTAGCATTCGGTTTAACAAAAGTTCCGAAAAACGTACGGGCAGAATGGAAGCTCGTATCTTGGAGTTCTAGATGATGCCAAAAGCACATTGTCCATCCTTGATGTTCCTTTCACAGACATTATTAATTTTGTAACATCAAAAAACCTAATACTTCTGGATTCCTGAAATTTCGGTAGCCAACTATATAACCCTAATCCTTTATCGTGTGAGGATGCTTATGCAGACATCGGGGCTCCAATGCCTATACGTTGAGGGGGCATCTGCAGTTCATCCGTTGTCAATAGCTAAGGTGCAACGCCTTTTCCTCTTCTTTCTTCCAAAAGTTTCTCTTTTACTGCCTTCGAATCATTGTGTCTATTGTCATGTTTCACCTATGTTACAAGGACGGGTACCCTTAATGGGTGGGGGTATGTTTCTAGCACTGGAGGCTAGACTCGCATGATATTCAGCTTTGGATTGAACTTAAGTGTTCCTATCGCAACAGTTTCTAACAATTTTACTTCCGTCTAGCAGGTAACATTCAATGATGAGAAGTCGAAAGCTGTTGATTTTCAGATTATGTGGTCTTCTTCGCCTAGTAGTTCAAATTACAAATCATACTTCAGCAAGCCAGAACTCATTGAATTCCCAACAGAAGTTCCTGGTCAAAGTGCATATGCATATTATTATCCACCAATGAGCCCCATATATCAAGCTAGTCAGGAAGAAAAGCCTCCATTACTGTTGAAGAGCCATGGTATATTAATTGTTTTCTTTCATTTAGATACATCTGGATAAATCTAAATATTTTGTTCTTTTGTTTAAACTGTGTAACCTATTGTCATTCTATAAGCATTCAGCATCTTTGCATTAGCTTTACAATCTTTCTTACTAAAATCTTGATAGTGACTATTGTTTGCATTTCAACACAAATAATTACAGAAAATGAATAAATGATGGTCCTCAAAGGCAAAAGGAATTGAAGGAGGTTATAACTGTACATTAGCAGAAATTGGATTTGTGGTGCTCTTTGCGTTAAAGGAAATTAGGGCAAGCCCAGTGCAAGAGGCTCCACCCGCTGCAAGGTCGGCAGAGGGTTACTTATCCTCGTCTAATGAGTAATGATACCCTTGTATTGCGCTGTTGGTCTAAGGCTCATGAATAATACACGGTTTTACAACCACAGTTCAAAGATTAGTAGCCTATGGACCTGGAGTATGGTCAGTGACACTGACATGACTTTCCAGTCTGTCCTTTTTTTTGTGTGTTTGTTTGTTTGTTTTTTTTTTTTGGGGGGGGGGGGGGGGGGTTGATCAAGAAAAAAAAAGAAGTGTATGCATTCCCTTTACTGGAGAATTTACGCTGTTTGACATCCTTTGAATTAGCTCCTAAACGGTAAATTCATGACTATGCCGAATCAGATCTGCCAAAACTTCTATGATAGAATTATCTTCATGTACGTCTTTTCTTTCCCTTGTTTTCCTCCACAGATTGCTTTCACATTCTTTTATGAGGAGTTGCTAAATTGCGTCAACAAAGTTCTCCTCTCCATGTTTAGTTATCGCAAATATAGATACATTATTTAACTGCATGACATGGAAATAGTCCTTTTCACAAAAGTGGGGGAAAGGCTGCATAGATCGATGTTCCCCTGACCCCCGCAAGTGGGGAAACCTTGTGCGCTGGGTCACCCTTTATTTAACTGCACAAAACATTATGCAACCCGGACGAAATATTTTTAGTTATGATATGTTGATGGCATTAGAAAAGTGTGTTTGATTGTACTCCCTCGGTCCCAAAATAAACTTTTGGGACTAGGTCTTTCTATCTAACATTGCTACTTTTGACACAAGTGACTAGGTCTTTCTATCTAAGGGCAAAAGATGATATTCAAGCATTAACTTTTACTTTCAAAGAGCATTGACTGTACGTGTCCATATAAAGTTGGTATTCCAAGAAGAGACTATTATTTTGGGGCAAATGCTTGCATTTAATTTGATAAGGGTTGTTTATACTCTGCGAGTTATGTCAAATATTGCAGGAGGGCCTACGAGTGAGACACGTGGTATCTTAAATCTTGGTATCCAGTATTGGACTAGCCGAGGTTGGGCCTTTGTGGATGTAAATTATGGCGGAAGCACTGGTAGGTCCCTACACTTTGCTATTTGTTTGTATGCATGTACATTCATTGCTATTGTACTTGATCTGGTTCTTGCTCAATTGTTATGTCTTATATAGAAAGTTCACTGCATCTCACATACAGATTGGGGTGCCTGGGTTAGCGGTGGGGGCTATTTTATGATTAGGAGAAACTAGCAAAGAATGAACCTGGAAACCTTCTTAGCTTGAAAATAAACTAAAGGCTGGTCGTCATTTTTAAAGCCAAGTCCTCAGCCGGCAACCCGTTTTTATGCTGCCTATCAACCTTGACAAAACACATTTGCAATCACCAGGCCAACCTGTCCTGTCATGTAAGCATTCTGATCTCTATAGCACAAGATGGTTATCCGTCAACTAATATGAATATTCAATCTCAGTTGTATTCGGAAGAATGTAAGAGTTTGAGGCTAAGACGAGGTAGGACTTGAAAGTTCTGGGCTTATCAGCTTGAATATCTATAGCTTAAAATACAACTGAAGTTTTTCATTATACTCATGACCTCGTAGCAGTTGCAATAGTAAGGATGGGACTTTGGTTTAAGTGTTGGTGCATACAGAAGTTTTAGGATTCATTTTATCTTTCATACTTACAGTTGTACAATCATGGTCACAGCTATCATACTGATGACTCCAGATTTATAACTGCGAGTGAAAGTACATGCATAATAGCTTCACTGTTCAATAATATGAACATTTACTGGAAGAGCAGGGACAGACGTAAAAAATTTCTATAAGAAAAATTACAACTGAACCTTTACATTGTAGTCAAGATCTCATAGCAGTTTCACTAGTGATGGTGCGACACCAGTGTAAAAGTTGGTATCTACAGAAGTTGTGGGATTCATGTTATCTTTCGTGCTTACAGTTCTAAAATCATGATCACGAGTATCATACATTCATACTGATGACTCCAGAGTTGTAACTGTCTCGAGTGAAAGTGCATGCAGAATAGATTCCCTGTTCAATAATGAAAACATTCACTGGAAGAGGTGGGAAATACCTCAAAAGTCTTGTGAATTATATGACGCAATGACGTGATGGTAGATCAGGGTTTACCTATAGAGTGTCCTTTGAAATAAAAATGAGTTCTTTCAATGCCAGATTTTTCACATAATGATGTAGACAAGTTACCCTGTTAGAGTAGTTTTTTCATATCTTATTAAAAAAATAAATGTTTACGTAACTGTAAGTTCTTGTGCAGTGGAACTTCAGCAAACAGTATATATGAATAACTAAGTTGAAGCCGTAAATGCAGCAATAATTCTAGTTACAAAAGGAACAAATCTTCTAGTGTAGTAACTTCATAATTAATCTACCTGTCCAATCCCAAAAGGAAATTAGCAGTTGACCTACTTGGGCTTCACCTTTTGTTGTGGGCCAAAAGTGAATGAGGGATTGTAAGGATAGCCGGATAGGATAGGGGCCAAACTACCGATATAAAAAAATTCAATGCAATTATTTAGTGGATGGACGTGTTAAGACAGATATGGAAAAGCGTGACATCAGCCTGACCCCTTCGAGCTACCACCCTCCCCCTTCCCAGGCGTCTGCCAATGGCAAAACTGTCATGTAAATATTTGGAAGATAAGTGAAAAGTGTTGTTTTTTTTTTTTTTAATGTTGTGGGGGGGTGGGGGGGTGGGGGGGGGGGGGTGAATACAGCGACGCTTGTTTGGACTCGTTTGGTGCAACTGCCATACATGTGTTCAACGTTGGCTAAATTTCTTCAGCGAATCCTTTTCAGATTTTTGTTGTGGACATGCTTTTCTAATAAAACATTTTAGACATCAATTTTAACCAGTTATAGAATCATATCAAATCTCTGTTTTGCTCTACCTTCCTCTCATCCTTTTTAGATTAAGTTCTACCTGTGCTTTAGCATGAAGTCATAGCACTTCAGTGGCATGAAGAACTTGTTTAGAGGTTGAGCCTTGGCACAAATGTTAGGTTGCTTGGCTGTGCCTGGAGAATCAACATTCTTTCTGCTAGAAGTAACCTTCCCTAGACCCTGAAATGGTGAAAGCTCGTGCATTGGATTGTACAACCCTTAATTTAAGCACCATCACTCTTATGTTCTTGACTTTATATTTGTTGACAACTAATTTTATACTCTTTTTTGTGTATGTCTTCCGTCTTCCACTATATGTATTAGTGTGGAGTGTGGACGGATTTGTCTAAAGTGTTGTTGCCCCATATGAAATGTTGGTTTAACACTTCTTTACCTTAATGGTTAATATTCAGGTGGCAGATTTAAAGTTGTTGAGAGAAGAAACTCATAAATTTGAGTCTCACTATATTGACAATCTTTTGGTATGTACATAGTGAGTTGAATTTATTTTTTTTTCGGTGTTTGATTCACAACTTAGCTGACGAACTATACAACCCTGTTTCAGGAAGTGAAAAGGACTACATTGAGAGGTCACCCATCAATTTTGTAGATAAGTTCTCTTGCCCAATAATCCTTTTCCAAGGACTGGAAGACAAGGTATGCACATCATGTTATCCAGAAACTCTTTCCTTTACCCTATTTCTCGTATGTGAGAATTTTGTAGGATTGTGGAGGTAGGTTTCAAGATGCAATCATTTGTCCCATCTCACATCCTGCCTACTCATTTGCACATCTCCTTGTTCTTGGAGAAAACCTAAATGTGAAAGGACAGACTCAAAGCACAAGGCTCCCGCCAATGTGGAAAAACCCAACTAAAACTTATTTGAAAACCTTTGCCTCTTATATATTCAGAGTGCTTTGACAGGATCAATGTAGTTAAGCTGGCTATAAAGACATGGGGTTGGGGACTCTGGGCGTATGAAGTTTTTGTGGTTAGAGGGTACCAAACTTTCAACAACACCCATCGTCTTGATGCCCTAGTCATGTTGTACAGCAGTACAAACCAAAAATTTGAAAGTTTAGGTATTGCGCTTGTTTGGATAGGGAGAGTAAAGGAAAAGGATTTGTGTAGGAGGACCCAACTAGTTGCAACAATATGAGTTTATCTAACCAAGAGAAACAACTGGTTCATCAGTAAATGTTACACTACTATTTTTTACTCAGAAGCTATCATGTCTTGACCATTGTGACCTGGCGGCCAAGGGTTTGAAACAGGAAAACATTCTCTCCACAATAACTGGGGTAAGCTTGGATACGTGAACCATCCCTAGACCGTAAAATGGCCGAACCCGTGTGCATTGTGCCCACTTGTGTAAGCTTTGATGTCTTGATAACTGTGATTGCAATCAATCTTATGTTGTGTGCGAAATTGGACACATTCTGCAGGTTGTACCCCCTGATCAAGCACGCAAAATATACCAGGCCTTAAAGGAAAAGGGAGTGCCTGTTGCTCTTGTGGAGTATGAAGGCGAGCAGCATGGTTTTCGTAAGGTATCTACTGTACGATAGTTTCATCACAGAATCTTGTCTGCTTGGTGCACTAATTTAAGGTTCAATGACAGGCTGAAAATATCAAGTTTACCCTGGAACAACAAATGGTATTTTTTGCCGTCTAGTGGGACACTTCAAGGTGGCGGATGAAATCACGCCCATCAAAATTGATAACTTCGACTGAGAGTGTGGTATCAAAGGTATAACATTAAAAGCAGTTTCCGTTATTTTACGTTTATGATGCTGTTCTTACCAATTTTTTTGGTGGGCATGCGCATATCACTTCTGCTCATCATAAAGGTTGCAGAAGCAGAACTGTTGTATAATCAGATAGTGCAAAAAGGATCCTGAAATTCTCTAGGAGATCATGTGCTGCATGTTAGATCAGTGCAAAGATGAATACGATTTATCCGATTGCCTACGTAAAGGATTAGGATCCTCTGCTGTATTGTAGAGGTGCTGTAAATGCTTTAACAACGTTATTTTGTCACTAAAAGTGTTTTGCCGCTATGTCTGAAACTTGTAGCGTTAGTCTTTTGTAGCCAAAAACAGACTAGGTGATTGTCAATGTTACAATACCTCTGCAGTAAAGCAGAAGGAACCTTGTCACTTAAACATATCGAGCAACCAAATAATGCACTTCTTTCGTGAATTGAATAGGATGTAGCTGTCGACTCAGGATATAGAGAGCACAATAACATTTGGAAGCCCTCGGACGAGAGACTGATCCCGGCGCAGGATGAGCGGCCACAGCATGTGGAACACGTCCAAATCACTTGAAAGTGTCGCCTTTTGGTAGCCATTCGCAGAGTTCAGCTCTATGTGCTCTTTGCTGTCAAATGGGCTTGGTTTTGTTTCATATTACATTGCTTTCAGTTTGTGGTCAATAGTGGTATGGCAGTTGATATATGCGTTAAACTAGATACTAGATTGTATTCATTTGGTGCTAACTTGTGGCGTTTAGGACTTTTTTAAAACACAAAGTTGCATATTGCTCATAGCGTGATTGTGACCCAATCCCCTGTACAATTTTCCTCATGGATATGAGAATAAACAAACTTTGACTTTTACCTGGGTTGAAGGAAGATTCTTACAATCCCATATACAGTGACAATTAATAGTTGTTAAATGTTTTTAGTGACTTTTTTTCTAACACTATCAACGACAATCATTAGTAGCATCTTTTTAGTGTCACTAAATAAAAGTTATTAAAAACATTTAAAGACGATTGATTATCGTTATATAAAGAGGAGAAGGAAGATTCTTCTAACGCAATCAAATTTAGAATCCTTTGGTAATATTATGTAAATGGAAGGATGTCAAGTTTTAGTGTTATTGCGTGCAAGAATCCAATTTCGATTTTTTAGCATGAACGTCCGTGTCTCATCTAGAAGTTGACAATTACCTTTCCTCCCCCAGGCTATTCTAGTCTAGCCTAGTCTAGTTTTTTATTTTGATGGCAAGAAGTCGTAACTGGTAATGTAACCAGAAAGTGTGACAAATGTCAAGTTGTGGCCTAGACGACTTTTCCAATTTTGAAAATGCTATCCCTCTAGATCGTCGGTCATCAGAACACAGTACGGTTTCCTGTGAGCTTTTGATCATTTTCCACGTTTACTGTTACAACAGTGAGGACCAACTTGCACCTATCACGTAAGTGTAATAAGATGCACACTAATTGCCGGATTCAGCAAAACTAACACAGCTAAAAGAATTTAAGTATGATTCTTGCCTCTTGGAATGTGCTTCACTCATACATATTGGAACGAAATAAATTTCTTTACAACGAAAAAGAAGTAAAAATGATTCCTAAGCCAGGACTAGCATGAATTCATGATCGCGAAAACCCAAAACCATTGGCGATTGCATGAACGGCGGGGTTGAAAGCCAGTCTCCCCAAGATACCCTGCTTGTAAGGCAAGAAGGTTTTCTTCTTCAGATCCTCCGACATCGCTCGGTTCATGGTGTAATGCAACTCATGAGCCGAGACGGGTCCCCTTCTGCTCGAGCCGGATCCCGAACCAGGGCTGTCGATTGACCTGAAGCTCGAGTTCCTGATCTCATCGTGCCTCCTGAACACGGCCGTGTATTTCCTCAGGGGATCTTTATCGACTGCTCGTCCTTCTGACGCGCTGCGAAACAGGAAAAAGTCCTTGAATCTCCATTTTCTGCTACCTCTCGAGGATGAAGATGTGCAGATTGACAAGGTTGAAGTAGTTGCAGGCAGGGGAGGCTTTGAACTAGCAGACGGTAGCTTCGAGCTTTCCTGCTGCTTATTTTCTTCTTCCCATGGATACTCTGATACCCTTAAAGGAGAAAGTGATCTTGTTGCTCTGTGTCTTGAACTTGACGAAGATAGAGTAGAAACCCTCTCTCTACCTCTTTCGCGCTCTGCTGTTCTCTCAACTGCAGCGTCGAAATCTTTCTTCTGTCTTGGCGAGAAAGAGCCGGTAAACATCTTTTTACCCTGTGACAGTGGAGATCTGTGTGGCCTCGGAGACATTGCTCGGATTTTCGGATTGTCTCCGTCAGGACGTTGCAACCGAGGCGGAGGCTTCAGAGGCCGGATTATACCGCCATCAAACAGTTCCTCAGCTGATAGAGAAGTCCTTTCCCTTTCGCCACTCAAATCAAATGCAAAATCATCTTCGTACCTGTTGCTTCTTCCCTTGGGCGACTTGGGCGTTCCGGGCTTTTCCTCCCACTGGAAAGGCACCGCCGAGGAAGGAACACCGCCCAGTTTGATCTCCTCGCCGCCGTTAACAATCAGGAAATCGTCGAAATCGCGATACAACTCCGAAATCCGCGTCGGACTGGTCGGAGCGCTGAAGTAGTAGTCGCCCCCGAACGGCCTCGGCGTGGAAGGGCCGTTCAAGTACGACGCAGGAGAAGACCGCGCCTTGTTGAAGTCGAAATCCATGCTCTGCTGCGAAGGTATCACCACTTCCATCCCCATGCACCCTCTGCTCCTTCTCTACTGCTGCAAAACTGATGATCAAGCTGAAATCTCATGGGTATATAATGGTGGGAAGGAGGAGAGAAAGAACACGAGAGAGGACAAGAAAGAGCCAAATATTATTGACCCTTGAGGTCCAAGAAGCCGCCTTTTATTACTTGTGAAACTTCTGCATCCCCTTCTCTTGTGTCTCTTTCTGGTTTTACAAAATTAAAGGTTGGTGACCCACATGTGTATGAATTTTCCTTCAAGTATAAGGTAGATATTGACATGTCTCAGCTCACCATGAGTGAAAGTTAATCAAGTAATTGAAGGGTCGAATGCATGCGTAATGAGCTTCGTCATGTATGGCCTGAGCCACCAAACCCTTTTTGATTTCTTTTCTACAAACCACCGCAGTCAGCGGAGTCTATGCCTAAGTTTAATACCTGGTTTATTACAGCTTAGTCTTAAGATGGGATTTGATTAAGGAAAGTGATGCGAGAGCCGGTGGAATAAGAAAGCTAATCCTCAAACGTGGGAGGCAAAGACTAATTGCAAAGATGATGAGATTTCGTCACTTTGATTTACAAGTATGTTTTGCCTCAATAGTTTGGGTCAAAGCATGCTTTCTCCTCCGTCAATGACAACCTACCCCGAGCGCAGCATAATTATAGTTTTAAGGGGAAAGTAGGGAATGACCCCTCTACTTTACACGTTGTGCGATTCGTCCCCCTCAACTTCAAAATTAACCACTAAACCCCCCCCCCCCACACTTACAGAAATTGGGCACCTTAGACGGAAACCGTTAAATTTAACAGCGCGTGGTCAACACGCGCGTTGACTAACGATTTTTTTTTGTAAATGACGTTTTTGCCCATTCTGTTAGGGGTAATTAACTAATGACCCCCTGTACTATAGACAGTGTGCGATTTCCCCCCCTCTACTTCAAACATAACCACTAAATCCCGCCCCCCACACTTACGAAAATTGGGCACTTTAGACGGGTTCGTTATGAATATTCGTGAAATGACCAAAATACCCTTATTTCCTTACCCTATTTAAGTTTAATACCATTCTTTCAACTTCTTTTTCTCTCCTCTCAGACTTTTTACTCAATCCCACATACACACACTCCACGCACACCCAGCACGCACGCACGCACGTGCACACACACACACACACACATACCCTAAACCCAGACACAGACGCGCACCCACTGCAAACATACACACACGCTACTCGCATACGACTGTGGCGGCAACGTCATCGCGAATCTGGTGCAGCCCCAGCGGCGTGTAGCCAGTCACGGTGGTCATGTGACGCTGCTTGGCACGATGTTGTGGATTGGGGTGGAATGACGACGGAGGTTAGACCTGCGATTTGGGGACGTGGTCGTCGATCGTGGTGGCAGGGATCTGGACGGATGTGCGGCAATCAGACGTCGATAACCTGTGTTTGTGGGGATTGATGTTACCGGTGTTGATTGCGTCAGTCGGTTGGTGGCCGATGAAGAAGCCCCACTGGCTTGCAGACGCAAGGTGATGGGAAATGGCAGCGATGAGGCAACTCACGACGATGTGTAGCCAGACAGTATAAAGTTGGGGGAGTTGGCTAGAATGGTGGTTACTGTGACGCTGATCATGGTAGTTGTTGCGCCGGTGATATACCAACGGCAATCGTGGTTCCTTTTTTTTTTGTAACTCCCTGGTGGTCGGAGAAAAAGACCAGTGGTTGTGCTCAGTGAATCACCAATTGTAGCGGGGTTGACCAGAAGAGGAGGTGCAGATTGCAGCAATCCCTTGTTTGCAATGAATCTGGTAGCGCAGAATGGGGTGGGGGACTGGTCTAACGGGTGGGGGTGGGGAATGAAGGGGGGGCGGGGGGGAGGGTCATGGGCAAAATTGTCATTTAAATTTAACGGTTTCCATTTAATGTGCCCAATTTCTGTAAGTGTAAGGGGGTTTAGTGGTTAATTTTGAAGTTGAGGAGGGGAAATTGCACACCGTGTATAGTACAGGGGGTCATTAACTAATAAAGAAATAAGGGTATTTTGGTCATTTCACACTATTCATAACGGACCTATCTAAGGTGCCCAATTTCTGTAAGTGTGGGGGGGGGGGGGGGGGTTAGTGGTTAATTTTGAAGTGGAGGGAGGCAAATCGCACAACGTGTAAAGTAGAGGGGGTCATTCTCTACTTTCCCCTAGTTTTAACCTTAATCTCAAAAGTTAGTTCTAAAATGATAAGACTAGGACAACTTTAAATAACTGTGAACTGTAATAACAAATTATTAGACTGCTTGAGCTACATCATAAATGATATTTGAGATTAAAGTTGGTACCCCTATGATTAATTTATATTTACTCCCACATCGCACATGGTTTACCCATTTAGATTCTAGATATATAACAGAAAAAAACGTGTCACGTGTTAATGATTCGATAAACAAAACTACTACTGTATGTATCATCTAGCCTCACATCTAGCCTAAATACGTTAATAGAAGGACTGCGAATTTGGAGGTGTGTGGCTTTTCTCATAATTACATTGGTTCCGGGCTGCCCAAAAATTCCCCTCATTCTAGATGGGGGAGAGAATGTAAAACGGCTGGACCAAAGAGACTTTGTACGTGATATGTTGCTCAACTCTAACAGCTATCAGCGACATTTAATTACTAGGACAAAAACCTGCTCACCGTGACTCTTAGCTCAAATAAGATACGTGGAAACGTTGTCGTTTATTCTCATCCTTTGCATGTGTAGCATATATATAGTTGAAACTGCAGTCCATGACTAGACTCGTTCAACAGTTCTATATTAGCCTTAGCTTGGTACGCGAGCTACTCTCAGGCCATCAAAGATGTAGGCTGTGTTTGGTGCCGTCTCTGTCAGGCTTGTGGGGCTGAAAACCTACGGCTTCATCTCTCAGATCAGTTATGTTTGCTGAGCTTGTTAGCCAAACAAGCCCGCACTGTAGACCCTCCGGCGAGCTTGCTCTTGTTAGTCAATCTTTGGGGCCGGGCCTGACTTGTTAAAATACATGCTCCCTCCATCCCATATTATTCCTTAATAATGTTTCACTTACACAATTATTTAGGATTCAAATCATATTTTTTAAGTTTTATTCTATCTTAGGAGAGAGAAAAAGAGAAAGGGAAGAAGAAGGTGAGTCAGAAGAGAGAAAATTGATTGGTGGATGACTAAATATAAAGAGAGAAATAAAATAAAAAATTTAAAAATGGTAAATGTGAAAAAAAATACCTACAAAATTCTTTTTAATTTGAAAAGTAATTAATTTTTTTGGAACAGAGAAATCTATCAAGTATGCAATGTGAAAACAGGTATCAGGATAATGTAATTGGAGTTTTTTTTTCTTCTCTTTTATTATTGCTGATTTGTTAAACGTTTACACCACAGCCATCTAGAAACATGAGTTATTCGGTGACAACATATAATATGATTATGGGTGTATAAATTAAAACATGTGGCTGAAGCCAAACTACAAAACAATGATTTTGTCTAAAGAAACGTGCCCAAAGACGTTGACTACTTCAGTCTTCTCCCAATTATTTTGTTTTCTTTTAGAGGACGATATTTCACAATACGAGTTGTGAACAGTTTTCACAATTTAGCTTTTAGGCTTTGTTGAATCTGAGTACATCACTAGTTTAGATACAAACATTATTGCATCCCTCGAATGCTCTCCAAAATTTGACAGAAACAATACAAAAGATCTTCAAAACTTTATAACATATATGGATCGTCAAATCCTGATGCACCGCTGTCGTTGGCAAACCCTAATGGATTTCACTCGGCCATGGCACGTATAAGCTGCTAGAGGTCTTGCTTCCTTCTTTTGAGTAGGTAGTACATCGGCGATACCGTATTAATGAAAGTCTGATATTATGTAACATAAGTCATATAAGATTGATGTAAATGTATCAAGGATGTCTTCCTCGCCTGCTATTCGAGACAGTAAAATAAACTGAAATAGTGTTTAGTAGAATATGTAAAGAGTTTTTGCCGAGGCCAGTGGAGATCAGAAAGCTTCGTGCATTTCTCATATATGTATCAGATATCTGTGTAGAGATGGCAGCTAACTAATATCAATTTTGTTCAGTGTTTAAGCAAGTTATACCAATGCCCACTCTAAGCGAGTTTGGGTCCAAGTAACAATTAGCCGTGATAATACTTGGCCATATGCCCACTGAGACAAGGTGAGGTAACCTGACGTATAACAAATGGTACAGATTTTATTGTTCCATAGCACGATTAGGCTTGGCGAGGCAATGGGGTTAGAGTAATTCTTTAAGAAGGTGTGTAAGCACATTTTATAGGCACCAAACGATTACATAGATGTAATATATGTTGTATAACATAGTTAGGGCTAAAAGTATTTTGATTAAAAACTAGGTTTTTACGATTAAATGCAGCATATGATAAAGAACAAGTTAAGGTTGGGGAGAGTTCGGCTCTTCGGTATGTTAAACCAAGCAATGAGCCAATTTTTTTTAAGGAAACCCTCACTTAATCAATTCTGATAGCAATGAGTATTCAGAATCAGATAGGTTTGGCAATTACTTAGTGGGCAAAGATTATCTATTGAGATATTTAGGATCTATTTGAAATCACTTAGAGTTTTGATTTTTAGTTTCTACAAAAATAAAAATCAAAAATCAATTTAGTTTTTATTTTCTTACAAAAATAAATGTGTGTTTGATTACCCAATTTTTGTTTTGAGTTTTTTCTTAAGTGGCGGTAGCTATTGGCAATGGTGGTGGTGGTGGCGGTAAACAAAAACCAAAACTAAAAACTCCAATGAAATTTTTTAAAAACAGTCATGTTTTAAAAACTGATTTTCAAAACTGAATAAAATAAATAAATAAATAAAACTTGTGTGCCAAACGCGTTCTTGAGTAGCATAAATACCCTAGTCTTCAGAGTTATGTTTGAACAGGCAACCTGTCCCAGAAGATACGCCAAATGAGGAAGAGAATTTTGAGTGGCATAGGTAATTTTCAAAGATATAAGTCCATGTCTTGGTGTTACCTAAAATGGTAGCCTGACTTTGGTTCTTATGCATAAAAAGACAGAAGTTATTCTCTGTATAGAAGGTAGCAGGCCAAAGAGATGGTAAAAACCTCATTTACTGTGGTTATCCAGCTGGGATTGCACTAGAGCACCCGAAAGAGCTTCATCACCGAGGATGAAGAGGAGCGGGGCGATAGAGGGTCTCCTTGTCTGAGTTTGTATCGGAGTGAAAACTATTTGGATAGGAATCGATTAATGAGAAGCTCATGAGTTACTGTACTGACACATTGCATTGCAAGGAAGATAAAGTGACTGGGAAATAGCATTTTTGGCCAAACAATTTTTCAAAAGTTCAATCATACACAACCATTGGCTTACTTCATCTTCATTTTAATGTTGCCCAGGCAGTTTTCCCATTTTTGGTGTTGCAGAATTTGTTTACTAATTCCTGCCAAATAATATTTCTTTCCGTCGCAAGGGCAATTTGGTAAAGCTGAGATGAGGTTTGGGTAGGTTTTCATAATATTGTATGCAAGGGTCTTGGCTATGATTTTGTACAGGGTAATACAAAGGCTTATAGGTTTAGAGTCATTTGGCATGGGAGAGGGTTTGGTTTTCGGGATAAAGACCACCAAAAGTTCATCTTGTAATGCTGAGCATACGACCTGATCGGAGGAATGACGTGGCTACGTACTATTGTGATCCGCCAAGGTATAAACTCCCAGCATTCTTGGAAAATTGGTGTCGGATATCATTCATTTGGCCTTGGTGCTTTGAGATGACTGATCTGAAACAGTGCTGTTTTTATTTCTGCTCCTCAGAACGTCTTATTTAGGTTATCGATTTGATCATGGGAAACGATACGAGATGTGTCATTTACCTACACGCCCCGCCATTGGTTCCTGAGGCATTCTTAGATGTCCCTAAGGTTAAGTCCTCTTTTTTTGACAGGTGTGTGATTTTGCTATATTGTTTGGTACTGTTTTTCTACCTGATGTGTGACATGGACACAAAAGTAACAGATGTATAATCATTATGAACTGAAAAAAAAAACATAAAAATGAATATAAGAAGTAGAAATATTTGAATTTTATTCATATAAATATCATTTTGAGTGTTTCTCGATGCACCCGAAAATAAAATTAACGGGTCTTTTGACATTTTTGCCATCTTACTTTCAATTATTCTTGCTTACAAAGTAATTCACAAAAGACCCCTCAAATTGACATTTTAGCCACCTTTTTTCAATTATTTTTGCTCACAAAATAATTACCAAAAAGACCCCGCAATTTCTTGGGTCGTGGCCCATTACGAACAAGGCACGGTGTCTAGAGCCTGCGTACGATTACGAAAGCCCACTTGGGATTTCCTTTTAGACTCGACTGGCCCACTTTATTTGTCAGCTTAGACATCCAGTCCCAGCCCAAGTTAACTCAATGGATTAAAATTATGCGCATTGGTGAGCTAGGTCTGTCAATTGGTATCTGCCGAAGCCCAAACGGCCAATTACCCAGCCCGCTAGAGCCCGCCATAGTGACGATTGGATCAAATGGTCTGGGCATGAACAGAATTTTAGGCCCAAAATCTTGTTTGGGTTCGGACAAGGACAATTTCAAATTTACTTAAGTTCGAAGCCAACCCACATCCATCGTAAAGTATATGGATGGGCTTGGGCGCCTCAGACCCGCCCATGCGTAGCCCAATTGACAGGTCGGTGAGACTAACTTACATTCATCTTGGTTATTTTCACACGTGTCTTTAAATGAGATTCTCTCTAGACTAACCACGGACAATACTGGTCCTTTACAACTAAAAAAAATCAAAAAAATCAAAAAATAATTGAGTTACTGCTATTATAGGGTTTATTTTATTACAGTACTTATCGGATGAGAATGTCATCTATATGTCTTTTACTTGCCTTTTTGGTATATTTTATAACCTCCTTTATTACTGTTGGTATGTATTTCTATTCTTCACTCAAAAAGGATGGTTAGTGGCGTATAGATGTAACTCACCCAATACATATTGTTGAAAATATTACAAACAAATGTAAGAATAACTTCTAATAATAAAGTAAAGCTATATCACGATGTGTGTATCTTCGTGCTATCGGTCCACAATATTATATCGGACAGTGCCAAGTTGTGCTATCCTTCCATTTAGGACTTGGCACAATCATGCTACAATATGTATAAGTAGAGTCATACATGATTATATGATAAGCATAGCCATTACCATTCTCTCTATCCCGTTTTTTCGAATTTTCATTGTGGCTACAAGCTCATACGATGTCCTATATATATCCTTTAAAATTATAAGAGCAAGAGATTGCTTTTTGAAATTCAAGGGCTAATAAGTCCATAGAACGATTGGTTTGAGAAAGAAAAAAAAAGCACTACCCATTATGTAAATCAGACCATAAAAACAAATACATTTCTCCTTTTTCTTCATGAAAAGGCCCTCATCCTTCATTGCTTTGGTGTGGAGTACCAGTGTGGGTTGCTGAAGAAATAGTCCTACCATTACAATATATAGCACAGCCCAACCTTCTTTATTGACGTTATCCATTTCCTCATGCAGACTCTCTTGTCACGGCCCTCTTTCTTCTCGTAAAATTTCACTGGCATATGCTGAAATCACTGTTTCTTTTCCAAGTAGTGCCATAATTGAACTTGAGAATCTCTTTTGGAACTACATAGTGATGTTGTCAGACAAATCTCCAAGACCCCACGTCAACAGATCGAGAAAAGTCTCCGACGCTTTCACGGGTCTCCTCACAATGCCCCTTTTAAAAGGCAAACCTGCGAACGAGCCTCGTGGCTAAAGCAAAGTCTTCAATTTCTTTGGTCAGAATTCTACAATGAGAGCGCACTCTCCTCACAATGCGTCTTTTATAAGGCAAACTTGGGAACGAGCCTCAGGGCTAAAGCAAAATCTACATTATCTTTGGTCAGATATCTACTTTCAACTTTACCCTTCATAATAGTACTAGACATAAACAGTAGAATACAACTACACTTAACAAGAGTGCCAATTTTTCCAACGGCCTATGATCCTACATGCTATCAGTGTGGAGGGGGGAAAGGCCACAATTCAACTGTTATTTGCGACATTCCGGGGCTCACTCAAAGGCCGGGGCCTACGCTCGGATGTCCATTTGTAACGAAGTGCAAAGTTGTTGAGCACATGTTCTGCAGAATTGCATTGTCCATAGACAGCCTGTGTCCACTGTAGTGGATTGGGCATTGTGGTCACCATTTTTATCTTTCATTAGAAACAGGAACCACCGAAGCAACACAACGGTACCATGCTGAGTACGGCGCCAACAGCAGCATGATCAGCTTCGGGAGGGCTTCTTATCTTCTACTGATGCCCACCCACCCTCCCACCCCAACTTTGAGGGGGCTGCACACTTTGTTCTTTGCTTTAATGTGGGTGGCTGATGGCCGCTCGTACTCTTGGATTTACTTAGGACCACTTGCATGATTAGACTCAAACTTCCTTGAGCACGACAAAAGGTTAGATTCTGGCCACAAAGTAATGATTGTCATGCAAACTGGGGACTGAGCCGGCCGCGGTTTAACTCATTACCAACAGGTTCAACTCTGGGATCGTCCTTTATTAATTTCTCGACTAAGCTTAAGCTACTCGTGGTACTTGCATTGAGAAAAATAATAGGTATAAGCTAGTTCAGCTGCTATAGTATCTCGCATTATTCTATATTCATGAAATCGGTTCCGCCTTGATCTAAGATGGGGTGTAACCAATACAAGGGAGGCAGTCCCTGTTAGGCAGCCCAATTCCGAAGTGGCCTACTAAATGCAAACCAGAAAATATATATCTGACAACTCAAGTCCAATCCGGGTTGGTAAAAAAATAAGTTGATTGCAGATCATGTGTCATACAAACGTGTTTTGCGGTGACAATTTTATTGGTAAATGACCTCTCGTTAAATCAGGAAAATGGCGTTCGAAGTCGCGCGCGCACAGAGTTGTGTATATCTTCATACAGGCAGCTCAAGCGTTTGGTTTTTCTTTCAGTTATTGGCATAGCTTGCCCTATTTAATTTCCGGGTCTATGTACTCTTAAATTGTTGCTGAAGTTGGCATATTCAGGTAAACAGTAGGCCATAAAGCCATGACATAAGGCATTTCAGCATTACTTGGTTGTTTCTGCATTAAAGTGATCATTATTTCAGCTCAAGAAGTACAACCACATTCCTTTTCTCTTAGTGGATTCAATGCACAATTAACACAGAGTAACATGCCAGGCCGAGCTATGGGCTCACAGTTCACACCTAAGCATCTTTAATGAATTGTTCATCAGTTACCCAGCTTCTTACTAATTTCGTGATAGATGCATCTCAGGCTGAGACAAGACCAGAAGGTGAACAACCAGCACCAAGCAACAAACAAGCGTAATCCTAAACTTCGTTCTACCACATAGGGTTCGGAGAATCAACCAACTTGTCCAAATCATACTACATTCCGCTCACGTCTTCCTTTCTCTCAGAAAAATAAATGTATCAAGAATCAAAGAAAAATAAACAGGGGTATCCGTAAGTTTTCCTATTCAAGTGCCGTACTTCTTTTGACATATGTGACCAAATAAAAGGTCTACAGCAAAAAAAAAAAGGAATTTCAAGATGGAATACGTACAGATCTTATTAAAGCAATTGCCTAATCTTTGCTGAACGGTCATTGATTGCATAATACCAGATGTAGTCTTAGTCATTTGTTATATTTTGCCTTTTTCATGCAGAATTCTTCCCCGCAGAAAATACAGTGAACCGTAATTGCAACCCAAGAACCCTTTGCGGGTGAAATCGATCACCCACAAGTCGAAGTTATTTACAAGGAAGAACAGATTATATATTCTCTTTTGCTATGTATTCTACAGCTGTATACAGACCTATTACTCCAAAACCCTTGAAACCGTGTAGACTAAAAATGACCCAAAATTTATTTGTGCAAAAGGTACCTGAAATTAAACTCGTATGGCATAACTTGGACAGAATTCGAGAGGGGTTCATTCTTTCCTCTCTCGAGACACTTGAGCGCTTCTTTTCCTAGTTCACTAGGCAGCTGAAGGCATATCCAATCCAGCATCGACTCCATGTCCTTTGCAAAGTCCAGCAGATACCAATCCAATAGCTTTGGGATCGCTAACATTTTCTTTGCAGTTGAAATGCCAACTGCAGCCTGTAAATACTCTCTTTTTGCTACTTCCAGTTCGTTCTCAACCCCAGAAGCGGTGTACACTCTCACCTTCATTGTGAGAAATTTATAACATGAGAGACAGCATGAAAATTTTGAAGGTCATCAACATTTGGTTTTTTTTAAACAATAGGTGCCACAAACATTTTGATGTTGTCATCCAAGACAATTCAAAATTCAGGACAGGAAATAGTAATGGGGTCAGATATCTGAATTACAGACGGTGATTGGCACTTGGAGCCAACCAAGAAGTTGCAATTACCCTTCACTGATAGCAACCTAATACTTATTTTTTTGAACTTTTTTTTTTTGCATCAAAGATGTTTGTGGTACCAAGTATAAATGAATCCTATGTCAAAGGGGCTTGTGGTACCAACTAAATTTAAATGAATCCCGTATACTGCGTTCATTAATACTCACAGCAGGAGAGGACCAGCTTCCACAGGAAAGTGCAAACGTTACTAAAGGTTCAGATAATTCCAAGCCAAAAATACTTCGTGCAGTCATCTCATCATTTTTCACGCCTTTCCCGAAAGTCTGGTGGAAGTCATAATTAGGACTTACAATCAGCCAATCTTTAGTTTTGAGTAGAGGAAACACTGTTCATGTTGAGGACAAAATGACTTACATATTTCGAGTGATAAGGGAGTCTCAGTATGAAATGTTCAATGGTTATTGCATTTAGCAAGTGACCTCCAACGTTTATCGTTGCCTGGGGAATAAACAGACGAAGTTTCATCAGCGGATGAATCATATAGATAAATACGCACGGGGTTTTGGTGAGACCATCCCTTACCAGACTGATCAATTCACCCTACATCATTGCGTTTTGCAAAATGACTTAGTAAGTTTGGACAGCTTAAGATACAAAATGATTGTAACAGTTAAATTATAAGGTTGCACTTCAAAAAAAATTTCCATCCAACACTAGGATACAAAAAGTGTCAGCAGTATATGTAAGAAGAAGGATTGGTAGGATAGAAATAACCTTTTGCATCAGCGCAACAACTATCTCCGGACTCTCGGGGATTCCATGTTCCAGAAATGCCTAACGCAGAAGACAATATTGTATCAAATACACATGAGATATTTCAGAATGACGTTAATTTTTGACATATGTTACAGAAAGGTCTCACTCATACATTCATCATGCATGAATTATAAATGTTGATCCAGAAAGCAAGCTTCTCTTGATGGCTCAGGCCCTTTAAGTCAACTGATGCAAGTTTCTCAAGTAGGAGTCTGCGAACTCAAGAGAGATGTTACAGGCAAGTCCAAGCAGATTTAGATTAAATATGAAGAAAATGAGAAACTAAACTACTTTAAGAAGTAACTTACTTTAGTCTACGAACGAGGAAAACGGAATTTTTTGTTCGCTGTGAAATGATTGAGGTAGCTTCAATTGCAAATAGATGCTTATACGGACCAATATCTTTCCTCCCGAATCCAGAACAGATACCATAGGGATCCTTGAATTCTGTTTGCTCAAAGCTTTCACACCAAGCTAAGGCAAATATCGAAGGCAATGTGTCTACCGTACTCCTACTCCTTGTTGAGCTCAATCTTATAAAAACATTTGATAAGCATTTTAGAACACACTCTGAAATTTTATTCGGAGTGTCATCTCCTAATAATCTTTCATCTTGACTAATAGGGTTCCCTTTTACGGCACTTTCATTATCCGTTACTCCACCATCTAGCTGTAAATTTAGAAAGCCCCCAGTCATTACACTAGAACACTTGTTTGACTAATGCAAAATTTGTTGGCATGTTATTACCTGTAGCTTTTGAGGATCGAAAAGCTTTTCAGATGATTTATACTCAATGGCGACTCGTTTTACTGGTGTTCTAATGCTTTGGCCTTTCACATTTGGCGATCGCTGCTTGTTCTTCGTTGAATTAGTGCATGATTGATTCTCTTTTCCCCATCCATCATCTGAAAGAGTGAGATTAATCGCTCCCTTAGAATCATTAATGTCTCAGACAAGATAAGAAGAGAAGGCAATAAAAGTAATTCCAAAAGTATCACCTTGGACCAAGGGTAAAGGCCTCGTGGTGGAGGCTGCAGCTGCATTGGCTTCCATTTGAAGATAGAGCTTCGATTGCTTCTGTTTAGGATCTTTTATTTGATATGGCTCGTATAAGTCAGCTGAATTTTCCATGTTCCTTTTGGAGGATGAAATGTTGACAGCTTCCTGATACAGTCCTTGCCTGAAATGTACAACCTGTTCTTCAAGCCGAACCACCTCTTCTTCCAAAACAGCCACTTCGGCTAGAAGTTCTAGTGTCTACAGGTATGAAATCCAGGATTAAAATCCCAATGTTCAAATGTAGCCAAAGAAAAACACGTCACCCGACAGTAGATGAATATTCTGGTGGGAAATTGGTATTTGCCTGCTTCGTCTAGTTCAAGAAAATGTGTAGATCAATGTCAACCATTACGATGAAATAAATAGTTATCAACTAAATCGGATCATAGCATTGTCACGTAAGCTTGTCTTTAGTGAAACGTACGTATCTTTTAGTTTTTCTACTGTCAAAAATAGCATAGCAATAACACAGATGATAAAAATGGAGGTAGTGAATGCAATAAAATAGAGTTAAAATACTAACAGGAGGGGGCAGATAAGGCGGAAGACGAGGGAGAGCTCCCAAAGGTCTGGTGAAAGCCCTCTCCAAAGCTCTGTGAACATTCTCCTCATGTCTGAGTCTCTTCTTTAGCTTATCAACCTGAAATGGGGCATAAGAGTCAAACAATCCAATTCAAGAACATTCAATTTGGAGAGATAAAAAAAAAAATCCAAATAGGGAATTGTGCAAACAGTATGCAATGTTATTACATCTTGTTGCAATGCCATTTTCCTCTCCCTGACGGAGCCCCGTCGACTTGTGGTTGTTTTTTCAGCATCCATGAGTCTGCTACCCTGCACATCCACCGTTTCCTTCAAGCAATCAAGATAGAATAACACACACAGCTCTTTCAAGCAAAGAATTCGAATACAATAGAGAATACAAGTAGCACTATATAGATACACGTTTTGTAAAGTAAAAAGGGAAGAAAAGAAACCAACACCCACAACACCCATTTGTGGATAAGAATTAAAGATGACAACTTTAAGCTTTTGTAAGGCAAGAGCAGTAAATCGACACATGTACAGCAATAACAGGGGAAATTGAGCGAGACAATCCAAAATACCTGAGTTCCCAAAAAAATTTGCATATTTTTTTTTTCTTTTTTTACCCAGATTGGATATAAACCCAGCTCGGATTGTCTACAATCCACATCACGTTCTAGTAATCACAAGACACCCATCTCAGATTTTAGTCATAGGACAACTTTTAGACCCAAGAGCTTCTTCAATAATCTTTAATTAGCAGAAAAAATAGTAAATTAAGGTGGCGGAGCTTACATTATCATGGTGATGCTTCAAAGGAGCTTTCATGGACTTCAAAGTTGTCCTGACTCTGGTGTTCATCTTTAGTATTCAATTCCACAAACTGCGTAAACACTGCATATCAGTACACAATCATCATAACAAGTTAAAAACCCATAACTGTGTCAAGATTGAGATGAACATTAAATGGTGGCATTAAAGATAGAGAGAATGAGACCTTGAGAGGAAAGGAGAAAAACGGAATGAATGTGTGTATCATTCCATTAACAACAGAACAGACCAGAGCGGGAAAATTGAATGCAAAGGGCCTCCATAAAGACAAAGAAACAACAATTTCTGATCAGTTTAATCCCTCTGCAGTATTTCCTCGATCCGTGTGAGGTATAGAGAGAAGTAACACAAACCCCTCAAGCATAAGCTAAAAGAGCTCTTCTTCTTCCAGGTAAAACATGGCCAGAGGAAGGAAAATCAGAAGCAGAGAACAATATAGTTTTGTCATCCATATTATATATATGAGATGGTAAGAGAGAGACTTGAGAGTACAACTGTATCTTCTTCTTGTTGTTGTTGTCGAGATTATTTATTTAAGATGGGGGTGGGGAGGACTGTGAAAGTGAAATTCGAGATGGGAAAAAGGTGGAGGGCATCGAGGAGTCACCGTACAAGCAACTAGACACAGTGCCCATGGCTGCGTCATCATGAATTAACGTGCGTGTGCTTCTCCTTTAAGCGCCAACACCACCACCGCCCCCTTTTCAAATTTACATGTTGCCCTGTCGCGGTAAGTTTGGCAGCAGCGGTGGCCAATCCTCAGAAGCTTTGCAGAGGGTAAATAAGACAACGGTGACGGTGTGGGAACATTAGTACGCATAGATAGATTGTACTGCATCCTGTGTAATTGCACTTGTCTTAATGTGACGAGCTTTACTTTAACGTTTGGCATGGTTCAACCTCCGTGTATCTATTGGATTTAAAGTTTCGATCCAAATGAAGCGGACCCTTTACCGAATATGAGATAGCGACAAAATTATGGGACACAGAAATGGCCTAACTTTGATACTATAGTAAAACTTAGTGTCCAATTAATAAACATGCTGACCCAACTTCCATATAGCCGATATGAGACTTTAACAGCGACAATATCTAATCTAATACGGTAAGTGTGACAGGGATGAGATATGACATTGGGAATGAGGTTCATGACAAATAAACTGGGGGGTCACAATTACTGCAAACACATAATCCAATTCCTTGTTAAGAACATACGCCGATCAGTAATAGAGGTACTAGTACAAATTCACGACGTCATATTCCGGTTGTATGCAGAGTCATCCGTTCCGCATCGCTTGCACCTCGGACGAGAGGTATTAATGTAAATATTTGACATTCATCATATAAGAAAAGGATGAATAGAAGGTAGCAACATGTAAGTTGTGACACTTTTATAAGGTCTACTCTTATTTCTACTTTCTATTTATGGCCTTGCCACATCTTTGTCGAGGTTATGTTTATGGAATTATTATGAGTTGCACTGTTCCAAGCTGTGCTGGATTTTTGCCTAGTTTATTATTGTTGGAAGCAAGCAAAGAAATGGAATTATTGAAAATCAACAAGTAGCTGGTTGCGTGAAAGGGAAAAGCTGCCAAAATCACATGGTTGCCAACTTATCAAGTTCAAAAAGAGAAAAATTGGAAGATAAATAATAATAATAATAATAGGCATGCCACCTTCAAGCCACAAGGGAATGGGGAGTCAAGATTTGGATTTACTACTTGATATGGTATCTGTTCCAAATTACAGCTCAAGTGTTATGTTCCTTTGATGGGATTCTAACATAAATACTCCCCAACATGGCTCTACTTGCCTAAAGATGACCATAACACTTGTGGGAATGAAATGGACATCTAAAATATCTCTCGGGTACTTGATAATTTCAAATTTCGCAATTACTTACGGTTAAACTCTCTTATACTTAATAAATGTTGGGACGCTGCCTTCTTCTCTGCCGAAGGCTACGCCGCTGCCTTCTTCTCTGTCGATTCAGATTTCAGAGGTTGAAAGCCCTAGCTCAATTGGAGAGACTAAGAATCAAGAGTCAAGAACTCGCTCAGTTCGGAATGAGTTTCCAGATCTCGCTGCAGTGTCATGCCGCTACCTGAGTTGCTGATCCGATTTCAGATTTCATTGTATCTGCTTTAATGCTTGAAATCTTAGAGATAAACTCGTGTTTCAGGGGTACATGTTTTTCGTGTGCTACAACGAGAGCGGGGCGGAGCGGGGTGGGTACGGGTTTTCTACATTCTCATAAGATCGGTTATGGTATTTCACATAGATAACCCGGTGGCGGGGCGAAGTTCCATGACGAGCGGGGCGAGTTCGGATTTTAGAAGATTCGCGTCCGACCCGCCCCATTGACATCCCTAGTTGGGAGGAGGTTGAAGAAGTATTAATCTATTAAGTTAATCATCCACTTTTGTTTGTTGAAAAAGTTCTATTCGCAAATACGGCGCCCTACCTAGTTTACTAATTCTGGCGTTAAGAAGCACTAATTAAAGTTAATATAAAATTACGAAAGTTCATGGCCTATTGAACCAAGTGTAGGTAGAGCTTCTTGCATTTTGATAATAATATCATAATTTTCCTTGTAACTTGCTCAAATACACAAGGTGGTGGATCCTAACTAGGTCTCGTTCCGTGTGTTCTTCACTTCTTCTTTTTCTAGTTAACTAACTCACACAAAAAAGGAAGACCTTATTGGCACAAATTGTAAAATATATGTCTATAAGATTTTAGTAGTGCACATATGTGGACGTATATTTTTCTCTTTTTTTGAAATTATCAACTTTGAAATATTAAAAAGTATATTAAGTATACCCGGTGGAACTGAGTTGAATCCCCTAAAGATTATTTATACAACGTTAACTTACAAACTAAACTTATCATCGGTTGTTTGCGCTCTCTAACATGGTCTACTGTGACAACGTGACTCGCCAAAAAATCTAATTTCAAAAGAACTTGAGGGTAGGATCTTTTCCGACCATTTGACACTTTATTGAACGACAAAATTCAAGAGCTTACACTTTTTTCTTGAAATAATAATGGTAAAGATCCTACAAACGACAATATTCAGAATCATTCCAATTTAGGAATAACCAAACTTGATTATTCCAAAAATCATCTTCACAACTTCTAGAACTCAGATGGCAGAGAGAGAGAGAGAGAGAGGTGGGGAAGTAGTTATCAAATGGACCTGCCATTTGCAGCCACATGATAGCAATTAATTATGGAATGGACGTGCATTTCCTTAATCAGTGTGATTGATTGATTGATCTTTGGTCACTAATCATTTCTTAGTAAAATCACTGATGACCAAGTTTAAAATAATGCGGGCATAAACTGAGAGTGACCCTAACCTCTGGTCACAAGAGACGAGTGAAGACATGAGTGCCACCGTGCACGGTAAGGTGTACACAGGACATTTAATACTGTGGCTGGGTAAACAATTGCCTTCTCTTAAATTATGCGTAAGATCTTCAAAGACAGAAGATGGCATATGTGCTGCATAAATGGATGGGCTCCAAGTTTTTTATGGGGACTTTGACTATTGGTTTGCTTAGCTTGTTTAGGGGGTTAAGGTGGAAAGAGGCTTTTCTTCGTTTTGAGGTATAAATATTTGGCTTCATAAAATCGCAAACAATTCGTGAAAGGTTTTAACTGTTCAGACGTGATTAAGTTTGTTTCGGTTAGTTCAATTTTCAAAATAGAAGACCGTACAAATTTATCGACTTGTTCTTTCACTATTTCGGAAGGAATGAGTATTACTTTGTTTAACAGTTTGGTTTCCAAACTTTAATAACATCCCTTACCTCTCTTTCGATGGTCTCTACTAAGGGTTCTCGAGTTCCTACGAATCCTGAGGCGTATTTGGTAACATCGAAGGTACTTCGAAGGCTTATTATACATGTAAATTAGAAATGGGAATCAGTCTCTCCCTCTCTCAAAATTTGGGCAAAATGGAAAGAAATATGGTTGTTCCAGGCAAGAGGAACATAAAGATAGTAAAAGGTTTCTAATTTCTCCCGACGACGTTGATGCTTGTGGAATCCTCTCCTCTTGGGAGACGAAATGTCGATCTCAAGAAAACTCATTATATGCTGATAATCACCTCTTACCACATAACAATAACAGAACATTACTCACTGTACCATTCTCATATAGGCCAAAGGATAACATTTTACTAGTACATCGATTGAAGTTTACGTCAAGCCCACCACATGTTCAGTGGTTATTATGTTAATACCGCAGTTTAGCGAGTAAATAGTCTAAGTTTGCGGCTACGTACTGTCTGTTTCGGACTATAAAGACCTTCGTTTTAAGCATACAACGGAAGCGACGTGACATGAGGATACGCTGATAATGCATCTCTCTTTTCCAAGATGACTAAAGGCTAAAGAGCCCCTAGTACATCCAACTAAAGTTGGAAGGTAAAAGAGCTCCTTTCACTTTCATTAATATAGCATTTCAAGGACAATGCCTCAAAGTGAACTGTCAATTAGACGGCTAAGCTGTAATGTCCATCTTAATGGCATTCACAATGTGCACTTCATTAAGAGCCTTTTCTAGTAATGCCGACTCCTTTCCTTCTAAAGTTGGATCCTCTTCATTAGAAAGGCTAAGCAGAAGAGCCTCGAATGGACCGTCTTTAGTCTCCTACGTTATCCTGATAATTCAAATGGGCAACTCCACAATCCTCCGGTTATCCCTAAACGAAGAGGAGCCAAATCTGAGAGCTAATGTGCAGAATAAGAGAGCGAAAGAAACAGAAAAAAGAATCAATCCCGCTTGTAGATGTCATGGCAGCGGTTCGCCATGTACAACGAGGAAAGGATTAGGCAAAAAAAAAACGTTCAGGCCCCTATTACTTTAGTGTTACCTAATTTTTTTTTTCTGCAGTACGCCTGTCCATTTTACCTTAATCTGGGCCTACTCAAACGGTAATGTAGTGCTACTGAACGGTAATGTAGTGCTACAACGCAGATAATGTGCTCCTGAAGTCTCTGGTTGTACCCATAAGGATAGTGAATAACTGAAAATTGTCACTCTGGACTGTGAAACAGAGATTCAGAGACCAGAGGAATCATCAACAGGAGGTATGTGACCCTCCACCTAAAGTCCATAACCAGAGGTGAAATTGGGATTAGATCACCATTTCTTGGTTGGATCTGGTCTGGCCTTGTTATAGGAAAAGGTATGATTACCTACGGATATAGATGATATGCTGCTGCCCAATTTCCACAAGGACTATACCCCACGAATCATGTTCATCACATAGATGTCTACCCATCAAAGGCCTCCTCCCCTCTTTCAAAAAAGATGTACCAATGTCGCAGCCAACAAAGCTTTCAGTGTAGGGACTTTTTGTTGATATAAATGAATTCCATCGTCTTGCCACTCAAATGATTGTACTAATTCCGTTAAAGCTAATTCACTGCTGTCACCTTTCTACTTTTCTTCTTTCACCCCTATTCCATGCCAGCATGATTACTAGGTATGTGTAACTGCATGCTTATACAGCCAAGAACATGCCACTATCAACCACAGCAAATCACAAGCCATTAACACACAGAGGGCAAGTGTTTTCTAATGCCAAACTGATATAAGAAATAATTGAAACAAGGTCAAGATGTGAACCAATGCCCAGTGGCTGTGTATGGACCGTGGTCTAGAGTTGTTGAGGGTCCTGGGAGGAACCTCCATGGGTTTCTGGATCACTTTTGGTGGGCACGAGGCCAGAATAGAAAATGGAAGAACAGGGCCATGGTGCTGTCATGATAAAAAGTAAAAAGCAGCCACATGCCAGAAAGTTTTGCCCTTTTGTGATCATCACTGGTGACAATCCAAACCCACTTCCACTTGGGACTTGTAGTTTTATAAGGTTGATTACTGCTGCAGCATTGTCTTATCTTGGGAACCCTTCTTTCATCATGATTTCCCATCAACAACAACCTTAACTACGTAGCAAACCCTAGTAATTTCATCATTAGCAACAATTATAACAACTTCATGAGAAAATGACGCATATCCAACTAAGTTGAATATATGTAAATCAGTACGTATCAAGCCAGCCTAATCCGATCCAGTCACCACAATAAGGTCCGGGTCATACACTAATCCTGAGATGACGTGCCAGTAATGCAACCAGCTAAACTCTGTTGGCACCGTCTCTTAGTACTCCGAATGGTTTTAAAATTTTAGTTTAGTCTTAATGTCAAAATCATTGTTGAATCTTAGATCACAATTTGATCACTAACATGACAAGAGGCTCTTCTTCCCGACCACAACCCAACAAATTGGGGTGCCACATTTTTTGACCATACATTGCTTCGTATGGGACCATTCGATACATGTTTTGTAACAACTATTATTATAAGAGAATTTAATTAAGGGCAACTGCTAGTCCCAATTTTTGTCAAAGCCTTCAGCACAGGCTCTCAATACATCTTCTAATATTTGGATTATACCCTCCGACTGACCATCCGTCGGTAAATTAAACGCCGTATTCATGCTTAAATTAGTTCTCATTTCTTCTTGAAAACTCTTTCAAAACCTTGAGGTGATCTCTATCAAATACAATAGTTATCGGTACACCATATCGGCTAACTACTTTTTCAATACAAATTCGAGCCAGTTGCTCCGTTTAAGCGTTCACAGTAAAAAAAAAACCTAAGAATAAAACCAATATTAAACATGTTACTGGAACAATAAACTCGACAGAATCAACATGTTACAGATCATAATCTACCTAGCTTATAACAAAACCATATCCCAAACACATTTGCTTCACAGAGAATAAGATATTAGCGAAGGGCCTTGGCAGATTATATATGATGTCAAAGGAGAGAGTAGGGAGGATCCAAATGTTTCTGGGACTACGCAAGTAATGAGACAAAAACACATACAAAACATCTACAAGTGTTTGTACATTGTGTATAGACCAGTCATTGTCTGTTAGCAACTGGATTTGGATTTGCCAGCTTTCATGAGAAGATGGTCCCGTGCTTTTCTTAAATGAACACCCTCCAGCACACTACTCTTTCATTATTGTCCATGTCTATTGGCTGTATCAACCAATCCCCAGCATAATTTTGGAAAAAAAAGAAAAAAAATTGTCTTCTTACATTTATTTTGCAGTGATATAATCAATCATTCGAGTATTCTTTTTTATTAAAGTTTGATATTCAATTTAAAAACATGCTCAAATAGCTAAGAAGTACATTAGGGACAAAAGATGATCTCAATTCTTATGTAGAATTGATGTGGGGCATTAATGTTGTATTTGGCGAACAAATTGTAAGTATTTTGAAGCTAAAAATAAAATGTTTTCATCCTTGAAATGCTCCTTAAACTTGCTTGCTCAAACTTGCATAAGTTATACGAGACTTACTATCCCACATTGGAAGCATTAGAGAAAATGCATCGGTATATAAGTTGTTAGGCATACTGGGCAATTTCAAAAATTCCAAGGCCAATTTCAAAAATTCATCAAAATTTTAGTTAACCCCGCGCAAGGTGGTACAGATCCCTGCCCAAAAGCCCTTGCATGCCTATCCAACGTGTTACTTGCGCGCAAGGTGGTGCAAATCCCAGACCGAAAGCCATCACATCCCTATCCGATCCATGTACTATAAATAACAGCATATTTTTGGCAGACAAATTTCAAAATTAAATCTTTGTCAGTCAAAATTAATTAGCCCCATTATACTCTCTCTACATAGTTGACATAAAAGGACGAGCTCTTCGCTTATCTTAGACACATAAAATACTTCAGAACTCTCTCTTTCTCTAAATTGTCCCGTGATGAAAGCAAGTAGAAGGCTGTTTCTGAAACCTTCGCTATTCGAGTGTCCGTTACCGAATAAGAGACTGTTGAATCCTATAGAATTTGAATCCTATAGAATAATTGTCCGGGACCCACAGCACCAAGGAAAAATCTCCGAGGGGGCGAAACCACTCTTAAGAACAATGCAACACACGTCTCAATCTGCTCGTATTTTGATAAATTTGCTACATTAATTTTTAGTTTTTTATATAATAGTTTTCTATTTTTTTTTTTACATTTAGCACCCACTCTATGCATAACATGAAGTATGAGGTAGTGACCTATAGATTATGAAGTATTAGAAGGGGCTAACTCTAACATCATATTAAAGTATGTTATCTAAATCAAAAGTATGTTTAAGAACCGATCTCAATCTCCATGTACAGTAGAAGTGTGATTTCAATATTCCCAATATATATCAACTTGAAATACTCAGAACTTCAGCACTCCTGTAAAATGAAAAAGGCGAACAATTTAAGCTGGATGAGATTGTCATCATGTTGGACGTAATGCCTAACGTGTGGTGCTTCAAGACTTCCCTTTTGACAAGGATTTGTCATTTGAGGATGGGGGCCAGCCCATCACCAGCCTTTCTGAGAGCACGTTTTGAGCCTTTCACCACAAGCCCATGCGCAGTTTTATGATGCTACGTTTGAGGGATAAAGTCCATTATGGCTATCAAGGCCAGGGTACACAAGGATGAGCGAGACTCCACCACTAATTATTGGAGTACATCTGAAACTGATAGATCCATAGAAGTTGATGTCCGGAAGACAATAGTCTAGAAAAGTCAAAGAACCAAAACAAGATTAGGGTGGCCTGGTTTATGTTAGAGGAAAAATTATGGTTTCGTGACCGAAAAGAAGATGGGTACAAGGCACGTTGTAACGCTTTCTTTAAGATTGTATCTGTCTCAACTAGAAATATTGTGCAGGGTTATAAGTAAATACTCTTAAAAAATACTCAAAGCAGGGTAATAGTGAATAACGTTTGACAGACGATAAACACGCCACTCAAAAGTGTATGAAAATCTAGATAACATAACTATGACAAAGAATTCTGCATAAAGAAAAGAAGTGAAGAGAAAAAAGTCTGAATATGGTGTCCCCAAAAATGGCTTCACTAAGGATCACACCTTAAACGGTGCACTGACATATACATTAAGCTTATTAAATATGTGAACAAGTAAGTGAGGCTTCTTATTCGGGTCACTCAGGCACAAGGGGACCTTTCTTTTCTTTGAAAGATTCCTTAGGCTAAGGCTCCACCATTTTATCAGCTCCATCAGTTGAGAGATGTAAGAGTTTATGGCCTAAAAGCGAGCAGGGATACACACTTACTTTTCGATTTCTCATTGACGTGGCTTCCTTTCCTATTTGTCTCTTCACCTTCTTTTCATACCATCATTTTGAGACACAAAATGAACTCGAAAGCAAACACATTTGGACATCATATTTTGAAAAACACCGACAATTAAAGTCATGTTTAAAACTTCACATGCTTGTCCATCCTTTAAATCAAAGCACTCCAGTATAACGTTCGAGGTCATTGCACAGATTTGGATTTCAAATGCAAAGTATCGATTAGTACTGGATACAAGCTCTTAGGAAGCTGGGACCGCCGAGGTGGTGTGAGGAGACCTTAGCCTAGCGATTCAACGTGGATTAGAACTTGTGTCTGGTTCACGTGTGGGAACACTCGCTCAACATTGACAGGGATGACACTTTCCCAATATGTTCTTAGACAGCATTATGATCAGACAGTTCTAACTTCTTAAGTGGGAAAAGTGTAGCATGTATACAGGTCTGATGATACAGAATTCAACTTCTTCCAATGTGTAGCCAAAATGGTATCAAATGCAAATTGCTAGCACGCACTCACATATGTGCATGTCATCATACACCAGCAGCAAGCGCAGAGTAGCAGCTTGACGTTGCATCAATCTAATCGCACTTCTTACGGCATCATATTCACTTACCATATTTTGGTTTTATCACCTGCAGCTAATTTGTTAAACCCCTTCAAGTGATTTCAAGTTGAGGTATGACGCAACTACAACTTACCTGGAATGTAACCTCAGCGACAGCACATAATAGTCATTTGATCACTGAAGGTACAAGAGATTTTTGCCGATAAGCTTTTCACTCGAAGCTAGCTAGAAACTTAACTTTGTTCTAGTACAAGCGTACATTGGACGAAAGATGCAAGCCTCACAAGAAGCACCTCAAGATCATACCCCAACTTACAGACATTGTAACTCAAAATTTTACCAAAAAAAGAAGAAGATGTTTTGTTCGTAATGTTACCTTTTTTTGTTTGTTATTGCTCAAAGCCCTAGATATTTAACAATCTGCAATCAGATGAGCAATCGAGATCAAATTTTGTGCACAAAAGGCACTTGGAGAGTTGGTCAACATAATCTATCAAGTAACTACGTGGACGCTAGTCCAAGCCTCCGCAATTCCAAGTTCTTCTGGTAGCTTAAAATGTTTGGAACTATTCCTCCTTGCACTGCAAAGACTAAAAAACAGGATTATCACTTGAACAAGAAAAATGAGGCGAGAGATCCACGAGTAGTATACATTGGAAGTACTTATTAGTTTCCTGGCCTACGATTATGGTCGTAACAGGCCCCCCTTCGACTTTTTTTCAGTAGGTCATTTTCTAAAATGTTTTTAAAAAATTGTGCATCCTTTTCTTTTCTTTAGTAATACAATGAAAGGATCAAAACTAAAAGCACTTAATTCAAACCAAAATTGCTCAGTTGCACCAGAATGATTGGGCCAGAGAAAGCCAAGATATCCACGGGTAAGCACACCAGTGGCTTATTGATATTCGAGTGACCGATAGATCCAAAATTCCAATTACAGAGAAACAGGTTGCAAGAACTCAGCAACAGGAAAGAAATGATACAAACTACTTGTTTTTTATGTACTGGCATTGGCATGCTAACAAAGCTTTACAGAGGAAAAAACAATGGAAGCCCATTTCGCATGGGTCAAGCCGTCACTTCAAGTAAATAAAAGGCATTTTGAAGAAATTCCCACGAGTCCTTACAAGCTCATAGACTTAGCAATGGGAAGTTCTTCACTTCTCTGCTTCTCTTTCTTTTTCCTGCTAGCCTCTTCTCATGGCTGCTATGGTGGGAAGTTAGGGAGTTTCAATCAATTAAGTGAACTTACAAGGGGGGAATCGTACAAGAACGGGAATTCTGATGCAGCCTTTCCGCTGGATACATCTCCGGTGTATGTTGGACCTCAAGATGGGCTTAAAGATAGTGATGAGATAGAAAGCTTGCCAGGACAGCCTGATGGAGTGGACTTTAAGCAGTATTCTGGTTACGTTACCGTGGATCCTGAAGCAGGGCGAGCTTTGTTTTATTATTTTGTTTAGTCTCCAAGAAACTCTTCCACTAAGCCCCTTGTGCTGTGGCTCAATGGCGGTACGTATTACTTTAGTCCTCGACTCCTTTTGTTCCCGTGACCTCATTATAACTTAATGGAAAAATCAGTTAGAATTTGGCCTGTCATGCAATTTGTGATAGGTCTTAGTTCATTCACAATTCAAGTCATCATCAAGTGTTTGATCCTAACAATCTGTTCCTAAAAATGGCCTCTTTTTTTAGGGACATCCAAAAGAGATATTCCTTGTTTAACAGATGGACGACGCAGTTTGTACCACTTTCAGACGTCGCCAAGTTGAAGTAACAAATGTTGATCATTACATGTCACCAACATTTTTATCATAAATGGCCTAAGAATTTCAGTAGCTGGTGATTATGTACAGTACAGTTATGCAACAGGGAACAGCTTTAGTGAGAAGTGTACATGTTCATCTTTGTGATACACCTATTTCATCACCAAAAACCTTAATTTATTGGCAGGGTCTGGTTGTTCTTCACTTGGAGGTGGAGCAATGATGGAGCTAGGGCCGTTTAGAGTCAATTGAGATGGTAAAACTCTGTACCGGAATGATTATGCGTGGAATAAGGGTAAGTGTCTTGGTATTCTTGTCTACCTTCCAGCTTTTTGTTGAAAGTAACAATCAGATTACATATCCTGGCAGATGCCAATATCATTTTCCTTGAATCTCCGGCGGGTGTTGGAGTTTCCTACTCAAATACAACATCCGATTACAACCGAAGTGGAGACAACAAAACTGCCCTTGATTCATATACATTTCTTGTTAACTGGCTGGAGAGGTTTCCTGAATACAAGACTAGAGTCTTTTACCTGACAGGTGAAAACTGCGCAGGCCACTACGTTCCACAGCTTGCTCAAACTATACTTCATCACAACAACTATACAAACCATAATTAATCTCAAAGGGATAGCAGTGAGTTTCTAATCATAGGCAAAAGTTAGAAGTTCAAGTTTCTGCTACATCCCTCACACGTGTAATGACGCTTCTGATTGGGAATGCACTTATTGATCGCATAACAAACATCGAAGGGAGACTAGATTACTACTGGTCGCACGCCCTCATATCAGATGACTCATACGCGAGAGCCAAGTTAACTTGCAATTTTACCTCACCGGATGGTTTATCCCAGGTTTGCTTGGGATTTTGGGACTAAATAAGCGATGCCACTGCTGATATCTTTCCTTACGATATATACGCCCCCTTGTGCAATTCTTCCTCTCACTCTCCCACTGTGAGTACATTATCTTGTTTAGGGTCATAATGATGGGAATTTTTTCCGAAACGTCTACTAACTTTAAGACAAAATCAAGCAGATGTCAGCATTTGATCCGTGCTCTCGGGCCTATTTAACTTCCTACCTAAACATTCCTGAAGTACAGAAATCTCTTCATGCAAATCTTACTGGTCTTCCTTATCCGTGGGAAAAGTGCAGGCACTGCTATCAACTCTTCGTAACTTCAGAATTGTGCTTAGTGAATGTAACTGTACGTGACTGATCCAAGTACATGTCTTTTTGTTTGGATATAGTGATACGATACTTGGATTATGGACAGATCGACCAGACACTGTGTTGCCAATCATTCAGGAACTGATGAGAACTGGAATGCGTGTTTGGATATACAGGTAACTTCAACTTGGTAAAATCAAAACAGAATTCTAAGATTGGTTGCATACTCGATCGATAAGACTAATATGTAAGATGAAGATTGGGATTAATTTTACTACCAACTACCAATTATTTGTTTAGAATAGAAAGAAAGTTCAACAAAGTTAGCATAATTTTGCAGCGGTGATACCGATATGGTGGTACCAGTAACAGCTACCAGGTACGCTATAAACAAATTGAAAATATCAGTTAAGACTGGATGGCACCCATGGTACATCCAAGGAGAGGTAATAACTTCGCAATTTATATGCAGTTACTTATATAATGGCTCGAAGTCTTCAACATAAATTGCTTGAACCATATGTTATTTTCTCTGCAGGTTGGGGCCTATGCTGTTGGATACCAAAATTTGACATTCGTGACAGTTAGAGGAGCAGGGCATTATGTTCCCAGTTATCAGCTGGCTCAGGCCTTTTCGCTCTTCTCTTCATTCATAAATGGGGAGCTTCCCTCCTCATTTTAGAGGTTGTGGGTGTTTGGCAAAATAGATTAAGAGATTTAATCTGTTTCAAAATGGGGGAGCTTCCCTCCTCATCTTAGAGGGTTGTGGGTGTTTGGCAAAACAGATTAAGAGATTTAATCTGTCTCAAAAAACTCAAAACTGATTAAATCCATAATTCTGGAAAGTGAGGATTATGAAATAATCATGTTTCTCATAATTAAGTTTGACTTTCTAATTTATCATACTATCCTCATATTTCTCGCAAAAAAACATCTCATACCCTCTAACTAATTTGCGAAAATTATTGTATTATAAGCACTACTGTGAGATTGTGGGTGTGGGTGTTTGTAATTTAAAATAAAAAATAAACAACTTCGTAACCGGATAAAAATAACTTTTTGATAATTTATTTGTGTAATATAGTTATTTACAAATGAAAGTTATTTTAACATCACTTTTCTATAAGAAATTTATTTATTAAGTACCCTCTATAGTCATTTTGTCATATTGAAATTGATTTAAGTACTTTTTACCCAAACTGTAAAGTGATTCCGTTTAAAGTAGATTAAATCTGATTTTTAGAATCAATTCCAAACGACTTCTTAATTTACTAGTAAAGATCACGTGCTTTGCACGTTAGGTAGTGCTTCAAAATATTAAAAAAATGTGATAGACCGAAAAAAACAATTAAACTTAAGAATTAACTACAATCGTGTCCATGAAATTTGAAAGTAATGACACGAGTGTCGATTGGCGATTAGTTGACGTTCTGAACAAAATAACCATATTATCCATGACTTGAAACGTATCATCAACTGCCAAACCCAACTCCATTGCCACTAGCAACCGCCATAGAAACTTATGGCATGCTAAATCAAGGACTGCCTTCTCAATTGTAGACCAAATTTATATTAAGTGGCAGTTATGCTATCCGTAAGCAGGTTATCCCCGCTTTTTATGCTATCAATATGGGTTTTGTTAATAAATTGGGTCAGTAGACCCATTATCTATCCACTAACAGATAATGTGTATTTATTAGTCTGGATAATTACAGTTATTTAGAGGATATTTATCTCCTAAATGTTTGAGATAAATACAATATTTATCTCATAGGTGTTTGAGATAAATACATCTTTATTTCCTAAGTGTTTGAGGTAAAGTCTGTCTCTAAATACTATCTCTATATAAATGCTAGAGATATCCTAAAAAATTAGAAGTAACAGACAATAAGTCACAAAACAATCCCTCTCTCTATAGCACTCTCTCTAAAGCAATCACCAAGCTCTAAGATTTGGTTTATGCACGAAGAACTCGACTCTAGTAGCCATTTTCGTACCTGCAAAAAAGATCAAGTATGTTGGAGGCTCGTAACAACAAGGATCCATCGTCGAAAAATTCGGAGACTTCATACGGTATGTTTATGAACCCACTACGTGTTATGTGGTAACGCATTAATTGTGATTCAACAGGTTTGGATTTAGAAGAAGACAAAGACTTAGGAAGAGTATCGACAAACTAGAGTGGAATACATGAAATTTCTCGAAAGTTGTGCCTTGATTAAGGCATTGCTTTTTTGGCCAATTTCATATTTCATGTGGTAGTCTTTGTCTCGAAACCTAGGAACATGAGTTAAGAATTATTCCTTTTGCTTCGTTCAAGTCTCCTGAGTAAAAGGGACTTAGTAAGGCCGGCGCAAAACTAGGGTTATGAAACACTTATTAGGGCGGGCGCAGAAGGTTAGTTTTGACTGGAATCTTGATGTTGGTGGTGGTACGATGACATTGATTTTGGCTAGAATTTTGATCTTTTTTTTTTTTTTGGAGTCTTGGCTCCAATTAGCAGTTAGAGTGGTGGTGGATTCATTTGGTGGGTTTGAATCTTTCTGTTAGATCTATCAGTGGGGGTATGTGGCGGTTTAAAGCAAGGATTTTAGTTGGGTGGGGGGAGGGAGCGGGTGACAGCGGGGTGGGGGGAGGGAACGGTGGCATCAAATTGTTAGATTAAGAAGGTACGTAGAAAACAAATATTTCCGTTTAAGGGTAGTAGTGTCATTTTAAAAAATACATATCGATGACATTCTTTTTGGAGAGACATAACGGATAGATACAAGTGTTTTTTAACGTTTGTTTCTTTTCAGTATAATTTCTCCCAAATTTCAGGGACAGTGCTGTAATTAGTCATAACTTAATTAGTATGATTATTTTAGTTAAATCATATTAAGTAAATTAATTGTTAACTAATATTCAAATACTCGAAGCATGAAAAGATCATTGTACAGAACATGGTCTTATTTTCAAATAAAAATTGCTAGTTTTAATGCCAAGCAGCCAGCTAAACTCTGTTGGCACCGTCTAAAAGAATCCCGAATGGTCTTAAAATTAGGTTAGTTTTAATGCCAAGCACGTATATGGCTTTTTTCAAAATCATTTGTTCACTCTAGTCGAATTTTTCCCAAGGAATTGCATGCAGATGCAATACGCTTTTAAGTGTCAAACATCTTAGATCACAATTCGATCATGAAATTAAGGAGTGCATGCTTAAGAGTTCACAGTATGATTAACCATAGAGAAAGAACCTTGAAAATAAAACCATTATACATGTCACTAGAACAATAACCTTAATAACCTTAAAAGAACATGATGCACAGATATCTATATATCTACCTTGTAACAAAACCACATCCCAACACATTTGCTTCACAGAGAGTACGACATTAGCAAAGGGCCTTGGCAGATTATTATACTGTATAATGTCAAAGGAGAGCAAGGAGTATCCATATGTTTGTGGAACTACAAGTAATGAGACAAAAACATATGCAAGTCTTTGTACATTGTGCATAAACCAGTCATTGTCTGTTGGCAATTGGATTTGGATTTGCAAGCTTTCATGAGAAGATGTTCCCAGTTCTTTTCTTAAATGAACGCATCCTGTTAGTGTTTTTTAAAATGTTGCGTTAAACTTTTCAAGTTCATTTTTTGTGTCAAAATGATATAAAAGAGAGTTGAAGAAGTAAGGAAATAAGAATCCACATATAACAGAATTAGAAAAGTAAGTGGTATATAATAAGAAGCTCTACTTTAATACTTATGTAGTATGTTAAAGTATATGCAAGTGCACCGAGTTTTTATGGTGCGATATGAGAAACAATCACACACGAGCATGGTAGTATGCTGTGAGGTGCAATGTTGTGTTTGATGGCGCACTTTCACGTCGCACAGGCAATTGGACGCCTCAAAGTTTTCATGATTCAATCTGGGATGTTGGTGTAAACGGGTGCGATGAACCGGTGCAATGGTTAGGGTCAGGCAGATCTGACAATTGGCAGCTAGTCGATTACGGTTGCAACGGTTCGGGTCAAACCCGATCGGTTGCACCCATTAGGCATCTGGGTGATGCCAATTTGGATAGACCCACGCGTTGGGAGCTGATTAGTTAATGGTCCAAATTCGAACCGTTAATTTTAACTGTTTCTAATCCAACGGTCCAGATCAAATGGTTGCATAATCGAAAGGGTGTGACCCTTGAGCAGCCACTAATGCTCTATAAATAGAGCAGAAAATCTGGCACACCTTATGCTAGCCTTTTATCTTCATTTCATTTCTTCCTTTCTACATATCTTCTACAACAACTAATTTCTAAAGAATTCTTTTTGTAGAAGATATTATCCAATTTCCAATACACTTTTCTGTGGGATGAATATCGTTTGTACAAAAATTATTCACTAGTTATTGTACCTTTGAGAATATTTGTCGGCTGCACACCATTTCCGGGGGGGGGGGGGGGGGACAAATATATATTTAAGAAAAGCGTTACAACGTACATCGAAGCCAATTCCTTTTAGTCATAGAACCTTACAATATCCACCAACACATCCCCTCCAACACTCTGCTCTTTATTTATTGTCTACTGGCTGTATCAACCAGTCCCCAGCAAAAAAATTGTCTCCTTCTATTTATTTATCTACTAAAATCTGGTATTCAATTCAAAAGTATGTTCAAATTGATGAGAATCACATCTGGTATGAAAATCAATCTCAACTCCCGTATATAATCGATGCAGGACTTTAATACCCATTCTGAGGCAAAACATAAAATATGAAGTGATCGAGAGCCTCACGGGTAGTGTGGAATATGATTAAGTAACTTTCAAATTGTGAGGCACGAACAAGACTTACTTCTGACATCACAAAAAGTACAATCTCAAATGCAAAAGCATAAAAGAACCGACCTCAATCTCCATATTCAGCAGACGTGCGATTTCAAATTCTCGATGTATATCAACTTAAAATACTCAGGAATTCAGCACTCACCGGGCAACATTTATGATGATTCAACCGGTCCTGTAAAATGAAAAGGGTCAACAATTTAAGCCGGAGGAGATTGTCATCATGTAGGAGGTCATACCTAACGTGTTGTGTTTCAAGTCTTCCCTTATGACAAGGATTTGTCAATTGAGCATTGGTGCCAGCCCATCACCAGCCTTTCTGAGAGCACGTTTTGACTTTTGAGGCATTCACCACAAGTCCATGTGTGCAGTTTTATGACGCTATGTTTGAGGGATAAAGTCCATTATGGAGGTCTTAGCTTAGTGATTCATCATGGACTAGAACCTGTGTCTAGTCCAAGTGTGACAACACTCGCACAACATATGGTAGAGACGACACTTTCTCTCTCCAGTGTTTTTATAGCGCAAAAAGAAAAGATAGTAGAAAGAAAGAAAAAAAGGACACACAACCAAAAATGTAAGCCCTTGACGTATTCGTAAGCCAGATAGGTAACTTTGTTATGGTAGAAGCAAACATTGTTTGAAAGACGCAGGCCTCACAAGAAGCAGCTCAAGATCATACCCTAACTTACAAAGATTGTAACATAGGATTTTACCAAAAGAAGAAGAAGAAGATGTTTCGTTCCTAATGTTTACCTTCTTCTTCTTCTTTTTAAAATAATTGCACAAAGCGATGGATATTTATAACAACCTATAATCCGAAGAGACAACCATGGGTAAGCACACCTAGTGGCTTATTGATATTGGAGCGACCGATAAATCCAAAAAAATTCAAAATTCCAGTTACACAGAAACAGGTTGGCAAGAACTCAGCAACAGGAAAGAAATGATAAACTTCTTGTTTTTTTTTATCTACTGGCATTGGCATATTAACAAAGCTTTAAAGTGGAAAAAAGATTGGATGGAAGTCCATTTCACATGGGTCAAGCCGTCACTTCAAGTAAACAAAAGGCATTTAAAGAAATTCCCATGAGTCCTTACAAGCTCATAGACTTGGCAATGGGAAGTTCTTCACTTCTCTGCTTCTCTTTCTTTTTCCTGCTAGCCTCTTCTCATGGCTGCTATGGTGGGAAGTTAGGGAGTTTCAATCAATTAAGTGAACTTACAAGGGGGGAATTGTACAAGAACAGGAATTCTGATGCAGCCTTTCCACTGGATACATCTCCAGTGTATGTTGGCCCTCAAAATGGGCTTAAAGATGGTGATGAGATAGAAAGCTTGCCAGGACAGCCTGATGGAGTGGACTTTAAGCAGTATTCTGGTTACGTTACCGTGGATCCTGAAGCAGGGCGAGCTTTGTTTTATTATTTTGTTGAGTCTCCAAGAAACTCTTCTACTAAGCCTCTTGTGCTGTGGCTTAATGGCGGTACGTATTATTTTACTCCTCGACTCCTTTTCTTCCTGTGACCTTATTATAACGAAATGGAAAAGTCAGTTAGAATTTGGCCTTTCATGGAATTTGTGATAGGTGTTAGTTCATTCACAATTCAAGTCATCGTTAAGTATTTGATCCTAACAATCTGTTCCTAAAAGTAGTCTCTTTTTTTAAGGGACTGATATTCCTCATTAACATATGGACGACACAGTTTTTACCACTTTCAGCAGTACGAGTTACGTTAATCAACACGTCACCAAGTTGAAGTATCAAATGTTGATCTTTACATGTGTTCTTAACCTACTTTAATCGCACTCAAAGGCCCACGGTAAGTCCCGTTTTGCTCGACACATTATCGTGGTCAATGGTCACTTTTTCAACTCTTTCAACTGGTCAAAATACGCATGCTTATGTCACGTGCATATTCCGTCACTTTGGACGACAATTTACAATGGTTGCTAGCGTAACGTGCTTGGTGCACCCCAACTTATGCCAATGCAAACAATGACGAGATCAACTGCCTTCCCCCTTAAGGGGGTCGGCTGCCTCCCCCTTAAGGGGGTCGGCGCCTTCCCTCTTAAGGGGGATCAACCTCATTTACCACAAGCCCATCCCGTTCTTTTCGCACTCGGCCAAACACCATATCGTCTGCCATCGCCCGTCCATGCCCGCGCGCCATCTTCGCAACGCCCGTCGCCTGCGCCCGCTCGTCGACTCTGCGACACCTGTCGCCCACTCCTGTGCGCCGTCTCCGCATCACGTGCCCTTGGCACAACTCCCATCTCCATACACACTCCACCGTGCCTATGCGTCGCGCTATTGATACAGTCGCGCCCCTGGCTCTCTGTCACACTACCATGCCGCCAGCACCTCACTCACTCCGTCGCACCCATTCACCGCGCCACTGATACAGTCGCGCCCCGCGGCACTCTATCACACTACCACGCCCCTACATTGGTCTGTTCTTTCACCACAATATGCGCACATTGCCTTGATCGTGGAACATGCTTCGACCCACTTTCAGGAGTGTGCAGCATCCCGCCGAGATAGGCGACTCCTCCGGGACACTATCTCAGGTAGATGGCTCCTCCAAGATACTACCTTGGCCCGTCAGATAGGCAACTTCTCCGGAACACTACCTTGTGCGCCGGCACAAGGACTCACCCGAGGCGACTCCTTCGGGACATTATCTCTGCTAGGGAGCTTCAACTCACCTTCCGCCGGGTAGATGGCTCTTCCGGGATGCTACCTTTGCCAGTCGGGTAGGCGACTCCTCCGGGACTTTCTTGGCGCGCTCTGAGTGCTCTAGCACAAGGATTCAACCATGGGGATAGGCGACTCTTCCTGGACACTATCTCTGCCAGGGAGCTTCAACTCCCCTTCCGCCAGGTAGACGGCTCCTTCGGGATGCCACCTCGGCCCGTTAGGTAAACGACTCCTCTGGTACACTACCTTGGCATGCTTCGAGTGCTCCAGCACAAAGACTCACCCGCGGGGATAGGTGACTCGTCCAGGACACTATCTCTGCCAGGGTGTCTGCATGACTAGCCTACATGCTCCGGCATTAAGGCACTTTCATCTGCACCCCTAAGGACTATGACCCCCAGGTCACTCCGAGACGGGAGCAGATCTCTGGAGGGCATCGCTCTTAGTTCGCCAAGCAATTGGCCGTTGGGTCTTTCCCACCACTACTAGGCCTGTGGGACTCTACAAGGGCTTTGGACTTGTGGCTAGATCAAGGGGGTTCTTTGGCCACATCGGCGCTGTGGGAGCCGGTCTTTCCAGGCAAACAGAGCGACACTGTGAGGAGCAAGTCGGGTGAATATGCGATCCGACAGTCCGTGGAGCACCGACACCTATGGACCCCTCGGTGATGTGTCACTCTCGGGGAACACCACGTGTCGCTTGATGACACCATCATCTCAACCTCTATAAATAGGAGTCTTGAGAATTCATTTGAGAATTTTGGACATTTTCTCACTCTAGAATTCTAGAGAGAGAAACATATACGACCCTTGACTCTGGACCTAAGTATCGAACTGTGCTATCGTCGTGTATTTACCCCCCACCATCGCCCTCGCGGCACTACCATTCTCATGCTCTGTCTGGGAAGCCCTTGGTCTCTGCTCTTACTCCATCCTTGTTGTCTCCCACATCACTATATTTGACATCTGACTCGAATTGCATTCCTTGTGGCACCTCCACGTCGACTGCGAACCCACTTCCTTCACATCAACATGTTGCCAACATTTTTATCTTGACTGGCCTAAGAATTTTAGTGGCTGGTGATTATATAAAGTACAGCTATGCAACGGGGAACAGCTTTGTGAGAAGTGTACATGTTCATGTTTGTCATACGCCTATTTCATCATCAAAAACCTTAATTTATTGGCAGGGCCTGGTTGTTCTTCACTTGGAGGTGGAGCAATGATGGAACTAGGGCCATTTAGAGTCAACAGAGATGGTAAAACTCTGTACCGGAATGATTATTCGTGGAACAGGGGTAAGTGTCTCAGTATTCTTGTCCACCTTCCAGCTTTTTGTTGAAACTAACAATCAGATTACATATCCTGGCAGATGCCAATATCATATTCCTTGAATCTCCGGCGGGTGTTGGATTTTCCTACTCAAATATAACATCGGATTACAACCGAAGTGGAGACAACAGAACTGCCCAAGATTCATATACATTTCTTGTTAACTGGCTGGAGAGGTTTCCTGAATACAAGACTAGAGACTTTTACCTGACAGGCGAAAGCTATGCAGGCCACTACGTTCCACAGCTTGCTCAAACTATACTTCATCACAACAAGTATACAAACCAAACCATAATCAATCTCAAAGGAATAGCAGTAAGTTTCTAATCATGGACAAAAGTTAGAACTTCAAGTTTCTACTATAACCCTAACATGTATAATGATGCATCTTCAGATTGGGAATGCGCTTATTGATCGCTTAACAAACATCAAAGGGTCACTAGATTACTACTGGACGCACGCCCTCATATCGGATGAATCATACGCGGGTGTCAAGTTAACTTGCAATTTTACTTCACCAGATGGTTTATCCCAAGTTTGCTTGGGATTTTTGGACCAAATAAACAATGCCACTGCTGATATCTTTCCTTACGATATATACGCCCCCTTGTGCAATTCTTCCTCTCACTCTCCCACTGTGAGTACATTATCTTGTTTAGAGTCATCATGATGGGAATTTTTTCTGAAACGTCTACTAACTTAAACGACAAAATCGAGCAGATCTCAGCATTTGATCCGTGCTCTCGGGCCTATCTAACTTCCTATCTAAACATTCCTGAAGTACAGAAATCTCTTCATGCAAATCTTACTGGTCTTCCTTATCCGTGGGAAAAGTGCAGGCACTGCTATCAACTCTTCGTAACTTCAGATTTGTGCTTAGTGAATGCAAATATACGTGACTGACCTGATCTCACGTCTTTTTGTTTGGATATAGCGATATGATACATGGATTATGGACAGATCGACCAGACACTGTGTTGCCAACCATTCAGGAATTGATGAGAATTGGAATGAGTGTTTGGATATACAGGTAACTTCAACTTGGTAAAGTCAAAGCAGAAATCTAAGATTGGTTGCAGACTCGATCGATAAGACTAATATGTAACATGAAGATTGAGATTAATTTTACTACCAAGCATCAATCTTGTTTGGAATAAAAAGGAAGTTTAACAAAGTCAACATAATTTTGCAGTGGTGATACAGATAGGGCGATACCGGTAACAGCCACCCGGTACGCTATAACCAAATTGGGAACACCAGTTAAGACTGAATGGTACCCGTGGTACATCCAAGGAGAGGTAATAACTTGGCATTTTGTATGCAGTCATCCATGTAATGACTTGAGTTTGGTTAGATAAATTACTTGAACCATATGTTATATTCTCTGCAGGTTGGAGGCTATGCTGTTGGATACCAAAATTTGACATTTGTGACTGTTAGAGGAGCAGGGCATTATGTTCCCAGTTATCAGCCAGCTCGGGCCTTATCGCTCTTCTCTTCGTTCATAAATGGGGAGCTTCCCTCCGCATCTTAATGTATAAACAGAAGCACGGATTAAAGCGACTGGGAGAATGAAAGTACCCACAGCTTATTCAGTGCTAATTACTTTACATGTTACCTTCAGATGTTACTCGCAAGGCTGTTCTCCATTACTGTTTCCCTCACAATAATAGTGTTGATATGAACAGGCCATCTCTTTGCTCTTGCCACATCACTGTAAATATGAACTCAAGAGAGTAGAGGCGGTGAGACATCAGGGTTCGACCCCTATCACAAACAATACGAGATCGTAACTGTTCAAAAGATAAGAGAGAAGATCCTCGATTTTCCCCGATAATGCGATCTTTCAATGGACAAAAAGCTAACGCATTGACAAGGAAAAAGTCATTACAGTAAGCGAAACCAAGTATAATAGTACAGAAAACGATTAATTCAAGAGAATAAAAAACTCAAATCAGTATGGATAACAGCAGGCCATTAGATTGTTCTCGGTGATGTTGCAGCAGGTGTTGTTTTGCTTATTGGAGTACTCAAAAGAAGGGACTATGTGCTGAATGGTCCGCATAAAGCCACGCATGTGGTTGTTAACAAAGTGTGCTAACTTTTGGATTTTCTCCCTTCTAATGTCAGCAATAGCTGCATATGTTAGCAAGCTAGTGGAGCTACAGATGCTCCAGTTTTGTCTACTTGAGACTAATTGCTTATTTCTGGATGAAATGCTTGCAAGCATGCTTCTCCTCTCCTTTTTTCAGTTACTTTGTTTTCATAACTTGTCTTCTCCACCTACAACACAACAACATGGTGATGAGCTAAAATATTGGAGGATCTTAACCAACTTCCAAATTTATAGACCAGGTGAGCTTAGTAACTGACAAGCAATTTGGCGACATAAAACACGGATATTGGCATCTTATTCAGCATCGCCTTGTAGATATGAAAGCATAGAAAAGGAAACACTGCACCAGTCCTTCACCTTCAAGTAAAGGCCTCTCAATGGCAAGTGTTGGCCTCCTTTTCCTATATCTCATTTTCCTAGTAGCCTCTGTTCACTATTCTGATGGTGAAACATTAGGCAATCCAAATCCAATTGCCCAGTCAGCACTCGATCAGATACATCTGCAGGGTCTTCAGGCGTTTATGTTGGCCCTCAACACAGGCTCAAAGAAGGCGATTTGATAGAAAGCTTGCCCGGACAGCCTGATGGAGTGGATTTTGATCAGTATTCTGGCTATGTCACGGTGGATCCTAAAGCAGGACGAGCACTGTTCTATTACTTTACCGAGTCTCCGAAAAACTCTTCTGCTAAGACCCTCGTGTTATGGCTTAATGGAGGTATGTGACTCAACTGCAAAATTATTCCATCGTGACCTGCAATTCTGCAACAGGTTGAAATGCAGAAACAGCCACTACGGAATGGCTGAATAAATCTGCGTACAAAAAAAAAAGGAAAAAAAAACTTCACTTAACTTCAGTAGTCCTGATGATTGCATCACGCAGGACCTGGTTGTTCTTCGCTTGGAGCTGGAGCAATGATGGAACTAGGGCGTTTAGAGTCAACAAAGATGGTAGAACCCTATATCGAAATGACTATGCGTGGAATCTAGGTAAGTTTCTTGAGTTCATCACTTCTCAGTAGAATTTACAGTCTTGTGATGAAGTTGTTTGCTGTAACTTTTGCCAGAGGCCAATATCCTCTTTCTTGAGTCTCCTGCTGGGGTAGGATTTTCGTACTCAAACACAACATCGGATTACATCCTAAGTGGAGACAACAGAACTGCCCAAGATTCATATGCATTTCTAGTCAATTGGCTGGAGAGATTCCCTGAATACAAGACTAGGGACTTCTACATTACAGGAGAGAGCTACGCAGGCCATTACGTACCTCAGCTTGCCCAAACTATACTTCATTACAACAAGTACTCAAACCAAACTATAGTCAATCTTACAGGAATAGGGTTAAGTTACCCCGTTTTCCCTCGAACATTTCCTAGTGAAAAGTTAGATAGCGCATTATTATCGAATATGATTATATGCAGCCTTGACCTGAGATATATAAGTAAAATTTATCAGATTGGCAATGCAATTATAGACGACGAGACTACTACGATGGGAAAAGTGGACTACTATTGGTCACATGCCCTCATTTCGGATGAGTTATACCGGGGAATTATATCTAACTGCAATTATTCTTCACCGTCAGAAATCTGCAGGGCGTACTTTGGCCAATTACGCATCACCCTTGGCAATATCTACCGATATGATATATATGCTCCCTTGTGCAGTTCTTCCTCGGCATCGATCTCTGTGAGTACAATTTCTTAGATTTTCACAGCAGAAGTTTTGTGTCAACCTCTTTACTGTTGTAACATGTCGATCTCCACCCTGAATGGAAACCCAGAGATCGTCATTTGATCCGTGCTCTGAGAACTATATAAACTCGTACCTGAACATTCCTCAGGTTCAGAAAGCCCTACATGCAAATGTTACAGCTCTTCCGTATACATGGCAATCCTGCAGGTACTATCCCAATTGATTCTAGCACTTCCATAATCCTTAATATAGTAGCCTTTTATGGGTTCGTCTCTGACCCCATTTCCTCATTTATTCATCTTCTTGTAAACTAGTGACCAGATAAATTCTTGGAATGATATGCCAGACAACATACTACAAATCATGCATGAGCTGATGGAGAGCGGAATGCGTGTAAGGATGTTCAGGCAAGAAAAGAAAATCCAGAGCTCATCTTTACGCTGCAACATCAAAAAGAGAAGTATAAAACCAAAGCTAAATACAACGTTAAAGATATCAAGACATAAGATGATTCCAATCAGGGCTATACCACTTGTCAAAAATTAAAAAGTTCAGCATTGGTTGTTTTGCAGCGGCGATACGGACAGCGTGATACCGGTAACATCCACCAGATACAGCATAACGAAGCTGGGAACACCAGTCAGAACTGCCTGGTATCCTTGGTATGCGCAAGGAGAGGTAATAACTAAGCGCGACCATAGTTACTTCTCCGTCACTTTTTCCTCAAACTCGCATGATTATCGATGTCTTTGCCTGTCCAGGTTGGTGGTTATGCAGTTGCATACCAAAATTTGACATTTGTGACAATAAGGGGATCAGGACATTTTGTTCCCAGTTACCAGCCAGCTCGGGCCCTTGTGTTCTTCTCTTCGTTCGTGACCGGTCTTCTTCCCCCATCCTCTTAGACCAGGATTACGAGCAGTAGATCACAACTTAGAGGCAGCTACCAAATTTGGGTAGTTTCAGTGGTTTCTTTCATATATAAAAAGATGTACTACGTTCTGAAATGAAATGTGCATCCTGCTAGCTTCTGAAGTCTTGTTCTCCAAGTCCCTTTATATCCTGCATTGCCACTATTGATTTTGGTGTCTTGTTTTGGCGACCATATGAGACATTTAGGGACAAAATTACAGCAAGCTCAAATGGTCATTTTCCAAAACTTAAATACAATTCCTTGTTTTTTCATGGAGAAAGTATTGTAAGGTAATCACACTCGAGATGTAAACAGAAACTTTGCATGGTTCAATACGATTGCTGTATTCACATGAGGTAAAAACAAGGATCTAAGAGGGCCGATGTACGAGTTTTTATTTGACCGAGTACCAAATATTGAAATGTTTTTGCTTGGTGTTTTTCAAAATCTTGTGTCCAATTAGTTTTTGTTTCGAAGTTCATTAATCACTAGTATTAACACCGTGAGTTGTACAAATAACGGCTAATTAAAAGCTTATACTTATACGTCGAATATAAATAACAAATAATGTTAGTTTTACCTTTTAATGAGTTTTTTTCTTAACTATTTTTAGTAGCAATGTTAAGAACTCATATATTGAAGTTTTTACTAATAAAACTCACCTAGAACAGTATAAAAAATTATGCGGCATAAGAAAAAATATAATAAGAAGGATAATTATACGTATATACAGACATGTATATAAAAAATATTTTATAATAATGTGAAAGAAAAGAGATTAATCTTTTTAGATTGTGAAAACATGTTAGAGTTGTGTAAAGTATTGAAAAGTTTCAAGATTTAAATAAGATATCGATTAGAATGAGATATAAATTTAAAATTTATAGAAAGAGTGATTTGTTTCTAAGTGGGACATGCTGATCTGGAAGAGAAAGAAAAGTAAAATTTAGATGATTCGTAGATGCCAAATGACATAAAGAGAGACATGCCAAGTAAGAAAGAAAATGTTTCATTTTCTGAACTTCGGCTTATATGTGTGTGTGCGCGCGCGCGTTCAAAAATTAAAGGCATGAAAAGAAGATAAAGAGATAAAAAAACAAGAATCCCATAGAAAAAGAAATAGAAAAGTAAGTAGATATTATGAGTGAGCATGGTTTGGTTTAAATCGATTTCGAGGTCAAACTGCAAATTGAACTGTTATTCTTCAGTTTGAAAATTTGTAAAAAACATGTCCTCTGCCCTCTGAAAGAAGGGCCGCTTTCGGTTCTGAGTGAGCATGGTTCGGTTTAGTTTCATTTCGGGGTCAAACTACAAATCGAAATGTTATCCTTCAGTTTGAAAATTTTTAAATCAAACCAAACCAAACACTATCGATTTGAACGATTTCGTGATTGAATCCAGACCGTCTGTTTTGAATGGGTGTACAGCTGGCAATTTGCTCCAGGACTAAAATACAAATTAAAGCAAAGTGTAATTACTAATTACGTACATCATCGAAGTCATTTGTGGTTTTAGTCATGAAACAAGTTCCCCATCATTTCTAGGTTATACTTGCACATTCACAGTGACTAATGGAGTAAATTTGCCAGCAAGACATGAAGATTTTACACTTCTTATCAAAAGAGTTATGGTGCGTCTTATGATCAGACCTAATTGAAGAGACCTTCAATATCACCCATCATGATTAAAATGACTGCACTTTACGAAAGTACATACACAAGGGACATGATGTACCCAGTTAGTACCCTAACCAGAAAAGAAGCACCCAGTTCGTACTACCCATTACTGTAGCTGCATTTACGAGGCCAACGCAGCATAAAATTGTTTATCTAGTTGCCTCGAATATAGCAACTTACTGTTATTTGAAGATATCCTGAATAGCCAAAAGGACACCTGGTCCTTATAGTCCTTTAGAATTAGGAAGTAAGCGATACAGAATAGCTTGCATGTGAAAAACGGTGGCCAGCACTATTTACTGCTTTAAACAAGAAACAGAGGCAAATACACCATATCCATTACAGGGTCAGGATGTTAATTCCTGCGATTTGGAACATTGAAGAAGCTGAAGCCTTCTAGGGTTAACAGACATACCTTGTAGAGCTAAATCACCTTGAAATTGGTTGAGGTTTTCATATTCAAACAGATCATCCGACTACAACGCTGCGACAAGAGTACAGCTCAAGATTCCTACTCTAATCTTGTATCCTGGCTAGCTAGAAAGATTTCCCCAATGCAAAACCCAAGATTTCATCGTTACCTGAGAAACCTATGCCTGTCAATATGAGCCTCAGCTTGCTTACGTGAATCCTCTCCAAGAACATAAAACCGAACGATCGTTCCATCTCAAAGGCATTGCAGTAAGTTTACAGTAAATCCATCAGTTGCTCTTGAAACATGGGTTTTCACCACCCTTTCATGCAGTAGTAAGACTTTGAAGAACTTTAAATCAAAGGTGCAGAATGGGAATGCTTGAATAGTTGATGAAACTAGTACAAGGGAATTTATGAGTATTCTAGGCGCATGCTTTGATCCCTGATGTTTATATGCCGGTGTGTTAGCAAGTGCTGGGACTTTTTAGTGGAAATTATTCAGACACAAGCTATCAGTATCAAGTCGCGTAGAAGTGACACTTTTCCATGAATCAACACCAAAACCTGGCTCCCCCGTTCTGTAAGTCTGCTTCTCTGACAATCCTTTGTTTCGTGACATTCCTTTATTTCTGACAAAAAGTTACAAATACTAAAATTTACAGATACTACTATAGAAGTTTCAGAAAGAGACTGGAAGAAGAAGCGGTGAATCCTCACGTCTTGGAGAACTTAGAAATTTACAGGTAAATCCTCGTTCAGAAGAATTACACACAAGGTAACTGACGCAGGACAAAACCAGAAATAATTTGATCAATGCCAGCTGTACTAAATCAACCACTCAAGATATGCACAGAACCCGTGGTTCACTAAAGTGTCATGATTTCCATCCCTATGATTAAGGGAAGGACTTTGTCCCTGCTCCGACTATTACATTGACTCGTATCCGAATGTAGCGGAGGTCCAGAAAGTTTCTCAAGCTATACAGACCTCATGGTCATCAACCAGGTACTAATTTCTTTACTCATATCCGGATGATAGTGTTGCACACATTCTTTCAACATAAAGATAATTGATCACTAAAGTGAACTATTACTGTTAAGTCATACCAGACTACCTGTTCACTGGACCATATCATCTTGACTAGCAACTGACCATAGGAATGCATCACAGAAGTAAACTTCAAGCAGAACCAATAAACACTGCTGGGTCTGTTGCAGTGATGTTGAATGGACACACAGCTCGACGACCATTCTGCCCACAATTAAGCATCCTATAACAAGTGACACCCCAAGTTTCATTAAATTCACGGTAACCAACAATTCCTCATCGGGTGCCTCTTCAATATATACTGGCTACATGAGAAGCTTCAGAAGACTCTGTCCTCCATATGTACCTAAAGCTGCTCTACTTGACTCGCCTCTGATTAACTTGAGTTGAGAGACAACTTACCACGAGCACCAAAAAGAAAAACTGAAGTTCTATTTGCACTGAAACTTGCAGTGGCGACATCTGTGACGAGATCGAGTTACATGCTCTAGGCACTCTATAAACACTTTATAACCTCTAGTAGAGACTGCTTTGGCAATTATAATATTAAAGCAACCCATAATCAGAATCAAGTAATCTAAAAGTTTCCTACCGTAACAGTGGCAGGTTAAAGAATTCGAAGGAACGATACCAACCACAGTGGGAGCTTGGCATATAGTTCCGAGCTACCAACCAGAGCGAGCTCCATGATATCATTAACCTCCAATGCAATTAAGTAATTTCTTTCTGAAGGAAAGTAAAGATAATCTCGAACAAAAGCTCAGGTAATACACACAATCCTATTCAGGGATTACATAATGATGGAGGGCACGTGATTTAACGGTATGTGGAAATTGGTTGGAATTGCAACTAAAATTGTGAACACACAAAAGTATGATAGCATAAACCGCACAAGAAAGCTTACAAAGAAACCACCTACACCTCAAACAAATTAACGAGTGACTTATCAATAAAGTTGCACACATGAGTGGAGAAATGGGATATATAGTACTTACATGTGTTTAAAACAACAAAGGATTCACTTCAGAAACTGAACTATAATCATTTAGGAACAACACATTATCATATCGATACCTACTGCACCAATGTAAAACACTAGAACTGAAACTTAACTCCTTGCTTCCCAACAATCTCCGTGTATTTTCCAAGCCGCGGTAGTAAAATAAGTGTAGCGTACCAAATATCCACTCCAAAATATCACTAAGTGGTATAACAGTGAACCAGGATAAGTGGATTTCACAATGTGAACAGAATTATGCATGTTAAGCCAGTCAGGCACTCCATTGGCGGACATCCTGCATCAAGAACCCTGATACTGGCTTGACAGGAGGAAAAGAATAAAGAGAGAAAAAATATTTTTTTCCTTTTCTGGATATTCTAAGAGGGATCCTTTTACACCGTTTAAAGCTTCATGCAAAAGATCTTTGAAGAGCAGCCGATGGCCAAACTAAAGTGAATAGGATTCTTTTACCTAAGTCGTGGGTGAAATCATGGGCTTTTGATTATTACAAATGTTTTACTAATATGATTTCATTACATGACTTGAGGCATGAAATCCAATAAGTTGCTTCAGTAATGGCTGGAAGGAAAGATGAAAAAGGGATTTCCCGTTAAAAATTTCCCCTCCATTTGACAAAATCTCATTGAGGGACAATTTTAAGGTTACTAGTCAAACAAGTTGCACCTATGTTACATTTACTTACAAAAAAAAAATGGATTCTACAGCATGGGAAAGTATATAAAACTTGAAGGCTGTCCTCTTACAACATAACCTCAAAAAAGCCATTCTCTTACCTCTACAAAAGCTTCTCCACATGTACACGATTACTTTGCATCTGCAAACAGCTTTCACACCATTGCCTTATGCTGTCCGGAAAGTTAAATACTACCTCCCTTGACTTCCACCGGGATGCATATATTTTCCCGATGCACACCGTGATTCAATCATGCACGTGCAGCCTCCTTCAGCCTTTGAAAGGCTTAGGATGACAAGCGGAAGAATCTATAATTAACTTCATATGTCTGAAACTTGCTATAAAGGTAGACAAAGGACATGGTGTTCGTGAAAGAAGACTGTTGTGACAAAGAAAGCTACTTACAAGCAACACCTAGACCTTCTGCAACTGATCATGGACTTTTAAAGCTTCAAGAATGCTCTCAACCCACCTGTCAAAAACGGGAAAATCCAAGGTAAATTGGGGCTAGAAGAAGAAAAGTGTAGTAAAATAACAACTTAACATGGGAAAAAACTGAAAAGAAAGACTCCAGAGAATACAGAGGGCATATTTATTAATTTAACATGTACTTTCTTGTTAGTGCTGAAAAAATTTGTCAAGCCTAGTACCAAAGGAAGAAAACAGAAATTGGCCTGAGAAACAATTGAACAAAGGCCTAAGTTCCGTTATCGTTCTGATTACAGCTGAATCAGAGGAGCGTGATACTTTATATAACAAAATTAAGCCATATTGCAAAGGGAGGCATTACTCCAAACAACTAAACCACCTTCACTTAAAAACCCTTAATAATACCAAGAAGCAAACTGTACCAATTTTTGAAAACTCATAACAGTACAGCTCCGGCATCAGCTTTCCTAATAAAACTCATTATCTTTTTAAGTACGTGAAACGAGCAAGAAGCATCATATCATACAACAAGATTGTTTCGTACCCAAGTTTTTATTTTTACATACACTTTGCTGCTACAAAGATGCATGGAAATTAGGTGCTCGGTGCCAAAAACTAAAACTTCAACAACATTAGAGCTTTGCAAAGAGAAGTGAGGCCAGAAAAAATTACCCTTCTAGACCAGGGTTTGATGGATAGTATACATTTCTCAATCCCAATCTATTCGCGGCTGAAGCAGTTGTCTCGCCAATACATGCAACAGAATTACCCCAGTGCTCTGATTCTGAAATAAGATTAAACCAGGCGCTGTTGCAACAGAAAAATATGGATTTAGTGGATAACTGTTGTTGCTGTTCTTTGTTTGTTTTTAATTTTTTTCCACCTTTTTTTTTTTTTTGGGCAGGAGGGGAGAGGGGGTTGATTAGATAAATACTGGTCAAATTAGGTTTTGAACAAATAGAATATAGCTATCATCCAACCAAAAAACTCAGAAGGCATGTTTGACATGGTAAACAGGACTAATGCGTACATACATTCATATAAGTAGCAGTGTAGCACTGTCAAGATGAATGCTGTTGGTGTTACCTAATATCAGAGATTTATTATACAGAGTCTGCATCCGTACTTTCTTTGTTCACATATGAACTCAAAAGTTCAATACTATATATTTGTTTATTATGAGTACAACCCTCTGACAACTTACCGTAGTGCAGAAGGTGACGCTACAGCAATGACAGGAGCAGAAAGTGCCTGTTCAAAGACCATCTGATCCACGTGACTAACTGGTACCTGATACAGTTGGTAGTAATCAATTAAAGCCCAACAACTATTGTCAACACCATCTAAGGTATGGAGCTTTTACGTTTAAGAGTTATAATATAAAATACTCCGTTACGAACTAACCTTGGAAAACCAGCAGTAAATATTAGCATAACAAGATGTTAAGATATGATGAAAGACTCTAAAATAAGTGAAAGGACAGAAGGAACATTTTTTCACATGATAATATATTCCAACCAAGGGAAGACCAAGACTCATCTTCAAGAGCCTTGAAGTCATCTTTGGAAACTCTTTTACTCTAATTGCACACTTGCACTCTTCCCTCAGAGAGATGATTCTAATCTCGAGTAGTCTCCTCGAGCAGATAATCCATTCTCAAAGCACCTAAACCTCAGGCCTTAAAAACTTGTATTCAGTACTCATGATATCTTGCTCAGGATCACCCTTGTTCTTGAATACATGTTACAAATTATGTGCTGAGGTAATCACTGGCTAATTTAGAAAAAGCGTGACTTGCTCGAGCCATGTGGCCATCAATATGTAAAGTCAAGGTCTCTTTCCACTGATCATGAGCATGAAACGCGTGAAATGGATTTTAAGAGTCCAAAATTCACAAGGGAATCACTAGAAATTTGAAAATCCAGATTACAATTTACACAGGAAACCAGCTATAAAACAGATCAATAATGTTTTCTGGATACAAGCAACAGGTTAAGAACATGTGCACCTTTGCAAATCAGAGATGAAGTGATTGAAATAACCAATGTATGCACTACATTTTTGTTTCATAATTTCTTAGGCCTTAAGGCAGTTCAGTTTTCATTTGGACTACGAGTGATTTGAAACCATATCATCACCTCACTGACACTATCAAAATACTTACCGTCGTATATGTATTCAGCCTTGTGACCTCAAATCCACGCTTTGAAAGACCTTCCTCTGTAAACATATGCTACTAAAGTTTCAGCTTAAAACTTCACAGACTAAGTAAATAAGAAACATGTAAAAAGAACATGAATTGCAAGGTCATGATTAAGTAAAAACATTAAGACGTAATATCGTTCCAAATCTAAATCTTCATTTATTTAAAACATAAAAGAGTCATTGAATTATAAAATCAGAAAACTTCCCATTTACAAGTAAAGTAACACCGGGGAAGGGGGAAGGGGGGAGGAAGCAGAACAGATATTACCAGCCTGGGTATAGAGCACATACCAATTTCGCTGCCAGCTTTTGCAGAGGCTGGATATAAGACGGTGCATCTTTTGTCCCCCTCTTTTGGAAGCTCTAAAGCCAATACCTTACCCGTCGCTGAAAATAGTTTACACATCAAAGTTTTTGTTTTAGCCTTAAGTAGCAATGCATTCCAAGGAGGTAGTGATATCTGACTTCTCTAGTCGATTCCACAAACAAATTTATTCGCACTTGTCAATAAAACATACACAGATACCTTTTGACGGTGCAAAAGCAACATTGATTGACGACTGTGCAGCTTCCTCAAATATGCTTGCAGTACCGGCTCCCACCACAGCAACTTTAACCTTTGGAGTTCCAGCAGCTCTAAAGAATCAAAGTTAGGACGAGTCCATGAACTGATGCTAAACAATATTATAAAATGCGAAAGAGTGAACCCAATTTAGCACCTTTCTTCCTTTAATAGTTATTCTAGGTAAAATTGTCTCATATATTCACAACCCATGGCCCCAATTCAAATTATTTATTTTGTTTTAACAGTCATAATGTCATCTGTAATACATTATATTAAACACCATGAGTAAAGGATAATAATCTATTCTAGGTAAAATTTTGTCTCATATATTCACAACCCATGGCCCCAATTCAAATTATTTATTCCTTTTTAACAGTCATAATAATCTAGCAAAGATTGCAAACAATTTCCTCTACAGGCGACATCCTCTTTACTCTCCCCTTAATTTTTTTGAAAGTGTTGTTACCCACGGGGTGAGTTTTTTTTGTGTGTGTGTGTGTTTGGGGGGTTTGGGGGGGGGGGGGGGGGGTGTTGCGTGTTTGTATAGCAACATAAAAACGCAGAAAACTCAAAATAGAACAGAACGCGCATCAATCGTAAAAAGATATACATAAACAATAGCAGAAAGCAAAACTTCGGCATAGATGTCTTCCCAGTTGCAGTTAAGGACTATAAACGCAAACAAAACTTAGAACACCACACAACAAACCTCCATGTGTCCCAATCTTAAGTACCTTGGAAACTTTCAAACTTCATTTTCAGGAATTTACAATTATAAACTTATCTGAGCATAACAAGAACAATCTATGATAATGGTGAGGATGGTGGTGTTGGAACATCATGGTACTTCATATTAAACTTTAATAAATAGTCACTCAGATGTGGGGCCATCCTAAAAAAGGAGACACCTTCGATCCGAAAAGGAGGGAGTATATATTGCTGGAATAAAGCAAATCTACCTTAACATCTAAGTAGCAGCCTTTTGAAAGAAACTTAGCACTTACTTCCAGGCATCGAGAAAAACCAGGCCAGCTTCATGAGATGTTATGATGATCCAGTCAAATGCAGCATCTGCAGCCGCAAAGAATCGGGGAAAAGGCATCAAACAATCCCTTCATTATTAAATGTCAGTAAAGTGTATTGTGTTACACAAGAGAAACAGGAACTGACCAAAAGAGCAAGATAAAGAGCATACTTAATCCAATTTACGTTGTCACTATACATATAATTGGAATGTGAAAACACATAACACTAAAAAAACATCTTCCATCCACAAACTGCATTGTCGTACCATTCACATATTTGGACCAAAAAATGCGCGTCTCTTTGGGACTACTGATTGGCAAAACAACGGAGGCACCCACCGTCTATGTTACATGGACTCTTCGGTTTTGCGTGAAGTACCCGTGTCGGACACTCGACACTTGGACATGGGTATGGGATACGTGTCCGACACATCTCATAGGATATGCCATTATGATACTATCCTATAGTCTTTTGTTTAATTAGTAGTTGCTTTGAGTGGAGATAAGTTGTCAATTAAAACCAAATGCATCACATAAAACACATTTTTGCCTTCAAAATAACTAAAAAGCAATAATAATTATGAACATTTTGCCGTGTCCCCGTGTCTTGCGTTTTCAAAATTAGACGAGTCCGACACTTGGACACGTATCCGATCCAGACACTCGTACCGAGTCCATGTAACATAGCCCACCGTTTACAACTCGTATAATACAGTGTCAAAAAAGAAGCTGGAGCAGAGATGCAAATCAGAAGATAGTGCCAGAGATTGTCAAAATGAATAGTAAAAGAGGGAAAAGACTCCACAGAAACAGTCTAAGAATTTTACTCTTTTTTGATAGGCAGAAACAGTCTTAGAATATTAGCATAGAAGTCAGCCCAACATGATTTATCTATAATTTCAAAAGTCATATGCCATTGTCAAACAAAAAAGAGACTCAGAACTGACCACGTAAAACAGAAGAAAGCTTTTCCAGACCAGGCAAATGCGTGTGCTGAATCAGAGGGAGTTCTAAGCAGTTAATCCCATGTTTGGCCTGTACTCAAACAGAATAGTGTCATTACCCCAAATCATGCAAATCATCCCAATCTTAAATCAAGAGATGTGCATTTAGCATTTATCTCAGAAATTTTCACTGTTATAAACTGAAACATAAGCCTTATCAAAACAGCTATAGGCACTAGCATGCACTACAGTATCATAAACTTAAGTTTCTTTTACCGGGAACTGTGCCTTATTGTCCTTTGTAGAACAAGAAAGTGTTGCAGCATATTAAAGGATATAAGTGTAACTACATGACTAGCATTAATATCTCTGCAAAAACGAGCACTTTTTTCGGACACTTCCCAATGGCATAGGGAATTTTTTGTTCCTCACAAAGTCATTTAATACAAAAAAGAATCACTTGATTCTGATTTTGGCATAAATTATTGAATCCACAATTGAACATAACAAATAAGTTAAATTACTGCAAAAAATCTGTGCGATTTGTTACACATAAATTTTCTCGAAAGAACATTATGGAGAACAAGGGATCTGCACAAAAATATCTGTCAAGATATTCATGTTGTGACATGCAGCACGCTTCCTACGTTGTGCATTTGATATTTCTGTACAACCAGCTAAAATGTTCCCGCAAGATTGTAATGGTACGGAACGAGAAAATAACTAAGGATGTAGAGAGCATTCGATATTTTCATGGCATCAAAGATGACGTTAATAGACCGTCAGTCGAGGAATCTTGGCAAGAGTAATGTTGAATTCAACCAGGAATATGCTGTCACAACGAGATGAGAAGACAATAAAATGGATATTTGATTAAAAAGACGACAACTAAGATGGATTTCCCTTTTAAAATGCCAAATCATAACTGTCAACAAACATTTTCTCATTTAGGGACAGGAAAAATAAACCGTTAGACTGATTGTGAAAGCAACAACACTATGGCTGGTACTTCCCCCAATCAAGTTGTGCATACTATACGAGTTGGACCACTGGTTCGGCTTAACAATCAAGATTATTGCAAGTTTTAAATAATTTCCTGTATCAACACCACCCCCCCCCCCCTCTCTCCTTCCTACTAAACTAAATCTTCTCTTCCGGTCATGGACTATTGAAGACACTGTAAAGCATGTGTACTGGCTAAACGGGAAGGTTCTTATCCTGTAAATGTAGTATCCATAACTTCCTGAAGACTATTGCCAATGCTTGAACATGCTCAAATATGTCTATTATCCTAAAAGTGATTTCCTTGCAGCAAGCTAACAAGACGTTAAGGAATTACTTTGGAGTGACTCCATCACAAAATGTGTCTCTAATCCTAAAAGTCTGACTACAACGAAAGTATCAATTGCTCTTCACAACAACTCTAAATTCTGATTCAAAATAATCCACAGTATGGCTTACTCTCGTTCCTTACCTTTTCTCAACTTGTAATATTTTGGAAAAAGTAAAACGCGCATTAACATTTCACTAAACGCCTATATTCGATGAAGAATACAGATTAAAATCAAATTTCGCACTGACAGACAAGAAAACGCAGTCAACATATATCTCTAGACTAATTACTAAAAACAACCGTAAGAATCGGATAGGACAGAAAACAAAGCATTAAAGTCAAAAATTACTCAAAAACTCGAAATGCAGATAAAACGCAACAAAAAAAATGTATAGAGAGAGAGAGAGAGAGAAACAGAGATTATTACGAGCGAATTGATGAGCTTTCCGTTTTTCCCACGCTCTCTGGTGACGACGACCTGGCGCTTCTTGGCGGCCGAAGAAGGCGGAGCAGCCCGAGCTCCGGCGGAACACCGGGAAAACACCGGCCGGCGAAGTTGCGGAGGGGCCGAAGAAGGCGGAGGAAGAAGGGGAGGAGAGAGAGTAGAGAGAGAGAGCTGAGATATTTTCATCCCTCCTTCGTCAACGTGTTGCGCAACGGATCGACCTGATAAGCCAGCTGTTACCAGATCTCTTGTTACCACTGAATTTTTATTTAATTTAATTCCGTAATTCGGCTAATTAAATTAAAATTAGTATATATAAGCGCAGGTGGCAGTATCGGCTGACCCGAACCACACGTGGGCCTACGAGCGGGAACCAATCAAATAGGTTTGTGACAGAGCAGATCATGCTCGATGAGGCCGTCCACTTGCGAATTTCGCTTCAGTGTTGAAACGAGGCTAGGTTATTGCAGTGTTGTCGTCTGTTCCGTCCGTCGGATTTGTTTTGGGCGATGATCCGAGGGTCGACGTGTGGGGAGGATGTAGGGCTCGGCTGGAGGGTGAAGCAGCTAGTCTTTTTTTTTTCTTTTTGGGCGAGAATATTTCAAGTCATGTTTCATGTGCACCCCGAAAGCACACAACGTAATCAGGGGGCAACGTGCGCCCCATGTTGAAACAAGTTCTCGGTTCCTCTTTGTCCGAAATCATTAAGGCCGCTGTTACGGTGGGGCTTATTACCCAAGATGGGCTGTACTCTCCATCTGTTCTTCCTCCTTACTGTGTTTTTTAAGCAAACAGGAGGACGACGATATACATATCTGTGTGTGTGTGTGTGTTTCATGTTCACGAGAGTTCTTCCTTCCTTCCTTCTTATTTCTATGTTATGTTATTACACTTCCACAAAAGTCGCGAGTGTTCTGACAATATTTTTAACCTTGTTTTGGATTTTGTTAACGCTATTTGATTTTGAAGTTTCTTCTCAATGATCATTCACGCATATATATATATATATATATAGGGAGCTGATCCATTGATAGCGCTAGCAAAATGGAGTATTTGCTAGCGCGATCTGGGCCGTCCATCCTGAAAGATGGACGGTCCAGATCGCGCCTTTTTCAAAAACTGTCAGTCGTCCGCGATACTATGTCGCGGACGGATTTTTTTACCTTTTTGCCCCTCCACTCGTCCGCTATACTGTATCGCGGACGGTCCAAATCTTCTTTTACGTTTTTTTTTAAGTTCGTCCGCTACATAATGTAGCGGACGTTTTTTAACAAAAATACCGTCCGCTACATTATGTAGCGGACTATTTTACTTTCTCGAAAAGAGACATCCGTGTTGTCAGTTCTGGAAAAAAGACAACCAACTTTTATTTTCTCTTTCCCCCTCATCTCTCATATTCTCTCTTCTGGATGAGCTCCTTCAAGACGGTGGCTCCTTCGGGGTAGTTGGACAGCACCTCCCGTGTCCGGCGATGAAGAACACAACGATCTTTCCCCCTCATCTCTCATCTTCTCTCTCTCCCTTGTGAGCGTGCGAGTGGCGATCGAGGCCACAACCATTTGAAAACTCTTCCTTCTCTTTCTATCTTACCACTTCAAATAGTTATGATGTTCTTTGATCTAGTTGTCATGGGTTTGAGAAATTAAGTTTTTTTTTTAAATCTTTTCGTTTTTGATAAAGGGTGATAGAAATGGAGGAGGTTGAAGACCCTAGAACAAAATGGCAATCTGTTGCCAGCCAATTTCATGAATGGTTCCAGCCTGTAGGTGGATGTGCTAATTGAGTGTGCTCGTTTTGGAGTCTTTTTTACCAATGGCAATCTGTTGCCAATGAACTTCATGAAGATTTGTTCATCAAGATCAAAGTAAGAAGAGAGAGAAAAAGAAGAAGTCAGAATGAGAGAAGGGAGGGAAAAAGAGAAGACTAGTCCGCTACATAATGTAGCGGACACATTAATGACACAGAAAAAGTCATACCACACGTGTGGGCCTGTCATTCGTCCGTGATACTATGTTGCGGACGGCATGGAGGGGCAAAAAGGTAAAAAATGTCATCCGCGATACTATGTTGCGGACTACTTTTTTTTGACATGCGTCAGGTCCTGTCAGTCGTCCGCGATACTATGTCGCGGACGGCATGGAGGGGCAAAAAGGTAAAAAAATCCGTCCGCGACATAGTATCGCGGACGACTGACAGTTTTTGAAAAAGGCGCGATCTGGACCGTCCATCTTTCAGGATGGACGGCCCAGATCGCGCTAGCAAATACTCCATTTTGCTAGCGCTATCAATGGATCAGCTCCCATATATATATATATATATATATATATATATATATATATATATATATATATATATATATATATATATATATATATATATATTAACTGACAACTTCATGATTTGCTTCGTTATGAAAATCAGAAAAGAAAAAGTTGACCATATGTTTTACTGATAGTATATCAATCGAAAATCTATGTCAACTATGAGCTTCCTTAAGCAATAAAAGTTGTAGCAATAATAATGTACAAGATGTTCAAATATAAGGGGTTTCACATGCTCTCTTGATGATGAGGTTATCTGATAAAACTGAATGAAGTGTTGATAAAGTTATGATTCAAATTCAAAACTCGGGGTTGTTTTGACAATAAATTTAGTTTAGTTTTATCAAAGCTACTGAAAATTTAAAATTTCTTCTAGATGAACATTCACGTAGATTATTTAACTAACGACTTCATCATTTGTTTCGTTATAAAAAACGAAAAAAGAAAATTGACCTTTTGTTGTACTTCATATAGTAATATATATCAACAAAAAACCTAAATCAGCGACGTGCTTTTTTAAGCAATGGCAAAAGGTTTTTTTCCTTTTTCTTTTAGTGGAATATGAGAATTGCATTGATAATTTAAAGTTACACAGTCGTTCTGTTCTAGAACTTACAGATATTATAAGTCGCGACATTGCTGTGAGTGTACACGACTGCAAAGATCAAAAAGTAACGCTAAAACCTAATAAACTCATGCACATTGCAACTTAATTAAAGTAGAACATATCTTACATTTTAAACTCAACGTAAAGTAATATGCAAAATTTACGGGTTTAGGAATCCAAAAGAACAGAAAAGAAATAAGAGCACTGTACAAAGCACAAGGGGGTAACAATAAAGTAGACAATCGGGAACCGCACGCCCAAGGGTGAGCACTCCGCTTAAAAAGGCACAGCACACAACCAAGGATCTTCAACAGTGTAAAGTTCATTCTTCTACTATCATGTATCAAATCCGAACTAAATTGTCACAATACAGGACGGAAAAAAATCACTACTCATCCACAACATACCAAACACAGACACACATGGCAATTAAAACCAGAAAGAAGCCCTAACCCCCCTTCTCAGGGGCCGAGTCCCTCCATTTTATTCCCAACAGAACTCACCCCACCCCCGAGACCATATCTTCCCCCACCACCACCCCCTACCCCTCCCAAGACCACATGGAATCCCAAGAACAAACCCATAACCAAAGCTAAGCCCCTCTACCCCAAGCCCTCATGTTACTATTAATGACACCATACCCATCCACAAACCTAACCTCCTCATTGTATAGTACGAAACATATAAGAACAGAATTTATAAAGCTTAAAGATCATTCACAAATGACGGTCAAAAATGTCGCTAAAATTTCAGTTACAATCGGCGAACAATGGAAAAAAAGACGATCGAGCAGATCTACGATCTGCCTAGAGCGACCGAGATTGGAGACTTACCTTGAGGTCGCCATCTCCGATCAAAATCTGGTGAGACGCGTCTCGTCACTGTACTCCCACAACTCGTGCCGTCAGCCACCCACTGATCACGCCGTAAATGATACCACCATGCAAGATAGAAATAAGGAAACTACAAACTAATCGCCCGAGTGGCTGTCGCTCCACGCAGGCGAAAGCACAGTGGGATCGCCATGGTGACTTTCAGTGGAGCTTGGTTCTAGAGAGAAAGCATAGAGAATATTTTAGAGAGAGAAAGAGGGGTGTCCCACACCAACAATGTTTTAGCAATGAGTTGTAGCACTAACGTACAAGATGTTCAGTGTAACGAGCTTCTCATGCTCTCTTGATGATGAAAGTGGAATTGTGGACGTGCTTGAATTTGTGGTATCAAACATATGGTTACGGTTGATCCGGTAGAATCTGTGAGCCCTTTTGCTCTCCATTTGTAGTTCTGGTATTGTAATATCAAAAAACCCCCACCGAATAGGCCAATACAAAGACGTTTTCCGTTTTCAGTTTTCACTTAATGGTATGCATTAAATCACCAAGAAATGCATTGCTAGGCAAAAACATTTTTCTGATCTCTCGACTAGTTAAGTATAAGATCCCTTTGAATTTTCATTATGATGTCAATCCTCCATAGTTTGATTCAGGATTTGTAAGGAAGTCCGTCTTTTTTTTCTTTTCAAGCTAGGGTTGTAAGCAAACCGAGCTTTCCAAGCTTTTTCTTAAGAAATTTCGTGTTCGTTCGTTCATTTAATTTATTTTTATATCGTTCAATAAATAAGTGAAACGAGCTTGAGCATGAAATTATGCTCCTTAAATAAACTAGTGGAACACAAATACAGATAGCTTAATGTCTTATTGTATTGAAGTTTGACGACCCCTAACCAGAAGCCCACTTCAAACACAAGACTGCAATAGATGGGTTCCTTTTCCCCAATTCTCTTCCTCTCATCTGCATCTCCATTCATTCCTTTTTTTCATTCACTAGTCAAAAGCTCCACGCTTCAAGCGAATGCTTGTTAAATTACTTGTACAACTTTAAGTATGCCTTAAGCGAAAGAAAAAAAAATTGATACACGAGATAACTGAAATTGGCAGGTAGAATCCTTTAGTGGCAAGTGTGCAATTTTATGGAAGAAGATGAACATTGTACTAAAATGGATGGAGATAAGCAGAATGATACTGATGCAATTTGATGCCAAATCATGGACAAAAGGCTAAAACGATTCAGGTAGAATCTTTTGGTGGCAATGTATAATTTTATGGAAAAAAGATAGACAATGTATAAAAATGAATGGAGATGACAGGATGTCATAGATGTAATTTGATGCCAAATCATGAGGAAAAGGCTAAAATCAATGTGGGTGAAGTTAGGCCCTTTTATATGTGTAAATCTATCTATTTATCTATAATCTATAATCTATAATCCATATACATACTATATATAATGAGAACTCTATTTTTAGTTTTGGTGTAATACCCTTTTGGTGTTACACTGAAACTCATTAAGGTATCGACAAGTGTCCATTATCGGAATAAAAAAGTAAAATAACACTCCCCCCCCCCCCCACTCTCCCTTCAGTTACTTCATGGAGTCACTCCTGTAACTGCCCTTCCCCATCCCTTTTTCATTTCTCCATCTCCACGGACTGAAATCGACGTCAACTATCGGTGGCCCTCAGCATGCTACCGGCTGTAGTGGTTGTGCGGCACAGAATCGCCGTGCGGCGTGGACCAAAGCCTGATGGCGCGAATTGTCCGACGGCGGCGGTTGGTAGGCCGATTGATGGAGGCCAGACATAGGCTGGTTGTGCTGATGTGTGTGTTTCTGGTGTGAGTTGTATGTGTGTCTGCTGTGAGCGTGTATGTGTGTGTGTATCATCGATGTTTGGGTTCGATTTACCTTCTTAGACGCTAAAACCATTCTTTCTTTCAGAGTACCTTCCTGAGATACATTCCGTTCTTTCATACTTGAGAACCGGGGTTAATCACACTTCTTAGTACTAAACTATTGATTGATGTTGATGGTGCAGTGCACGTTGACAGGTATTAGGTATGTGAAGTAGCTATGTGCATATTGATTTTATACTATCAAAAATAGAGAATATTTGGATCGATTTGACAAATTTTCGTATTCACGCATTTCATCAAGTGTCACCAATGACACGCTTGAACCACTTAACACAAATGAATATCAGATTGCCTTGAGGTAGCTCTTCATCCCTGCACATGAGTCAAATACAAAGCCTTCACCGAAGAATTACTGTTGCTTAAATGGCATGAGTAAAAATATAAGTGAATTCGCAAGAAGCAGCTTCTGAGGAATAGTCACTAAACTCCCTCTTTGTAGCACTTGCATATTTACTAGATGTAGAGTAAAAGAAAGATGAAAAATCTATCAACATGATTTTTAAACTTTATTCTTTGCTAGCAATCACCATACACTAAAGAGTCCACAGAAAATGAACAAATATGCTTCATGACAGAGGCATTAAGATCAAATTACCATTATCACGCCGTATCAGAGTGTAATCTGAGGAAAAAGGTGAGTAGGAGCTCAGCCCATAAAGTGAACTCGCATTGTGTATTTACAGAGAAAGAAGGTTCACATTGCTATGTATAAAATGACGTGTTGTTCTTTGACTGGGTAAGAACGAAAAAATTATCTACATCTGCCTACACTAAAAAGTTTGCGTCAAATTTTAAGCTTATACTTGAATGAATAGTAACCTCCCTGTGTGTACGCCATATTTTTCGGGGGTATGGCTGAAATTTTAAGAAAATAATTCAATAAGTAATGGAAGAGGAATAAATTGCATGTTTAGGATTGAATTGTAAATTTAGATAGACTCCCTTTGGTTCCATAATGTTAAAACATTTTTCTAATTTTTTTTAAATATGTTTTCTTAATTTTTTTCAAATATCTCCTAAAAAGTGATCATGAGTTACACAAGGAGAGAATCGCACATGCATCGCTTTTGCACGGCAGGTCATATATATAAAAAGGAAAACATGGTTTGGTTTGGTGTTACATAACTACCTGTCTAGAATGGTGACAAGTGGCATTCCAACAAATTTTTTAAAAAATGACACAAAATACAAATCTTAAATGCTAAATAACTACCTATAAAGACATGTTTGGTTTTCATAATTTAATCTTTATTAAAAAATATATAGTTAAAATAAATTATAAAGCCCAAACTTTATATTACAAAAATATTATATTTCTAACTTTATCTTTGCATATATTTGGTTTTAACAATTTCAAATTCATTAAAAAAGTGTAGTTAAAATTAAATCTAAATTTCATGTGATGATAATATTATGCTAACTTATTTTGCCACACATAGGACTAACTTATTTTTCTATAATTTAAAATTCATTTACCAAATGTGACAATAAACACTTATTCGTGATACTTGATTTTTTTTTAACAAACTTGACATTATCAACTTTATTACGCTGACTCGTATCTATATCTATACTACTTATTAAGGGGTATAACACTCTTTTTAGTGTTACATTCAGACTCAACCTGGTACAGACAAGTGTCCCTCGCATCGTAATTTCTTGAATTGCCCATGATCTTGACAATAGTAGAAAGGACCATCGGGATAAAAATGACAAAAGACACTAGCCCACTCTTCTAAGGTAACTTCCTGTTAGCAGTTCCTCCTCCCCTTCTTCCTTCCTCCTCTTCCATTAGGAACTGCAATCAGCGGGTCACCGGAGTCGAATTCCTTTGTTTTATTCTCCATCGGTAAGTTTCATCTGCAATTCTCTGGCATTTTTCATGTAATTTCATGCATCTAAACGAGTGTAAGTTTGTGCAAACCATTTTTCCGTTGATTTTGTCTCCCTTAAACCATTTCTCCATTTCTATCAAACCTTTTGTCCCTTTACGCAGTGTCCCACCAACTAACGGATAAGGTACTTCTTTATTGCTCTATTTTTGTTTAACAGTTGTTTTTTCATGGATGTTATTGTCAAGTCCCACATCAACAATACATGGGGTTTGGGGTTGGGGGTTGATTCTTATATGTTGTGGGCTTCTTCAACTCTTGAGTATGCTTTTGAGTTGGACATCAAGTTCTACATGGTATCAGAGCTATGCCCCTGCCGCCCCATTCGATCCAACGGGACCACCTCTTATTCTCACGCTTCGTGTGAGGACAGGTGTCAAGTCCCACATCGACAATACATGGAGCTTGAGGTTGATTCTTATATCTGGTGGGCTTCTCCAACTCTTAAGCATGCTTTTGGGTTGGACACCAGGTTCAACAGTTAACATCCTCATTTCTCCCTTACGTAGTGTCCCAATCCCTTTATTTCCATTTCTACCCTACCCAGTGTCCCATCGCCCAAAACAGTGGTTCTGATGGATGTGGTGGTCGTGGTGTATGATTGGTGATTGGCGTGGTGTGCGGGTATGGTTGTCTGTGGCGGCGAGCAGTGACTGTTGGCGGCCAGTGTGGTGGCTGTTGGTTATTAGTGGGTCAAAGATCGGTCGGTGTTGGTGGGTGAAAGATCGGGCCGTTAGTGGGTGGAAGATAAGTCGTTGGTGGTCGCGATTCTGTTGGGGGTGGTGGCCGTAGGTTTTGGGCTTGCTGGCAGCCGGAGAATTCTCACGTAATTTCTCTTTTTTGATGATCTCTCCGGCTATTTTCCAGTGGATTTGTCCGATCTTCTGAGTTCGGGTCCGTTAGGGAGAATGTGGCGAGTCACGTGGTCTAATTGTGGTTGTTCTTGGCCGAGAGTTCGCGCATTTTATGGAGATTTGTTTTATTAATTTGCTTTGCTTTTACGGAGAAGGGTGGTTTTGTGAGGATGTGGTGGCCGACAGTGATGGTTCATGGTGATGGACATAGTGGCGACTGCGTTAGTGGCCCGTCACTAGATTGCGGGGTAGTGGGTTTAACTAGCGTTGTTGGCGTTGTCGCCAACGAGTATTGCTTTGAGGGTGTCAAGTGTAGAATATCAAAAGGCTGTCATTAAGTCATGTTGGGCTACTGACGATCACATGGATAGGCATATTGGATGCATTGCAGTGCGTAAAAAAAAAAGGAAGGACTTTGATTGTTTAGCCTGTGCGAAGATTAAATAGGAATTTAAAAGAGAATTATGAAATGGAGAAATTTGAACGAGACCCGTCATTGTCATGTTGTTTGTTGTTCCCGCATTGTTGGTTGAACAGTATGCAATATTGGTTGTTCCTGCATTATTGGTTGTACTGTATGCAATATTGGTTGTTAATGCGTTGTTGGTTAATAATATTCAAACTCCCTACTTTATAATTTGAATCTTATGCATGTAGGTTGTTTTGAATTTAGTGTTGTTGCAACTTATAATTTACATGTCACCATGCATATGGGATGCATCTGCGACGTATTCTTCGTATCATTTGCATAAGCATCGTGTGTGCACGGGGGCTTGTACTATTAATTAAAAAATATATGGTTTGGTCTAATAACCTTTTGGTATAATATAACTACCAACTCACAGTGATAACATGTGGCATTCTAATTTTTTTTTAAAAAAAGTAATACAAAATAAAAATCTTAATTGGTAAGTAACTACTTATAAATTATGTTTACCTTTCACAAATTAAAATTCATCAAAAAATAGAATTAAAGTAAAATTTAAAGGCTAAGTTTGATACGATAATAATATTTTACTAACTTATGCGTATGATTAACTTATTTTTCACTTTACTGAATATGACAATAAGTACATGTACATAATTTTTTTATTACAAAATTTGTACTATTAATTTAATTTTTGCACATGCATCGCTTGTGCCACGGTGACTCGTACTTTAAGCCAAAACTTAATTTGGTGTAATATTTTTTTGGTGTTATATAACTATCAACCTACAATAATGACAAGTGACATTCCAAGAATTTTTTTAAAAAAATGGTACAAAATAAAAATCTTAATTGATAAGTAACTACCTACAAAAATATATTTAGTTTTCACAAGTTAAAATTCATCAAAAAATATCGTTAAAAAAATTAAAAGCCAAGTTTGATACAATAGTAATATTTTGCTAACTTATTTTTTGACAAGTATGGCTAACTTATTTTTCTGTTATATAAGATTTATTAACAATAAACACGTATATGTTATGTTCGATTATTTTAATTTTTTTAACAAAATTTGTAGTATTAATTTTATTTTTGCACACACATCCCGTGTGTCACAGTGACTCGTACTACTTATAATGAGAACACGACTTTTGCTGTAATACTCTCTTTTGGTATTATACTGAGAGTGATTCTGACACTGACACGTGTCTATTACGAGGACAAAATTGTAAAGTATCACTCCCACTTTTCACAAATCATCGGTTATAAAGACCCGCTCACAAACCATCAGTTACAAGCACCCACTCTCTGTACTTTATGTAACTATCTATTTTCTGTTTTGTGCAATTTCTTCTACATTTTCCCTTCTCTCGCAAAATCTAATTCATCACCTGTTTTTGTGAACGATAGTGGGGGAGCAAATTGGTGTAACATTTTTTTTGTATTACATAACTACTTAATTAGAATGTTGATACTTGGTATCATAAGAACTTTTTTAAGTAGCACAAAACATAATATTTGAATATTAAAAAACTATTTATGAGAACATGTTTGTTTCTTAAAATTTTAAAATTATTTGAAAAAATGTTGTCAAAATGCATCCAAAAGACCATTGTTGGTAGTATATAAAATAATTTTATTTTTGCACAGGAAACGTGTAAATGGCACAAAACAGAAAACTTAGATAGTAAATAAGTATTTATAGTGACATGTTTGTTTATTATAAATTTATTTCACCGAATGCGATAATAAATATGTCCAAGCTTGATTTTTATAACAAAAATTTATATTATTAACTTATTTTTGCATACTCATCACGAGTGTCACGGTTACTCACTATCTCTGCCGTCATTGATCGAGAAGTTGCATATCCAATCAATTCGTGAATACCATATTCGATTTCTAACACGTACAGATTTGCCTTTCCAGTAAGTTATATGCATTAGGCATTGTGATTTTGGTGAGAATTCGAGCCAAATGTGAGGCTGAAATACACAAAATTATGTGTTCAATTTAGTCCAGGAAGGTAAAAACAAATTGGTTTTTCAAGTTTGTCTTAAATGGGACCCTTGACCTTATCCAAATTCTAATTAGGAGAGCGTCCTGTTAAGAATTGAAATTTGGTTTGGGATTTAAATTGGTGGGTTGTATTCTATAAAGCTTTTTAATTGTTTTCATCCAGATTCTATTTGACTAGGATTAGGACTCTTGAAAGTAGCATATGTACCAGCCCCCGCCCCCCCCCCCCCCCCCAAACAAAGTTACCTGCTTTATATTCAGAGAGGTGAGAGAATGGGCGGTGCAACAACAGAAACACCTGCTTCTGCTTCATCAGACGCCTATGGTCAGATTCTTACGGTGGTGCATGGCTGTTTTTCTCTGGGATCAGCGCTAATTTTTTGTCTTATAGCAGACGATCTATGGTCTACCAAAACCGACCACCCTGAGTTGATAGCCCTTGGATGCTTCCAACACTGGACTGTTCCCTTGTCCTGGCTTTCTATATTCGGCAATTTTCTTCTCGTCCCAAGTCTCCTACTTCTGATTTCCGCCATTGCTAGGGCCCAGTACCTGATTTACAAAGTTGTGCCGACAGATCAACAATATCAGTTCGTGCGGCGCTTGAGTTTTTTGGTTTTACTACTCACGTGCCTTGTCATTGCGGCTGTTTCCGCTGCTTTCCCAATCGAAATCATGCGTTTGAACTATCAACACTCACCACGGTGTTATCTGGAACCTGGGGTTCCGAGCTTGCTCTGGGCATGTATCATTTGGAGCTGCGGCGTTACTCCGCTGACCGTGTTCCTGAGCTACTCATTGGGTTGGCTTCTTAGGAAAGCCGAGTCGCGAGAATCACTTTGGCCTTCGAGTTATCGGGAGGAGGCCGAGTCGACGTGCTGCATAAGGTGGCCTCCTTCTCATAGCCTCGTTTGAGGTCCAATACAATATCTCAAGTTCTTAAGATTGCTGTAATTATTAGAAATAGTGTTACATTTTCCTTTTGTTCTTCGAGTGTACCATGCAAGGTGACCAGTTTCTTGAAGGAATCGTTTGAGGTAGGCAGGTAGCGTGGCTTGAGGGCCATATTATTAGAAAAAGCATTTTGATTAGTGTAATATTCTTCTCATGCAACTTTGATTGACCATGAATAGAAATCTTTTGTGTTCGCATACGTCCATTGCAATATGTTTTTCTTGGGCTCTTTTGGTGAATCATATATTGGATATTGCATGTCGTTTACTCCAAACGTTTTTCTGCTTTAAGTTTACACACCTCCACATTAACTAACCTTTGTGGGTGGTAATTCGGCTCCCATTTTGTGGTACCTAGCCTCTCACTGACGAAAGGGGTAAGCTTGTTGAGGTTTGCTCCCATCCTCACTTTCCTGACACATACGTTCTCCTCTCTAATTCATGGGTTAAAATCTTTAGGCCAACACCTAGAAAGAATATAGTGGTTCAAAAAAAGGACATAAATTCGGATGGATCAAACAAAAAACTAAAATAAACGATATTTAGGGGCCGTTTGACAGGGTTTTTTTTTTTTGCTCTTTTTTTTCAGTTTTAAAAATTAGAAAAAAAAATGGGGTGTTTGGTAACTCTTTTTCTTTCCAATTTAAAAACTCACTTTTTAAATTGTAGAGTAAAAAAAAAAGAGGAAAAAGCTCTTTTTTTTTCACTTAAAATTTTTTTTGAGACCTCCACCGCCGGCAGCCACTGCCCGGCAGCCACCTCCGACCACTGGTAGCCACCACCGCTGGTCGGAGGCCACCTCCTACCACCACTGCCGGCGACTGCCGCGACAACCGCCGGCCACCACCGCTACGCCCCACCACCCCCACCGCAAACCACCACAAAAAAAAGTCAAAATAAAAAGAGTTATCAAACATCCACTTGTTTTTGTAAAAAAAAAAAATTAAACTGTTCTTTAAAAACTAACCACTGAAAAAAAAAAAAAAAAACCTATGTCTAACAGACCCTTGGCTTCGTTTGACAAAAAAAAAATTTTGGTTTTCAGTTTTTAAAGAACAGTTTTTTAAAGAGTAGCTTAATTTTTTTTTTTTATAAAAACAAGTGGGTGTTTGATAACCCCTTTTTTTTTTGTGTTTGGTAACCCTTTTTATTTTGACTTTTTTTTTTGGTGGTTTGCGGTGGCGGTGGTGGGGCGTAGCGGTGGTCTACGGTGGTGGTGGTGGTGGCCGACGGCCGGCGGTGGTCGCCGGAGGTGGTCGCCGGCGGCCGGAGGTGGCTGCCGGTAGTCACCGGCGATGGTGGCCGGCGGCCGGAGGTAGCTGCCGGCCGTCTCCGGCGGTGGTCCGGAGGTGGCTGCCGGCAGTCTCCGGCGGTGGTCGCCGGCGGCCGGAGGTGGCTGCCGGCAGTCTTCGGCGGTGGTCGCCGGCGGCCGGAGATGGCTGCCGACAGTCTCCGGCGGTGGCTGCCGGTGGTCGCCGGCAGCTGGAGGTGGTTGTCGGCAGTCTCCGGCGGTGGTCACCGGTGGCCGGAGGTGGCTGCCGGCAGTCTCCGGCGGTGGTCGCCTGAGGTGGCTGCCGGCGGTGGTGGTCGAAAAAAAAAAACCAAAAGTGAAAAAAAAAATCAGTTTTTGAAGTTTTTTTTTTTACTCTGCAGTTTAAAAACTGGTTTTTTAAATTGAAAAAAAAATGGTTACCAAACGCTCTTTTCAGTTTTTAAAACTGAAAAAAAAAAGAGGGAAAAAAAGAGTGTCAAACGGGGTTGGTTTTCAACTTTTCAGGTTGTTAATGCAATTCTATGACTAACCAAAAAAACAAGGTTTTCAAGCTGCGTCATGAAGCCTTGTGAACACGGAAGGGTTCAACTATTTCTTTTTGGGTGATTCAACAGGACCCTTGTGCAACGGAGCACTAGCAATTTTGAAGGCTTTGAATTGGGCGAAACATAGAAAACTTATGCATATCATAATAACACCACCTCAAAATGCTACCTTGATCACATGGTAGGGCTGAAGATGATTAGTGCAGCAGCTGTGCCGACGATACTATGTTATGTTAGTGACGTTTTTCACTCCAGCAGGATTTTCTTAGGAGCAAGAAATTACTAACTAAGGATATGTTGGAAATCACTTACAGTTTTGGTTTTCAGTTTCGAAAGAAAAAACAAAAACAAAAACAATTTATTTTTTATTTTTTACAAAAACAAATGACTGTTTTATCCAGCTTTATAGTTTATAAAACTGGATAAAAAACTAAAAATTTAAGTGATTTTAAACGCTACCTAAGATAGTCTCATTGGCTACTGTTGCCTACAAAGCAAGGATATGAGTATCTATATTAAACTACTTCTGATCTCTGAATCAAATATTTCTAGATCTAGCTCTGCTGATGTAGACATTTTTAGCTTTGAATTGTAAGTTAATTATGGAGTTTGTAAACTATCACATAGTTGGGATGACTTTGTATAATCCTTTTTTAATGAAATGTTTCTACGATTTATTATCAAATTAAAAAAAAGTTTTTAAAATGTGGATTTGCACCGATAGCATACTCTTAGCATATCAATGGAGTTTGCTTTATACAAAGCCGAGTTGCAGGAGTCAATAATTCTACTAAGCCTATCTGAAGTCCAGTAAAATGTCTATCTAGCTCTTTTATTAGCGGGTTAAACACGTGAGTGGGTTCGCAGTAAATGTGGAGGTGCCACAAGGAATGCAGTACGAGTCAGATGCCAAATATGCTAATGTAGGACACAGTAAGGATAGAGCAAGGGCAGAGACCAAGGGCTTCCCAGACAGAGCATGAGGGTGACAGTGCTGCGAAGGCGACGACACACGATGAATATACGATGACAGTCACAGTCCGATGCTTAGGTCCAGAGTCAGGGTCCTGTATGTTTCTATCTCTAGAATTCAAGAGAAAATGGATTTTAGAGAGAGAAAGTGAAATTGTCAAATGAGAGAATCTGTCCAAATGAATTCTCAAGACTCCTCTTTATAGAGGTTGAGATGATGATGTCATCACGCGACACGTGGCGCTCCCCAGGAGTGACACGTCACCGAGGAGTCCACAGCTGCGGGTGCTCCATGGACTATCAAATCGCATATTCACCCGGCCTGCCCTGTACAGCGTCGCTCTGTCTTTCTGGAAAGACTGGCTCCTACAGCATTGATGTGGCCAGAGAACCCCCTTGATCTAGCCACTAATTCAAGCCCTTGCAGAGTCCCACAGGCCTGGCAGCAGTAGGTAAGACCCGACGCCCAACTGCCAGGCAAACTAGCCGTGATGCCCTCTGAAGACCTTCTCCGGTCTCAGAGTGACCTGAGGGTCATAGTCCATAGGGGTGCCAACGCAAGCCCTCAGTGCCGAAGCACGTAGGCCAGTCACGAAGACATCTTAGCGGAGACAGTGTCCCAGAGGAGTTGCCTATCCCGCGGGTGAGTCCTTGTGCCGGAGCACTTGTAGCGCGTCGAGATAATATTCCGGAGGAGCCGTCTACCTGACGGGCCGAGGTAGCATCCCGGAGGAGCCGTCTACCTCGTGAAAGGGGAGTTGAAAAGCTCCCTAACCGAGATAGTGTCCCGGAGGAGTCACCTATCCCCGCTGGTGAGTCCTTGTGCCGGAGCACTCGAAGCGCGTCGAGGTAGCATCCCGGAGGAGCCGTCTACCTGGCGGAAGGGGAGTTGAAAAGATCCCTGAAGGAGATAATGTCCCAGAGAAGTCGCCTATTCCCGCTAGTGAGTCCTTGTGCCGGAGCACTCGGAGCGCGTCAAGCTAGAATCCCGGAGGAGCAGTCTACCTAACGGGCCGAGGTAGCATCCCGGAGGAGCCGTCTACCTGGCAGAAGGGGAGTTGAAAAGCTCACTGAAGGAGATAGTGTCCCGGAGGAGTCACCTATCCCCGCGGGATGCTGCACACTCCGGAGAGTGGGTCGAAGCATGTTCCACGTCCATGGCAGGGGTGCATGGTATGGTGAATGAGTGTGGTGCCCTGGGGGCATGTAACATGACTATGGTACATGGGCGCGATGAAGTGCGTATGATGCCGGGGGCATGACATTGTGAATAAGAGCCTGGGGGTACGGCTGTATCAGCGGTGCGGCACATGGGTGCAGCGAAGTGAGAGGTGCCGGGGGCACTGTAGTGTGACAAAGAGCCAGGGGGCACGGCTGTATTAGCGGCGCTGTGGAATGAGTGAGGTGACGGTGCCGTGGGTGCGAGCAACGGGCGCCGTGTAGTCGGCGAGCGTCGTGGAGACAGCACCGGCAGCAAGCGACGAGTGCCGCGAATTAGGCCACGGGTGATAGTGAGGATCGCAAAGACGACAAGCCACTGCGGGTGACGGGGGCCGTGGAGTCGGCACTCGGGCGACTGCGGGTATCACAGAGATAGCGACAGGCGTAGGCGACAAGCGTCGAGTGGTTAGCGCGCGCGCGACTGCGGATGTGCCACTACCACAAGTGACGGGCACAGCGAAGCCGGCGCAGGGGCGACGCCGAGCGTCGCGTAGACAGCGCAACCGTGAGCGATTGCCGTCGGTCGTCAAAGTAGGTGGCCGACCCCCCAAGGAAGAAGTCACGCCAAAGTTGTTTCACGAGCAATTCACGTGACTTGAGTATGTGTCGCTTTGACCGGCTTTTGAGCATTGAAAAATTGACCATTAAATATGAGACGTGTCGGGTAAAATAGGACTTCTGGTGGACCCTTGGGTGCGACCAAAACAGGTTGGGAACAACACGTTGACCACTGAATTATATACCGAATTTCGTTTTTGATCACTCGACTTCGATTATTGATACATTAAACTCGTCAATTTATCCGATTTATGCGTGAGGCACACGGGACTTAAATTAGGCTCAAATGTCAAAACTAAAAATTTTAATATTTTTGGTTTGACTTTTGACTTTTTTTCTTTTCCTCCTCTTCTTCCTCCATTGCCCACCTACCCACGCCCCACCTCACCTAGACCCAACTCCACTGCCACAACCAAAAATTACCAACATCAAGCGCCGCCATCACAATCCTAACACAATTTTTTCATTAGCTTCACCTTTATCGCATCAATGATTGTTCGATTCCATTAAATCTGAAAGGAGATGATGAGATTGGGGCTACGAATTGGGGGGAGGCGGTGTCTGATTATGATTGAAAGGACAAGGTATAGTTAGGGATGGCAATTAGATCCGCAACCGGCGGATATCTGCCCCTCCCCGCCCCGCTAGGAGCGGGTTATTTTGACTTTGATCGGGTTACTGGCGGGTATGGTAATTTTTTCTTAAATCCGCAGCGGGTTAGGGTCGGGTATGGTATTCTGTCCAATCCGCCCCGTATCCGACCCGCACCCGCCCCGGTATACTAATCCTATGCATCAATAAATCTCAACCGTCCATCCTAGCATATATATACTTATTTATCCAAAACCCTAAAATGCTCTATTTGCCTCTCTTCTTCTCTCCCTCTCGACGGCTGCCTCCCTTCCTCTAATCTTCTCTCCCTTCTCCCTCTCCATCGTCAGCTCCCCACAGCCAAAAACCTCACGACCTCCTAAACGGTGGCCACAACCACGTTCCTCTAATCTTCTCTCCATTCTCCCTTCTCGCGGGATGGTCGCGGATGCAGATCCCAAAAGATAAGGTATACGGCATAACATTCAATGGATAGGAAAGGAGCTGAGACTGACCAGATCCGTCATTGATGCCATGGGAGATCCTAAAAGAGGAACTTATATGCACAGATCTGCCGCCGCTTCTCCTTCGGCAAGATCAGACGCGCCAACCCAAACTTCAACTGTCACGTGCTCATCGGTGGCAACGACAAGTCTGTTCATGGCCTTAATACTTCCTCGACAATGGCAGTACAGCCACCTAGTTTGCTCCGAGATCGAGCTTCTCTCTCGCCTCCAGCACCGTAACATCATCTCCTTCATCGGCTATTGCATGGAAGGGCGGGGCGGATCGGGGCGGGGACGGGTTTTCTAAATAAACTTAGGATCGGTTATAGTATTGCTCAAACATGACCCGGTGGCGGGGCGGGGTTATAGGACCATTGGGGCGGGTATGAATTTCATAAGATCCGCATCCGCCCCGCCCCATTGCCATCCCTAGGTATAGTCGTGGCATGGCGTGGCGACAAAGGTGGGTACAGGGTCTTGGTGGGTGTCAGGTGGGAGGGTGATGGAGGAAGAAACAAGAGTAGATCAGCGATGAGCGTAGGTTGTGGCTGTGAGATGGTGGGTAGTGGTTGTGCAGTGGTGTGGCAGCTGAGATAGAGTGGATAATGGGAGAGATTGGGGTCATGGGCGGATGGATGGCTGAGATACAAGACCACGCAATAGAAGCTTGGCCTCGGAGCTGTGATACATTCTGCGTTAGCAACGGATATATATATATATATATATATATATATATATATATATATATATATATTAACGAAACAGAGGGAGACGAGTACTAGGCCAGGGTAGACCCATATACTGTCTAAATCAGAAAACCAATTTCTAAAACCAGCAGTTTCTGGTTTATGAAACATTTCACCGCATCATTTGCAAGATCATTTATTCCAATTTAGAAGTTTCAAGTTAAACCCCACGCTTCTAAACAAATGTCTAATCAAATCCCCCTACAAACTATCTCATGCAGTCAAAATTCAGTTCCGCTCCACATTTGGAGGGGACACCAGTTGAAAATCTCACATCCAAGAAAGCTACACAGGGACCCAACAAGTGTGCCAACTCTAGCACAATATCGTCTCCCACCTACATCTTTTCTTCTGGGCAGACTCTCAGCTTACTTGCTGTTGGTGGGTGCCATACATGGGATAAGCCCCATAAGCCGCAGCAGCGTACATGCTTGGGTCGTGAGGTTGTGGCATAGCATATCCATATCCGTCATACATCTGCCCTCCATAGTATGCCCCAGTCCACTGGTTGCCAAAATCAGCTCTCAACTGCAATATTTCAGAAATCGCCAATAAGAAACACAAACTGTGAGAGAAAAAGGGACATCTTGAACTGCAAAATGGCCTTCTTACCACCTAGTTTGTCCCAGATTCCATCGGAAATTTGGTGCATGCTACACCTTTTGGGAAACACATCTAAGGGAGTAGGTGTTAATTTACACCCTTTAGACGACTCTAAAATATTCCACAAGAATTCAAAGCCGTACAGTCTAATGGGACTCATTTTGACTATGGATAATTGACACGAGCAATACCAAATAGAGGATAAAAAAACGAGGGGAGAAACAGAGTGATTGCCTGCTTATTTGCTGAATTGCGTCCCCAAGAAAGCCGCACCGTTTGCTTCCCAATTGTCGTACCATTCAACTTCTGCAGTGCCTCTTCAGCGTTGCTTCTGTAAATATGGGTTAAATACATAAAAAAAAACATAGTAATTCAGGTAGCTAGGGCCAATTCTTGTTTCTACCATTGGGATTAACATGGTTCAGCAAAGAATTCTACCTGTTAGCAAACTGTACAAACCCGCATCCTTTCCCCACTGGAATTTTTACAGAAACTATCTCACCATGCTGGGAAAATGACTGCTTGAGATCTTCATCACTGACATTGGCGTCAAGACCTCCAACAAATATCTACAACCAACCATACATTAGACAGAACGAGGGCCATCCGGTACCTAATAGCTAAGAACGTGCGAAATTGGACGAACTAACAGTTGTATTTGTGGAATCTCCATCAGATTGGGAGCCTTGGGCTAAGGCACCATTTGAGACATACCCACCTGATAGAAGCATTGTGACATGATAATCAGATTGTAAGCATGATTTGCTCGAAATTAACTGTTTCCTCAGTGTAACAAATCGTGCATGCTAAAAGAAGAACAATGGAATGGAAAAGGTGTCAGCTGTTACTCCAACCTATGGTGGGAGACTAAGGTTGTAAGATGCAAACTTTTTGACCCAACAACCTCAGTTTCAGGTGTTTCACACGCAAAATAGACAAAAGCATTCAAAATCCATTTAAGTCGATATCAAGCATGTTACGAGATAAATATTTTGGCTGAAAGGTAGAAAAAAATGTCTATCTCCCTAGAACCTCAAGGAATATACGTCTATCCTGTTTAGACTTGAAAGGCTACACACTCCAGAATTTACACACAATCAGTGTGTCCGGAAACAATGAAAAGAGACTTCATTACTGCCCATTCTTTGTTAGAACACATTTTCCAATGATGTCCAACTACCGTCAGCAAGTCAACAACACTTTCAAGTTTCAAGCTTAGACTAAGATGGGACCAAAACTATTGTCGATAACCCCTCAACACTTTCTAGGTGCAGCTCAAGCACATAATTTGTTTCTTCTATTCCGTAACACAAAATGATATACCATCTTCTCAACCTAAATAGCTCCGTTGAATTAGCATAATTTCAAAGGGATAAACTGCATGCATCTTTCTGGAAAGAATTCCTTTGATGCATTGGACTACATTAGTTGTTAATTTGCTTCCAATCATCCCAATCAGATTGATGGTTTTCATGCCGAAAGACCCTATGGCAATCCCAAGAAACTCTTCCCCAAAGAAACAACACATATAAGCAGTCATATAAGTGCAGGTTATTGCTGCAAAGAGTAATTCTTACTAGGTGAAGTCAAATATGAGTCTTGCTCTAATGGCTATAATGGTTCGAACTTATGCTTTTCGGTTGTTAAATCTGGCGCAGGATTCTTCCTATCTATGCACTTTAGAGGGATGCCTTGAACAAACGGAAGTCTTTGCCAAAAGTAATTAAAACATTGTTAGCTAATCTTATCCCTTATTGCGAGGGGAAAGGGAAAGAATGCCATGATCTGCTAAAATCCATGGTGGGAACTGGCATAATTTCACCAGTTTCTAATGCCAAAGCTTGTGAAACTGGGCAACTTCAGCTGAGCTTGGTTCCTATAAATTTGTTGAAGCTGTAAGGCGCTTTTACATTCATCCAAGCTCCACAAACTCAACTCTGAGCTTAGAGCGGATCTCCACTACCCCTACAGATTGAAGTGCTATCAGACTCATCCAAAAAGTAAGTGTATCAAGAAACTTGTCATCTGATTCACCATAACTTGCTGGTAAAGCGAAGCCTGCCAGGAGATCCATTTAGTATAGTTATTTGGACGGGGAACTCCACTTAACACAATATGTCATGCGAATTTGGGGAATGGTCCTAAATTCATCCCTCTACGTTATACTAGACTCCAAACGTGAAAATAAGAGAAAGAGGGGGGGGGGGGGGGGGGGTTGTCCTGAAAAAACAGGGGGGCAAAACAGGGAATAAGAGACCACCGAGACACAGGGACTACAACCGCCACTGTGTCCCTTTGTGACCATGCTCCTCAAAATGTTCCGGAGTTCAAACTTGTCCCGATCTTTTTTAAGAAATACACCACATAGGCCCCGTTCAAAGATATCCATTGCAGGAAATATTTTTTTTTTCCTTCTCAGTAAGAAAGAGAAAAGATTGGTGATGATCTCGAGACATTGGTGAATAGATAAGAAGTAGAGAGTAAAAAAGGTTAAGCTTAAAGCATGATAAAGGCAAGAACATTTTGCAGGTTAAATAGACAAAGAAAAAATAAGAAAACTTTTATCTAATTATAATCCTTCACCCCGACCCAACACGAACGGCATACAAGCATGTCTTCACATTAAGGCAAATGCCTCAATTACCCCAGACACCACAATAGTGTAAGCCACATAAAGCTTTGAAGTATTCACCATCACTGCTACATGCACACACTCTGGGCAAAACTAAATTCCGCCTAATAACATGGCCCAGGACCTCAAAAAACTTGAAGAACTCCATGCTTCTTATGTCATCTATCTCCTTTTCAGTATTCCATCATCTATAAATGATGAAATCTTGCACCGTGACCAGGTAAAAAATCGCTCATTACAACGAGATAAATGCCTGACTTCATGACTATGGTCAAACTGCAAAGAAATAATTGAAGGTACCACAGATGTATCTCAAGGCATTGCAATGTCCTTGTATTCAGCTACTTCTTGCAGTCTTTTAGCAGGATTGTGACCAACAACAAGCAGGATCCAACCTGCCTTCAAAGAAGAACTGATCGTATTGATGAAGAATATCAAGTGACCAGAAGGAGTCTTACACGGACTGAAATTTCTTAATTTCATCCTACAATATCGTCTTTGTGAATACTAAAGGGTCGCCCTGTACATGGAATAACTATGGAGTGTGTCGTTAATGCAGACCTGGTCAGTAATGGAATCAGTTGTATGAGAAGTGACTGAGCCCTTTTTGTACGTAGAATCTTCGTGTGAAATGTAAGGGATGGGTTCTATTCCTAAATCTACTTTATTTCTGCTGTAAAATTAAAGAGTACCAGTCTACCAGAGATCATAATCTTTCATCAAGCAAAAATGCAAAGCATCATTCAACAGAAGGTCTCTTTCTGATAAGTAAAGAATTAATAACAAGGGACCCACAAGAAACGTATACATTCAACAGAAGGCCTTTCATGCAATTTATAAAAAAAGGTTCTAGGAGAGCGTCCAATCAGCCAATACCACTTCAGAAATAGGCAATCGCAAGCGAATTAGAGGACAGAAACAAATATACTAGACTTCTACTTTCTTTTTCAGAAATAAGCAAGCATATAAGAAGCAGATAACAAGACAATGCATGCTATACCTCTCTAATTCTATTTCCATCCAGTGCATCATGGTATGTAGCTCCAAGTCAGGAAGTCATGGACCGAAGTAATTTGATAACATGGAAAAATTGCATATATAAATGAAAGTACATGCATATAGTATCCAAATAGAGATAATTAAGCTTTAGGAGGAAGCATAAATATGTAGCGAATAATGGCAACACAAGTAGTGAACACCCACAGTACACATAGCAAAATCCAAAGAACAAAGTTATATATATATATATATATAGTCGTCAAGAATTAAGCCGATTCCTAGTGTTAAATGTCAGGAAGAATTATTGGCTTACTATCTGGAAAAGGGATTTAATTTGGAGAGTGAAACATCGACCAATTTCCGACTGTAACTAATTTATCAGATAAACGTCTATGTTTCGGTCACTGCTACAACAAATTGTTTTCTACACAAGTATCAGAATCCCCAGCTTCCACTGAAATTTTAAACCTCCGTAACATGGGTTGCAGAAGGAAGGAAAAAGACCTTTGACAAATATGAGGTGTAAAATTACAGTATAAAAAAGAGCCCTCGAAATGGTTCACTGAACTACATATGACGCCACGAGTCAGTAAGTATTAGTGAGAAAGAAGGTTTTTCCCTTCCTATGTTTTGAGCAAGATGACAATTCCCTTGTGCATTACAAGAGAGGAATTTGCCTCTGCTTCGTTCCTCCCTTCTCATCTGGCTGGCGCCTATAGAAAGTTCTTCATACAAAAAGTCGGAAACCTACATATCTCACCTCTCCGCTCCACTACCTATGTTCTCTGCAGTAACTCTACAATGGCCATCTCCTAAAAGACGTGTCAGAGATAGGATTACGACAATATCCTGCACACGGCATCTTAAACTTAACTTTGAGCAATAGAAACACCAATCTAAAAAGAAAAATCTCATCATGATGTCTTTGCAAGTATTATTTGTAATTCATTACCTTGTGAAGAATACTGCTGTTGGTATCCAGACGATTTTCTTGGTGTTGCAGCACCAATGCGCATGGCCCTGCTTGAACAGTACACACCATTCATTTCAGTCATTGCCTGAGTCCTCTCATTATCATCGCCAAACCTTACAAAACCATATCCTTTTGAACGGCCAGTATTGGCATCAATGACAACTTTAGCAGCTTTTACAGATGGATATCTACTAGCAAAAGTTTCATGCAATAAGGTATCAGTAACATCTGAAGCTAAATCTCCTACAAATATAGAAAGATCAGAACCATTGTTTGAACGTTTATCCCCCATGCTAAATGTAGCCCAATTCAGACGAAAAGGCTGATCTGTGTTAGGCATGGCAATGCAAGTATAGGTCTGCAAAACCTTTTCAGCTGCAGCATGTGAAAAGAACTCCACAAATCCGTAGCCCTCCGAAAAACCAGTCTGCTTGTTGCGAATAACTTTTATGGAGGCAACCTGAACAAGTGGCAACACCATATATTTGTAAATAATGAGTAAAAAGGTCACCCAAAGAAATCCAAACTAATGTTCAAGAGCACATCGTTCATGTCCTCTAACTTTAGAAGTCGTCGTTGTTCATCCCGGTAAACATTTAGGAATACTGAAAGAGACAAATTTGAACCAATTTCCCTATCTGTTACTATGTTTGAAGATGGGTGCCAAGTATGAGGGTGAAGAGGTAGGGCTTGGCAGAGAATAGCATGGCTATGACTAAATTTGAGAAGTATATTAAAGACCGTATTCAAGTTAAGGAGAGGAGGAAAAAGAGTCATCTGGCCCCACCCCAATTAGTTTTCAAAGATGACTTAAGTTTTTTATAGTTAAAAAAAAAAACTGGCAAAAAGAATTGCTTATGAGAAATAAAGCCTCCAACTGAAGGTGACCTAAGGGTACTAAACATCCAAAATAGAAATCGAAGTGAGAAATCTTCTAAGACTGGAAAGGAATCAGAGGCACGCCTCACAGTTCCAGAATAGAAGAATCTCAACATAAGGTACCGCAACTTGTAAAAATAGAAATCAGAGTCATGCCTCAAAATGCCAAAAGTACAAACAGAAACTGAATCAAGAGCTTCTAGAGGTTCTAAGTCACTGAGACACTCAGGAGAACGTCACCTCCACAGGATATCATACATCCCTCACGGAGATGATAAAGTGCTCCTTGAAAATTCTAGACATGTGATACCATATTAGTTTAACCAGTGTCCCCCTAGATATGCATCTCAAAGCATCAACTTCACCAACGGTCCTTGCATGTCTTCCACCGCATCGTGCATTTATGGAGAATTAAGTAATATGCCACACCAGCCCTCATGTATAGAACGGAAACGACCACAGACACTTGCAACAACACCAGAGTCAATCCCAGAACCTAGATCACTTATTCCACGATTTTGTCCCATAGCCCCACCACATACAGGAGTCTAACAGGCACCAAATCCAGTGGAAGAAATCCCTTCCATAAGATTATTCCAGGGACATCTCCAAAGGTTTTCAAAAGACGCTGAGAGTTAATCAGTCTAATAACACCCTGCCTAACTGATATAAATGACCGACGATACTTGACATGTCCTCATTTCCCTACCCCATAGCCTATAAAGCATCATATCTCATTACCTTTTCATGTGTCCAATACGGCTAGCATACTATATGATGGAATGACATGTTCTCAATGTCAATTAGGTCGTATGACATAGGAAGTGTAAACATATTGGTGCGTAAATATGAAAGTTCTATTACAAGACCAAGGATACTTAGACAAATGGTTGCTGGGATACAATAATACTTTCTTTATCCTCCCTACTAATTTATAAAAGGTTCTAATTTTGATGCTTCAAAAGTTCAATCCAACCCAAAAAGTCCTAATTCCAACTACTCAGATACCAGAATATAATAGGTAGCATACGATACATAAGAAAACATTTTTATAAGATATATTATTAGTATTATGGACACCTTCAAAACCCTGGTTATCTACTCATATCATAATTGTATTGGAATGTGAATGCTTAATCAATAGAAGACACAAACGCTAACCTTTGTCCAGTAACCACTGAATGTGAGCTCACTGAAGCACCATAAATTAAGACAAATTCACACAAAGATACAAACTTTGACCAAACAGTATGCTGAAGATTTCATTTCATAATATACCTCCCCAGTGGAAGCAAAGCAGTTGCGGAGGTAGTCCTCATCCATCCAATTGTGCAGGTCCCCCACCCAGATCGTCCTGTTCTCCCCACCACCAGATCCCTGCTGCTGCTGTAAATGCTGCTGATGTGGCAAGTGGTGCTGAGGTGGAGGCGGGTACGGCATGTAGTGCGGGGCGTAATGCGGCGGCCCCATCATCTGGTGCTGCATTACCATCGCCCCCGCCGCCGGGTACTGCATCGCCACCCACTGCTGCGGAGGCGCCGCGGCCCCAGCCCCCGCCGCCGTCACCGCCGGCTGCTGCTGCCCAGCCGGATCAGACCCATTACTACCTTGCATCTTTCACCCCTCTCTAAATTAACAAGAAAGTTCACAGAAACTGGGGAAAAAACAGGCGAAAAAGGAAAGCTGTACGTATGGAAAATGTAACTATAGAAAATGATATCGGTACGTGGTATGGAAGTGTGAATCTGGGCTTTTTTTTCCAGAGAGAGAAACTGTGGACGTGGGAAGAGAGGGATACAGGGGGAGGAAGAGGGGATTTATGTGAAGGGATGACGGATTCAGGGGAAGCCCTGGTGGGTTCTGAGCCGTTGGATCAGACGGTGGCGAGTGATGTGGGCCGTCGGGTTCTCTCGATCTGGATATACTACTGTTTTGGTCATGGTCGGCCGCCAAAGATTTTTGAGGGTTTTCTCTTTGCCTTTGCCTGTTTTGCCTTATTTTGGGGTGGTATTGATGGCAGTAAATCTGTGGCAGGATCTAATCAAAGGCTGCCATGAGTAAAACAGTCAAACATTCTGTCCGTGCATGGAATTGGAAAGTTTTAGGTTTCGGTGTTGGATACCTTGTACTGCTTGCTCACCCCTATTGGGAACGATGTGACCAACAGTGACAGGGTGAGAGGATAACTAACCTGAGCATGACATCTGAGTACTAGTGAGAGTAATCAATGGTCACTCATAATGGTAATAATTTTCCTCCAGCATGTGATCAAAGTAATTAGGGTGAGCTAATTATTTTAAGAGTTGTTAATAAACTTATGAAAAAAGTCATTAGGCTCCACTAAAGGCTTGTAACATAGGGATTATAGTGGCTTGAGCGATGGAAATGGAGCTCAGATAATGAAACGTGCAGGTCATAGATCACCTCCCTCCTTTGGGAAGTATTGATACGAAAAGCCAGAAATTACGTCTATGATGTTCTAGAGTGATGATCCCTCGGAACATGAGTCTTCTTATAAGCTGACTCTATTCCCAACCTATCTTGGTCGCTAGAGGTCCCACTTTGCGCGAACACGTCGACACATTTAACGGTCTTTGTCTTCAACGCATCAAACCGGTGAGCGCCCGTGTGCCCAAGACACGTGTTTTTCTCGTTTCACGCGTTTAGTGAGTGACTTAGGCACAATTTATTTCGTGTTAGCGTGACTCACGAGAGCGCGATCATCACGCCGAGACCACCCGAACACTTTTTCATCAATAAATGTAGACCGACGGTGCAACCGGAGCAACGGGGTCAAGGGGCAAAGGCCTTGGCCAAACCCATTGGGTTGGCCTCGGCCTCCCCCAAGGCCATGGGGTTGGCCTCGGCCTTCCCAAAGGCAATGGGGTTGGCCTCGGCCTCCCATGGGGGGTTGGCTTTGGCCTCCCCCCCCCCCCCCCAGGTTCTTCACTTTTCACGCAAAGTCTTTTTTGTACTTTTTTTCTTCGTATGTGACTTTGGCACCTTGTTCGTCACGTGGGTATGACTCACGGCAACACGCTCGTCATAATGCAACTTTTGAATTCGTCATTGCCCATCAAAACACCTACCGTCGGTGCGCCCGAAGTTCACCAAAAGGGGGAGTGGCCTTGGCCTCCCTTCATGGGAGTTGGCCATTGCCTTGGCCACCCCTAGGGTCGGCGTCAGCCTCCCCAAGGGGGTCGGCCTTGGCCTTCCGAAGGGGGTTGGCCTTGGCCTTCCCCCAATTGTTGGCCTATGGCTTCTCATTTTGCGAGCACTTGTTTTCTCGAATCTTTGCACCTTCCCGATGTTTACGGATGTTCGTACATCAACCTTGCAACATCCACCGTGCATCAACCTCGCGACGTCCGTCGTGTATCAACCTCGCAACATCCACAGTCCGTGACCGCATACCGCTCTTGTGATGCCATCGCCCAAAGTCGCGCACTACCACCGAATGACCCGTCGCCGACGACCGCATACCATCACTTCCGACTTTGTCATTACTATATGTTGCATTCATTATCTTGTTATGACAGGTACACTCAGCTCACATCCCATCTTCGGGACACCCAAAGCGTGCCCTTGCACCGTCTCTATGACGTTCGCCGCAGCACCCGTGCTGCGGCGAACGTCATAGAGACGGTGCACGGGCACGGGCAGAGCAATACTTCAGACAGAGCGATGCTGTACAAGGCAGACTGGGTGAATATGCGATTCGACAGTCCGTGGAGCATCGGCAGCTGTGGACCCCTCGGTGACGTGTTACTCCTGGGAAGCGCCACGTGTTGCATGATGACATCATCATCTCAACCTCTATAAATAGAGGTCTTGAGAATTCATTTGGAAGGTTGGACATTTTCTGACATTTGGGCATTCTCTTCACTTTCTCACTCTAGAATCCTAGAGAGAAACATACAGGACCTTGACTCTGGACCTAAGCATTGGACTGTGACTATCGTCGTGTATTCACTCTGCGCCATCGCCCTCGCAGCACTGCCAGCCTCAGGCTCTGTCTGGGAAGCCCTTGGTCTCTGCCATTGCTCCGCCCTTGCTGTGTCCCACATCATCACACTTAGCATCTGACTCGGACTGCATTCCTTGTGGCACGTCCACGTCGACATCGAACCCACTTTCCTTGACATCAGACACGAACACGATACTCTTCCTCTTTCATAATTATTGTACCAAGTTGACTTGTGAAAATCTTAAAGATTTTAAGATTAAAACAGTACATTATTGAACAGAGATTCAAAATTCTGGCAATAATTGCCTTTTCAAAAAAATACTTCATCGTCAGGTTATAATATACTTTCTTTTTATACGATGATGTCTACTTCTACTTATGACTTTCAATATGAAAACGATTATTGGGCTAGTCTGAAGCCATCCCAAGTAATGAGAGACTTCAGTTTTAATAATATAGGATGATAAGATATTTACTGTATACCACGTCTGTATTTTGATAAGTTAGTACTTATTTTAAATAGTAATTCATGACGAAGTTAATAAGAGACTACTATATATGTGATTCCGAACATAAAGAACTTGGACCACTGCCAACTTAAAAGTAAGCCTTGATATGTTACTTAAAGATAAAGATGTCAAAAAGGCCGGGCAGCCCGCGGGCTGGCCCGGCCAGTTTTTGGCCCTGGCTGGCCCTGGCCCTAACCCTTAGGGCTTGGGCCAGGGCCAGACCGAATAATTTGAGAAACGAGCCCGGCCCTAAACTAGCCCATTTTTTGCCTGGCCCGATTTCCTTGGGTATCTTACCTATGAACTTTAACAAGAAATTTTCAATTAGATGAATACTAAAAGCAGTGTATACTAAGAATAGAAAATCATTTCGAATGGGTAAGAAATTTAAGACAAGCATGCAATGCATTTTTATTCTACCCACGTCACTGACACTTTTCTTTCGCACTTGATTCCAAACATAAATAAATGGAGGAACAGAAGCAAGGGTAGGCAATCTTGGACTCATACTTGTACTAGCCTTTGGTGTTCCCTTTTTTGTTATGACTGAATAGCGAACTAAAATGAAAAAAGAAAATAAAGGTGGGTAATCAATCATAGTGCAACTCATGAGTGTACAACTGATTTACCTTCTTTCTAGTAAGTAATGTTATGTATTAACAAGGAACACCAGAGAGGTGACACCCATGTATATGAAAGAAGAAATTTAAAATTGAGAGATGTAAACGAGAGAGAGAGAGTAATTTGCTTACATAATAACAAGAATCTTAGTCATAGTACTACATTACAATTTGTTTAAATAATAACAAGAAATTACTGTAGTTAAAGCATTTACTTTGAATAACAAGAAAATGCAAACAAAAAAAAATAGGGCCCGGGCCCGGCCCTAGATATTGGGCCTAGGGCCAGGGCTTGGACTGGGCCCAGATTTCCCCTCCATCAGGCCTGGCCAGGCCCGGTTGACAGCCCCACTGGCCCGGGCCCGGCCCGTTTTGTTGGAGGCCCGTTGGGCTTAGGTTGAGCCGGCCCAAGCCCGGCCCATTTGACACCTCTACTTAAAGATGTTACGATGGAGCTATCATAACCAAATTTTTTAATATCTTATTTAAGGTAGTCATGATTAAATTACGCACTTATCTTTATATATTATATAGTTCAAACCAAGATTTCTGCCAACTACTATAGTTTTAGGAAAAGCATGTATATTTTTTATAAGGAGTTGATATCTTTTTTGTTTTGTGGTTTTGTGGTTTATATCAATACACTTTTTATAGCTTTATAATGTATTTTATTAAGTGATCTAAACTTGACTCGAGTTCCTAATAGTAATTTTAATTGAAGCGAGAAACGCAATGATAACTTTTTCACATGACCCATCGCCGTAATATATTTTCAATGTAATATCAGGATTTGCAAAAACTATGTCCTAAATGTATTAGTTTTGCTAAAGATTTCCAATAATTATTTTGAATGGGGTTCTCAATTCTAAAATTAAATAAATTGGCAAAAATAGTAAACTTCTCGTTAGCAAGCCTTGTGCAATTCAATAATTCAAAACACTCAGACCTATGCAGTAATCTATTGGAATTTTACTTAGTACTGTTATAAACACAAGAAAACTCTCCAACATGCAACAAATACCTCTAAAACGAAAATTCCTTAAGAGATTTTGTAGAAAACTAGATACTATTTTGAATTAGTAATTTAACTTTTATTATCTTAAGGAATATTAACAAAAAACAAACTATTGTTTGATAAGGTCCTTAATAATATCATCTGTCAACATTTCAAAACACAGTCGATCCAATAAATTAATTTATATGGCATCAAAACAAAAACCCACATCTTTGAATTAAAAAGGACACGCATGAGATTTTAAAAAGAAGATAAAATACTTTGACTATTTTTACTGTTAATAAATTGGGTCAATGGACCCATTATCCGCCCACTAACAGATAATGTGTATTTGTTAGTCTGGATAATTACAGTTAATTAGAGGATATTTATCTCCTAAGTGTTTGAGGTAAATACATCTTTATCTCCTAAGAGTTGGAGGTAAAGTCAGTCTCTAATTGTATCTCTATATAAAGGCTAGAGATATCCCAATAAAAAAGGAAGTCATAGCAATAATCCCTCTCTCTATAGCACTCTCTCTAGAGCAATCACCAAGCTCTAGGATTTGGTTCGTGGACGAAGAACTCGACTCTAGTAGCCGTTTTCGTACCTGCGAAAAAGATCAAGCACGTTGGAGGCTCGTAACAACAAGGATCCTACGTCGGAATTTTCGAAGACTTCGTACGGTATGTTTTCGAACCCATTACGTGTTACGTGGTAGCACGATGAATGTTGTAATCGTTTCAACATTGGTATCAGAGCATGATTACTTGTTGATTCGCCTTTAACATGCTAGATTAAATTATGTGCATGTTACGATTTTTTCCGGATACATGAATGAGACCCATTATTAAAATTCGAAATTTTTTGAGCATGTTCTTCTGAAAAATAATTAGATGTTTTTGTTCTCCTATGGTTGAGGATGAACTCCATAAAATTTCGTGATTTTTGGATGCATGATTTGTGAGAAATCACGATTTTATTTTTCAAGAAAACTGTGGTTTTTTGAGTTTTGGGACTCAAATTCGGAGCATGATATTCAGTTTTTATCATATATGACCATACGGAAAAAAGATAAATTAAAATCAAAACCTTATGATAATTAGAAATAAACGAAAAGAAAGTATATTTTTACACCTTGTTAGTCACTTCTTCTTTTAGCCATAACTATGGTGCAGACAAGTATGTGAGACGATAAAATAGCCGCTTCCATATATCTAACGTGAACAAAGGCATCCATATATTATGTTATATGAGTAAAGCATGAGCTAAATTCAACTAATCTCATGTTGGAACAAATCATTTTCTAGGATGTTCTTATGTTGTGAGTAAT